>OZ007594.1:95349168-95949168 GCA_963931845.1 Maratus michaelseni | reverse complement strand
TAAACGCGTAAAAAACTTTATGACGTTATACCTTAATTTACTTTTTAAAAGTTACTTTTAGAATAACATTATGGCAAAATCAATTAAAATAAAGCAAAGACCACCATATTGAGTTCAGTGCTGTAATTAAGAGGTCCCACACACATAACACTAATGAGTTCTGCAGAAAAATGTATTGTGTTTCTTCTCGACATTCATGTATGTTGTTTCAGTGTCCAATAAGAAAACATAAATTAAAAAGAATATTGTGAAGAAATGCATCTTCTTAGAAGTATATTAATTATTTTACTACATTTTTTTTCATACACTATTATCAATGAACGTGTATGGCAGTACAGGATATTTAAATCAGTGAACTTTCGTAAATGCGGGCAATTTCCCTTTCCTCATCATTTCCTATTTGCAATTAAAATTCAGCTTAAAACGTCGTACTACTCATCGGATAACAAGGACACTTTTTTTTCACAATATGACCGAGCACGATCGAAATTGCTTTTGTGCATTCTTTTTCTTAAAGCAACTTTGATGTGACTTTGCTTATTGGTATATCAGGAAATTGTTAGTGACAATAATTAAGAGAAAGAAAACTTTCCATCACCTAAAACGCGAGGTGTTAAAAAATTGCAAATAGCTGTTAGCCGATATTACCATCAAAATGTGAGATAACAGACCAAATTTTTGAGTGTGTCGAGAAACTGGAAAATGATGATGAAAAAAGATCATTTGTTCAAATAATGAAATCAAATGCGAGAGATTACTTTAGGCTAATTCCATGCGTGGATGTAGTGTCAGTCACAGACATGTAAATGACTGCGGCGTTTGATTACCAGTATTATAATAAAGGAAAATTTGACTTATTCAATCCAATATATCTACAATTAAATAACACATCGGCTGATAAGTTCCCGGTCTGGCACACAGATGGCGTTGCAGTCGCCGAACCGATGCTTTTTTTAGTAAATACTAACCTTTAAAAGGTAGCAGAAAAAATGTCATGACGATTCACCGTGTGGATAAAACGTTAGAGTGGTTTTAGTTGAACGATTTTGTTGATAAACGAAAAAATGAATAAACAAGAATTTCAAGAATTGTTATTTGGTGGGAAAAACACCGTTCAAACAAAAGGTTGGCTTGATCCGGACACTGCACCAGGTAAATCAACCATTATTGACTGGTTTGCTGAATTTAAACGTAGTCGTACGGACACCAGTGATGCACCTCGGAAAAGAGGTGATTAATCCGGAAAACATAAAAAAAATCCACAAAATCTTTTGGGGAACCGTAAAGTGAAGTTGCAGGAGATAGCTCAGACTTTGAAGATAGCCAAGCAACGTGTAGGTTTTATTTTGAATATACTTTTATCCAGGGCTCGGAAGTAGCGAAACTACAGTAGTCGCTACTTTTTCTGGTAGTTTGTAGTGTAGTGCGCTACATTAAAAAAAGTGTAGTGTAGCGAGTAGCGCGATACAAAATATCAGTAGTTTGTAGCGAGTATCAACGCTACTTTTACGCTACTTTAGGACGGAGGAAAAATGTGCCAATCTTTAAATCACGTGATCATAACTCGTTTCTTTTGTGTGAAATATATTCTCTGGAACAATTTGCGAATGTCAGCGACAAATCTTAGTTTCAGTGTCATACATTTTTCCATAGACGACGGGCCGGGTCACAAATTAACTGTCATTTTCACAGTCTGGGTGTCAAAAACTTCGTGTACTGTCATTTAAATCCATCGAAATCTCCTCAATACAATGTTTTTTTATACGACTAAAATTGTTTTTACCAAAATATAGTCGTCTGACAATGTTAAGTCTTTATCTGACTCTAATTTCTTCTCCCTTTTGCCTCCCACCCCTAGCAAGCAAAGAAATGTAAAATCTTTATTTTTTTTTTAATGAAAAAGAAAAGGAACGGATTATTCTAAACAAAAATCATCTAAATTATCCTTAACCCTCAAATTTATGCTTGCCCCTAGCATAGAAAGGAGTTTAAAATATTTTTGAATCTTTATTTTTATACAAGAATAAAATCTTTCACTCCATTTATTCTCTCTAATGACAAAAAATAAAAATTATTTCCTTGTCCCCAAAATTTACGCTTCCCTTTTTGCACCTTCTCCAGCATACAGTTTCAAATATATAAAACTCTATATTTAAAAAAAATGGCCACATTCTATTCTACCTAATAATAAATAAGTAATCATCTAAATTGTCCCCTAACTCCCATAATGTACTCTTCTCGCCCCCCCCCCCAGCATACAAAACAATCTAAAATCTTTAAATTACTTTTATTTTTATATATAAAAAAATCTTCTGCCTAAATAGTGCTTTGTATTGACGATAAATAATCAGTAATATAAATTATCCCCCTTCCCCTAAAATCTCCCCCATCTCTCCATATACAAAATTTAAAACTCTTCCTTTTTTTTAAGTTCCGTATTCTTTGATGTCTAGTTACATTAAATGAATAATCAATCACCTAAAATATTCCCCTTCGAACAAAATTTCTTTCCGCTTCCTGCCAGTTTAAAATCGTTAAAACTCCAATTAAAAAAATATATATATATTCGAAAAAGGACAGAAAAGAACAAGTATACCATTTTATTATTAGAGAAAAGTGCACTAAGAAGGAATGATTTCTGCCCTTCAAACAAACTAGCAGCTGAAACGTAAAGCGGGGTATATATAAAACTCTTTATTTAAAAAAAATGGCCACATTCTATTCTACCTAATAATAAATAAGTAATCATCTAAATTGTCCCCTAACTCCCATAATATACTCTTCTCGCCCCCCCAGCATACAAAACAATCTAAAATCTTTAAATTACTTTTATTTTTATATATAAAAAAATCTTCTGCCTAAATAGTGCTTTGTATTGACGATAAATAATCAGTAATATAAATTATCCCCCTTCCCCTAAAATTTCCCCCATCTCTCCATATACAAAATTTAAAACTCTTCCTTTTTTTAAGTTCCGTATTCTTTGATGTCTAGTTACATTAAATGAATAATCAATCACCTAAAATATTCCCCTTCGAACAAAATTTCTGTCCGCTTCCTGCCAGTTTAAAATCGTCAAAACTCCAATTAAAAAAATATATATATTCGAAAAAGGACAGAAAAAGAACAAGTATACCATTTTATTATTAGAGAAAAGTGCACTAAGAAGGAATGATTTCTGCCCTTCAAACAAACTAGCAGCTGAAACGTAAAGCGTCAGCATGCCTGTGATCTATTATTTGCTTGATTTGCTGATAAAACCGCAAAAGTACCCACTCATAAAAAAATTAATTTTCTTGCTGGAAACCCTTTGTCTTCTCTTCTTACTCATTATTAGATCTTGTGTTTTAATGTGGGGACTCTTCTTTTGAGATTGATGCGAGAGAATGACAGACAAAAATAGTATAGAACTGCCCTGGTCGGCATATAATGAATATTTTTAAGTTATAGAACAACAAGAAAGTGGTAATTATACGGTAACATGTTAACTTTGTCCAATTAATTAGAAGTTATCAGTATCAAAATCGTCTGCTTCCAACCTGAAGTTGCACATGGAGGTGAGTTAGCATTTTCTTTATTAATAATAATTACTGGATCTCATCTGGCACCGAATATCTAAATCATTATTTATTAAAATTCATAAATCATATAAAAAAGTATTTTCGAATTAAGATCCCTGGTTCAGAAAATATTCTTATCGAACTGTTTATTATCGCAAAAATTGCTTTATTAATACGTATTTTGATCATTGTGAAATATTTGTCCAATGTATGCATACAAATTAATTTACTGCATATTCATTTTTAAGATTCCAATAGATAAAAAAAAAGGTGGTTGGGAAATATAAAAAAATATTATTTAAAAAAATGCCTAAGAATGCTCAATTTTATTTTTATGGCTATTTATTTTTACTTTAGCTGCACAGGTTTTTTAACGCTAAAATAATTGATTTGTAATGTTATATATTTGATTTAATATTGGTTAACTTGTTGTTTTAATGCAATATCTTTATCTTTGTTTCCAGAATGAATCTAAAGCCCAGTATGTTGAAATTCGGATTTTCAAAGGGAAACAAATAAAAAGAGATAGAAAGGAAAAGAAAAGCTAGGATTTAACTTATGCAAGTCTACATGATCTTGTTCAATTTTTAAATTGCTTCGAGAAACTGTATTTAAATTGAAAAGAAATGGGACTATTTAGCTCTATTTTTTAAAAATAATATATATTCGAATGTACAAGGGCTATCCGCTCTTAAAGTTGTTCTCAAATCCAAACTGGGTACTTTATGACGCATTCTTTAAATCATTTTTGTTCGGAAACGCATGAAAATGTAGGTGTTCTTATTCAGAAACTTTGTAACCGAAAGACGTTTTCCATTATTATTTTTTTTTTTTTGGTAAAGGCAGGAGAGTTTTCAGAAAACACTGTCAAAGTCGGCGTTTTCAACCGATTTTCCGACACCGCAGCAGGGGAAAGGGGAAAAACGTGAAACAAGTCACTTATAACCCGATAAGTAATTTATCAATAAATGGAAAACTCATTTCGATTCCAAATCGCTTCCATAGTCAGGCCTGCTAATTTTATGCCTTTGTGTTTAAAAATAAGTCAGAAAGTTTTGCGTAGTTGAGCAAGGAATTTGAGAACCATCTTAAGGGCTACGGGGCTATATCACTCTCCTAAATTCATAAGATTATTACAATTTTTGTTTTCAAATTTCCCTTTTTTAACGCTTTCCAACATAATTAAAAAGTGTCTATGAATTCGGTTTGTCTGTCTGTCCGTGCTCTAACTCTCGTAAGTATACTCGGATTGCCATGAAAGTTTTATATGTTATTAAAGTTTAGCATAGAATATTCAGTATTGAAAATGAAGTGTGTAGCATTTATATCTCGCTTACAGGGACATGCAAAAGAATTCTGTTACATTATGGTCTATGGGGAAAAATCGTTTGCGGTGCATTTAATTAGCTTTAGGATATTTCAAACATAATGCGATTGGTATATTTTGTCTTTTAGTTTCAGAAAGGAGTAATGAGGGTGAGTTTTCAGGTCAGGTGATCATAGTTTTGCTAAGTTGGGGGACTTTTTTATTCAAAATATCTACCACTATTACAGAACAGTAATCTTCGCTTTATTTAATGACAGACATTCTGTGATAAAATAAAGCAATGATAACTAAAGTAGCGAAAAGTAGCGAAGTAGTGACTACTTTTGAAAAGTAGTTTGTAGTCGCTACTTTTTAAAACAAGTAGTTGTAGTTGTAGTTAACTACATTTTTCATAAATTAGTTGTAGTTGAAGTTCGCTACAAATAAAAAGTAGTTTTTCCGACCCCTTCATTTATCTATGAAAAAGATGTTGTCAAAGTGGGTGCCGCGCATGTTGACTTTTGACCAAAAACAACAACTAGTCCATGATTCTGCGCACTGTTTGGCGCTTTTTCGTTATAAAATTATGTTATTTATTATACAATTATTATTATTATTAATTAATTAAATTATTATTATTAAATTATTACTATTAAATTATTATTATTAAATTATTATTATTAAATTACTATTATTTGATATTAAAATTATGTTATTTATTAAAGTTTTAAAGTTATAACGTTATAAAGTTATAAAATTATGTTAAAAATTCTGTTTTCTTTATTAAAGCGAAAACTTATCAACCCATGTTTTAAAGTGACGATTTAAAAAAAACATACTGGTGGCCAAGAACCATAAATGTTTGCGGCTATGTGACTTACACTGCATTCACGCGTGCAATTAGCCTTTAATAAAAGTTAAATTATGTAATTATGACAATTTCTTCGCGGATTTCGCTTGCCGTCAGTACTTTTGTATTTTCGTGAACTAACTTGAATTTAAACTAAAATTACTAAATAAAGAAATAAATTCATTTATTTCAACATTAAGTTGATAACTTGTTTATTTTCTGTCAAAAATTTAATTCAGTGTGTTCAACGAAAGGAATTTTACTGTACATTTGCATTGTTTAATGCAAAAAATGACCTCCCTTGGAAGTTCACCCTGACGGAAGTTCACTGTATAACAAATCCTTCTATATTAATTTATCTATAATAATTTTCAAATTACCCTTACTCAAGGGATACAAAATCGCAAATTGCTTCTTTTGATACACTTATCCAAACAAAATTTGTCTTTAAAACAGATTGTGAAAAAATTGTCATCAAGCCTCAGTTAAATTAATATTGAATCCTATTTCATTCAAGGAATTTCCAATTAACTCTTCATGCCTAAACTCTGTAAATCTTCTTTATTTCCTTGAAATTTTCTTTGAAAAGTAAGCGTGTTAAAGATATGCAGAGGAGTAAATTATGTGCGTAAATGAAGTAGATTTTCAAGGAAGACATTTATATATACAGATAATGCTATTTCTCTGTAATGTAAGAAAAGTTTAATATTATACATATATTATAAAAATTCGACAAATACGTACCTTCTCAGTCAATATTTTTAGACTTACTTCACGCTCAAAATTCTGGCACATTTTATTCGTCGCAGATGGGATAAAAAAAAATCGAAAATATTTTATTTTTACGATACTTAAATATTTATCAGTAAGTTATAGACTCTTCTTATACTATTTATCGGTAAGTAATATACTCTTACGATACTTAAATATTTTATTCTTCCACTGATATCTAGGAAATAAATAAAATTTATATTTCCTATCATGACAGTTAAATTTAAATTGACCACAGATGGCTCCGTTTGATTTCATATAACAGTTTCTAATGTGTTACATGGATATACGTGTACAATAACATTTTATAAAATGTTATTGTACATATTTGAACTGACATTTCCAAAATTCACAGTATTTCATATTTTTTTTATATGCCTTCTTATGTTTCTGAACAGATTCGTATCAGATATGTTTAAATATATTTAAAGGCAGAATTAAAAAATGTGAAGTTACGTATGCTACTTTTATGTGATATTTTTTGTCTTAATTATTTCTTTGCAACGATACAGTTGTATTCGTCTTACTACTTTCTAATCTAATTGGGATTTATTAAACCGTATTTATTTTGAAGCATTAAAAAAATAAGAATGTTAAAATATTTGCGACAGAAATAAACGTTTTTTTTCAATTTTTTCTCACAGAACTGCATATCTCACCCAGCATTAAATTATTTAATAAGGTATTAGGAATGAATTATTAAACTCTTAAATTATTACTGAAAAGCTATTTTTTATCTTTATTTTTTTTTAGAATTTTATCTGAAGACCACAATGAAAATAACGATCTCCAATATCTGTTTTTTATTATTTATTACACTTCCTTATATTTCAGTAATACTTTAAAATTTATATAAAAATGAGTTTTAAAAATATTTTTATAAAAGTATTGCGTTACCAGTAGACACGTACTAGACTTTCGCACTGAAACGTTTGAGATTATTTTCGGATACTTTTTTCAAAATTATTACTAAATTTTGATGGACTGCGGATTTTAATCAAACGGCGTATTTGACCGAAATGGCAGGGTACTCTGTCAAATGCCTGTTTAAAATTCTTCCGCATGATACCTCATTCATCGATGTGCGTCTTACATGTGCTTATAAAAGATAATGTTGACGTCAGAAATAAAGTATATGGTGAATGTATGCGATGGTAATTTTCATCCGACAATATTTCCAAACAAAGTGATAATGAAAATCTTTTTATTTGTATATGTATATATATAATTATCAAATTTTATTGCATTATTTTTTGCGACTATCTACAGATAGATATTTCTTTATATGTATGTGAGTACAATGACTAGAAAAATCTACCACACATAGAGGTCTGGAAATTTAGAAAAGGATAGTTCAAGGCAAGTCCGGACAGCTGAGGCTCAAAGTTTTTTTTTTTTTTTTTTTTTTTTTTTATTCATTAGAAAAATTAATTAAAAACTACACGAACACTTATTAAAAACACATTCTTTTACTAAAAATCTGGCGCATCTTCCATTCCGGAGATCACCAGCAATAAAGATCTAAAAATCAATATCTGCCTTTTTTTTTCTTTTTTTTTTTTTTTACATCCTTCGAAACCTCTATCGACTTCACTTTCTAAATATAGAAAATGAAAAAACGCAGTATTAGAGTGTACATTATCCTTTCTAACGGTTTATTCCGTTTACAAAATACGAATATTAACTTTTTGAAAAAACTTCTTTTCGAAACGTCGTTTTCGTGTTTTCTCCCCTATTATTTCAAACTCGCATCGGCTTAACTATTCAAAATTCGATGAAATAAAATATACTCACGTAATCTGAGTAAACTTCTCGTGAAAGATGGTGTAATCCGTATTAAAAATACGAATACTAACACTTTAAATAATTCCTTTCAGAAAGCCGTTTCGGGTGTTTCCGCTATTTATGCAATGTTTAAATATCTTCATCCGCTCTGGAAATAAAAATACGAAACAAAGAAAACTACTGTACCACCTGTACGTTCATTTTCTATTTGAGTGGCTGTATTCATATAAAATAAAATTAATATTAACCCTTTCAAAAAATTATTTTCCGAAAGTCACTCTCACGACTTACGTATTTTCTTCATACTTTAACATTCTGCCTCCTGTTCGGAAAATTGAAAAAAAAAGTACACATTTAACAATTATACATATACCTTACGAACGACGTCTCTGGTTTAAAAATTGTAATATAAACAATTTCAAAAAAATCCTCTCTCAAAGTTGCTTTGCGCTTACGTTAATGGCTTTGTTTCTACTGCCCAAAGAGTTAACATTAGGGGCAGTTTCATTATAAAAATAAACATAATTTTATACAAACTCGCTGAACTTTTAATACAATAGACTAACATTTTAGATAAGGGTGTTTTTTCAGAAATTATTAGATTTAAGGGGAAAATAATAATTTTAAGAAAACAAAAACATTATTGAGTACATTGTGCAGTCTTTGACTAAAAATTAAACTTATTTTTTGGTTAAAGCTCTAAAATTTTAATACGATAAACTTTTTGTTGGTTTTTCAAGTAAAATTTTTGTTTAGAAATAATGAGATTTAGGGGTAAAACAATCAGTTTGAAAATAAATATTTTTCTCATAGGATAAACATTAAATCTGTCGTGTGTTCTGAAGTTTGAAATTCTTCAGTAATAGAAGATTTACCCAGCCGCTATGTTCTACTAATATTTCTACCAGTTTTTTTTAATTATTTACCCCTTTTTGTGCCTTCTTAGCAATGTATCCCCTGGTGTTAATAGAACAGCGCTAGTATGTCATTTAGTAGACAACTACCGCCATTTGTACGACTAATATGACATTAAAAATAGAAATGATACGAGCAAAGCAAAATAAGCAACAGCAAAATCAGCTTGCCCATAAGCCATACGGGTAAATCGGTAAATTCGCTGAAACAGCGTCAGTATAGGGTACGTGAAAAACAGGTAAGGTGTTCAAAACACACAAAAAAAATATTTAAACAAAGTTTACAAAATACGAATAGAAAGCATACAAAAATAGTCACTAAATGAGGACACATGAAAATTAAATTTATGTCATTAGAAAGGTAGTCGTTGGGGGCCACCACAATACTTACCCATCATGGATAAATGTGAAATATGAAAGATGAAAACGAAAATATGAAATATGAAAATAAAACGAGTGTAAACTGTTTATAAAATGCTTTGCAATTCGAATAAAATCGTGGTTTGATGACGTCATAAACTTTAAATGCTCTATTTCTAAATTGCGTAAAAGAAACTTCCTTATAACTCTAAAATTGATAATCATATTAACTAACTGTTTATTGCGTCAGATTAAGCATCTTATTTCCAATTAAAATATATCTTTAAAATGAAATTTGAATGAAATACAGGATCATGAAAAATCGAAGAGTGTGGAATATATGATTACAAACATCTCGGCAACTAATTATCCGATTGACTTCATTCTTTATGCAAAATTCATGTTTTTTTTTAATTGTCTTTTATATTCACTTCTTAAAATAAACAATTTCGAAAATTTTTATATAACTTTTATCAGAACGAATATTTCGAGATTTCTAAAAAATTAGTTCCGGATAATCCAGGTTACTGAAATTCAATAAGCTTCTTCCCAATATTACACACTAAGTACATACCAAGTTTCAAGTCTCTATAAAAATTTGTTCGGGAGATATACAGTTTACAGACACACACAGAGACAGAAGGACATAATTTTTTTTTTTTTCAAAAAATATGTTATTCGGAATCTCCAGTGTCTGAAACGTGTAAATCCGTCACATTTTATTTTTTTTTTCGATTTTCAAAACGATTACAAGATTTACCCTATACTACGTATGATGGGTAAGTAAAAACCAAATAATTAATACCAAAAGTATTAGAAAACATCCAAAGTTTGTTGTATAATTAGATAAAAATGTAATATTTTTTATAAAATTTAATTTTATGGATAACTTAAATAAATTATTACACATTTTAAGATCCTTATTATCCTTAATGTTCCAGTTCACATCGTTATTTTAAGATACATTTTTATTTCTTTAAAGTTATATTTCTCACTTATCAATTAGTAATATTAAATTAGTATAAAAAAACACCATTAATTTCATTCGTTGAAAATAGATTACTTTACATAAGCCATTTTGAAGAGATTTCATTCAATTATTACTATTAAAATGATTAATTAATTTTTTTCCACAAAACTGTGCAATTTCCGGCACAGCTCGTTATAATAATTAATGCAGCATGTTTTTTTTTTAAATAATTAATCTTGAAGTAATTAATTATCTAATCAATTAATTAATTGATGATTAGTTTTTCTTTATCATGTGTGGAGGAAATACGTTATTTTCTATGTGCTTTTAATATATATTCTTTATTAGTGACTAACTCTTAAAATTATTCTTATTCAGGAATCTTTAAAAGTTTCCCAGATAATGTATATTTTTTAATTATATACTTGCATAAAATTTCAGGTACGTAAAAACGATTTAACGTATTCTTTTGCTACATAACAATTTGATAAATGAGAAAATTCATTTACTCCTTTTGTAACGTATTTTGATTACATAAAATAGTACATCTTATTTAAAGCAATTAATACAAATTGATCATGTTCTATCATTAATTATTTTTGTCAATTTCGCTAAATTTCGAAAGTAATGAAAGATAATTTAAGATAACAGAAATATGAACAAAAAACTGACATCCGGCGTTCATTAAATTATCTTATCGACAAACATTGAAATAAGCTTACATCTCCACACATGGTGAAATATATATTGTAAAAGTATACTTACACAAGTTTTTTTTTTTTTTTTTTTTTTTTTTTTTTTTTTTTTTTTTTTTTTTTTTTTAACTTTCAACACTTTTCAACATTGTTTATGAATTCGGTTTGTATGTCTATCTGTCCGTCTGTCCGTCTGTAACTCTCGTAAACAGGGCTTTACTAATTTGATAAAATGTGGTAGCCAGAAAAAAATACTAGTCGCCAGTAAAAAACATTTACCCCCATCCTCCTCCCCGTCATTGATTTAAAAAAAAAAAAAAAAAAAAAAAAAAAAAAAAAAGAATTTTTTATGAATTAATTGAGAAAAAATAATACGAGCATAGTTTAGATTTATTAGTTACATAGTTTAAAATAGTGCATAATTTAGAAAGATAATATAAACTAATAATAATGAAAGATAATGAAACTTATAAAACTTATAATCACTTATATTATGTTGACAATTTATATAAACACAAAAATCAGATTTGAAACTTAAAAAATGAACTCGAGCATTTTTTAACATTGTATTCAATTTTAGATGCCACAGAGAGTGGATTGACACTATTTCTTACTGTTTTATTGAAATATCCTCCCTCCCCCACAATCTAATCAGGTGACATATACTAGCCGGCTATAGCTGAAAAAAATGGTGTTTTCTGTGTATGAGTTGGAAAATGCTTTTTTAATTAAGTTCTTCCATAAGTACGAGAGAAGAGGAAGATCACTGCTTGCCACGAACGAGTAGGAGTGGAGGAGAGAAAAAATGTCATTTGTGCTCACTTCTTATGTCAATTTATTTACAGAAATCACCCCGAAAGATCAAATTCTTTTGGTCGCCAGATCAAAAAACTTGGTAGCCAGTGGCGACTTGGCGACCGCATTTATTAAGCCCTACTCATAAATATACTCGGATTGTCATGAAATTTCGATACATTATTGAATTTCAATGTTCGGTATTGAAAATGAAATGTGTAGCATTAATAGTTCATTTACAGGAACACACAAAAGAATTTCATTCCATTGTGGTATATGGGGGGGAAATCGTTTGCGGTGCATTTTATTGTTATTTAAAACATAATGAGATGAATATGCATTACCGAGGTGGATTACAGCATGCTTTTACGGGAGTATACAATTAGTAGCATTTTAAATTCAATTACAGGGACGTGCAAAATAATTTCTTTACATTATAATCTATGGGGGGGGGGCGTTTCCGGTGTATTTTGAATCTGTTATAATACTTGAAACATAATGAAATTTAAAAAGATCACTTAGGCTTATTACAACTTATTTTCTACAGATTATGGAGTGCATAAGATTTATCGTTCATGTACAGAGACGCACAAGAGGGGGTCGAGGCAAGAGAGTGCCAAGCCACATTTTTGAACTTCTGAGATATTTCAATTTGAAAATTTGATCAAATACTCAAATCAAGTTATATAACCCGCAGTTTTTTCGCCAATGTCATAGTAGCATTTAAATTATTCAGAGTAACAATAAAGCATTACTGTAACGATATTACTATTACGTTCTTTGTAAATTAGCTATCTTCATTGGTTCATAAACATCTGGGGCAAAAGCAAAACCTGTCACATATTCTGCCACCAAGCATTAGAAACAAATTATATGTTGTATATTATAATTTACAATATTAAGCAACAGATTACAGTAATAGATTTATTTCACCAAAAATGTGGCTTGGCACTTTCTTGCGCCCCCCCCCCCAATTCTGTTAAAGGACTGAGTATGATCGCGCTATGATATGCAATTTTATGTATTTTTAGTGTATTAAGTGTTATTTATAAATTCTGAAAATAATATTCAGAGCTTCACGAAAAACATCTAATATGGGCAGCCATTGCTGAAAATGAATTTTTACTGAGTTATGTATTTTATTTTAAATTCTTCCTATAGATATCTCATTTCATGATATGAAAAAAAAAATTCCTAATAATATTTTTTTAGTGTGAGAAAGTGTTTCATAATCTATGCTGAATGCATGATTTTTCGTTCTTGTTATAATGGAAATCAATCCACGTGATTTTGTTTCTTAAGAAAACACTATTTTTAAAAAGATTTAGACAGTTTTATCGTAAGAAAAATGATACTAATAACTCAATTTACTCCAAATATCAAGCTATGTTTTAATGTTCAAAATTTTAGGTATTGAAGAATAAAAAAGAAAATATTCATTGAATTCGACAGGAAAAATTTAAATCGTATGAAAAAAAAAATATTTTATAATATTCTATTAGTGTTAGAAAGTGTTTCATAAACTATACTGTGTGCATGATTTTTCGTTCTTGTTATAATGGAAATTAATCCATTTGTTTTTGTTTCTTAAGATAACTTTACTTTTAAAAAGGTTGGAAAGTTTTAGCGTCAGAAAAATAAAACTAATAACTCAATTTACTCCAATTGTCATATATTAAGCCAGTTTTTAATGTTTAACATTTTACGTGTTGAAGAATAAAAAATATATATTCATTAAATTCGAGAGCAAAAATTAAAATGCATGAAAAAAATTAAATTTCTTAATAATATTCTATTAGTGTGAGAAAGTGTTTCTTAAACTATACTGAATGCATAATTTTTCGTTCTTGTTATAATGGAAATTAATCTATGTGTCTTAAGAAAACTCTATTTTTTAAAAGGTTTGGACAGTGTTATCGTAAGAAAAATAAAACTAATAACTCAATTTACTCCAAATGTCGTATATCAAGCCATGTTTTAATGTTCAAAATATTACGTGTTGAAGAATAAAAAAGAAAATATTCATTGAACTCGACAGTGAAAATTTAAATTGTATGAAAAAAAAAATTTTTTTTTATAATATTCTATTAGTTTTATTAGAAAGTGTTTCATAAACTATACTGGATGCATGATTTTTCGTTCTTGCTATAATGGAAATTAATCCATTTGTTTTTGTTTCTTAAGATAACTCTATTTTTAGAAAGGTTGGACAGTTTTATCGCAAGAAAAATAAAACTAATAACTCAATTTACTCCAAATGTCTTATATCAAGCCATTTTTTAATGTTCAACATTTTAGTTGTTGAAGAATTAAAAAATATAAATTCATTGAATTAGAGAGCACATATTAAAATCGTATAAAAAAAATTAAATTTCTTTATAATATTCTATTAGTGTTAGAAAGTATTTCATAAGCTATGCTGGATGCATGATTTTTAGTTCTTGTTATAATGGAAATAAATCCACGTGTTTTTGTTTCTTAAGAAAACTCTATCTTTAAAAAAGGTTTGGACAGCTTTATCGTAAGAAAAACAAAACTAATAACTCAGTGTACTCAAAATGTCGTATATCAAGCAATTTTTTAATGATCAAAATATTACGTGTTAAAGAATAAAAAAGAAAATAGTCATTGAACTCGACAGCAAAAATTTAAATCGTATGAAAAAAAATTAATCTCTTTATAATATTCTATTAGTTTTAGAAAGTGTTTCATAATCTATGCTGGATGCATGATTTTCGTTCTTGTTATAATGGAAATTAAACCATTTGTTTTTGTTTCTTAAGATAAATCTATTTTTAAAAAGGTTGGACAGTTTTATCGCAAGAAAAATAAAACTAATAACTTAATTAACTCCAAATGCTGTATATCAAGTCATGTTTTAATGTTCAAAATTTTAGCTATTGAATAATAAAAAAGGAAATATTCACTGAATTCGACAGCAAAAATGTAAATCGTCGGAAAAAAAATAAAATTTCTTTATAATATTTTTTAGTGTTAGAAAGTGTTTCATAAACTATACTGGATGCATGATTTTTCGTTCTTGTTATAATGGAAATTAATCCATTTTTTTTTTGTTTGTTAAGATAACTCTATTTTTAATAAGGTTGGACAGTCGCAAGAAAAATAAAACTAATAACTCAATTTACTCCAAATGTCATATATCAAGCCATTTTTTAATGTTCAACATTTTAGGTGTTAAAGAATAAAATATATATATATATATTCATTGAACTCGAGATCACAAATTAAAATCGTATGAAAAAAAAAAAAATTCTTAATAATATTCTTTTAGTGTTAGAAAGTGTGTCATAATCTATGCCGGATGCGTAATTTTTCGTTCTTGTTATAATGGAAATCAATCCATGTGTTTTTGTTTCTCAAGAAAACTCTATTTTTGAAAATGTTTGGACGGTTTTATTGTAAAAAAAATAAAACTATTAAATCAATTTACTCCAAATGTCGTATATCAAGCCATTTTTTAAGGTTCAACATTTTGGGAGTTGAAGAATAAAAAATATATATTCGTTAAATTCGAGAGCAAAAATTTAAATTGTATGAAAAAAATTAATATTCTTAGTAATATTCTATTACTGTTAGAAAGTATTTCATAATCTATGCTGGATGCATGATTTTTCGTTCTTGTTATAATGGAAATAAATCCACGTGTTTTTGTTTTTTAAGAAAACTATATTTTTAAAAAGGTTTGGAGAGTTTTATTGTAAGAAAAATAAAACTAATAACTCAATTTATTCCAAATGTCTTACATAAAGCCATTTTTTAATGTTCAACAATTTAGGTGTTGAAGAATAAAAAAATATATATATATTCATTGAATTCGAGAGCACAAATTAAAATCGTATGAAAAAAATTAAATTTCTTAGTAAGAATAACTCTAACTAAATAATAATAATTACAAGTGTTGGAAAGTGTGTCATAATCTATGCCGGATGCGTAATTTAAGAAAAATAAAACTAATAACTCAATTTACTCCAAATGTCGTATATCAAACCATTTTTTAATGTTCAACATTTTAGGTGTTAAAGAATGAAAAAAAAAAAATTCATTGAATTCGAAAGCAAAAATTTAAAGCGTATGAACAAAATTAAATATCTTATTAATATTCTATTAGGGTTAAAAAGTGTTTCATAATGTATGTTGGATAAATCATTTTTCGTTCTTGTTATATTGGAAATCAATCCACGTGTTTTTGCTTCTTAAGAGAACTCTATGTTTATATATATATATATATATATATATATATATATATATATATATATATATATATATATATATATTTACACCTAAAATGTTGAACACTAAAAAATGGCTTGATATACGACATGTGGAGTAAGTTGAGTTGTTAGTTTTAATTTTCTTACGATAAAATTGTCCAAATCTTTTGAAAAATAGAGTGTTCTTAAGAAACAAAAATACATGGATTGATTTCCATTATAAAAAGAACAAAAAATTATGCATCCAACTTATATTATGTAACACATTCTAACACTAATAGAATATCATTAAGAAAATGAATTTTTTTCATACGATTTAAATTTTTGTTCTCGATTTCAATGAATATATTATATATATATATATATATATATATATATATATATATTCATTGAATTCGAGAGCTAAAATTAAGATCGTATGAAAAAATAATTTAATTTCTTAACAATATTCTATTAGTGTTAGAAAGTGTTTCATAATCTATGGTGGATGCATGATTTTTTGTTCTTGTTATAATGGAACTCAATTTATGCGATTTTGTTTCTTAAGAAAACTCTATCTTTAAAAAGGTTTGGACGGTTTTATCGTACGAAAAAAAAACTAATAACTCAATTTACTCCAATTGCCGTATATCAAGTCAATTTTTAATGTTGAACATATTAGGTGTTGAAGAATGAAAAAAAAAAATTCATTGAATTCGAAAGCAAAAATTTAAAGCGTATGAACAAAATTAAATATCTTATTAATATTCTATTAGGGTTAAAAAGTGTTTCATAATGTATGTTGGATAAATCATTTTTCGTTCTTGTTATATTGGAAATCAATCCACGTGTTTTTGCTTCTTAAGAGAACTCTATGTTTATATATATATATATTTTTACACCTAAAATGTTGAACACTAAAAAATGGCTTGATATACGACATGTGGAGTAAGTTGAGTTGTTAGTTTTATTTTTCTTACGATAAAATTGTCCAAATCTTTTGAAAAATAGAGTGTTCTTAAGAAACAAAAGTACATGGATTGATTTCCATTATAACAAGAACGAAAAATTATGCATCCAGCATATATTATGTAACACATTCTAACACTAATAGAATATCATTAAGAAAATGAATTTTTTTCATACGATTTAAATTTTTGTTCTCGATTTCAATGAATATATTATATATATATATATATATATATATATATATATATATATATATATTCATTGAATTCGAGAGCTAAAATTAAGATCGTATGAAAAAATAATTTAATTTCTTAACAATATTCTATTAGTGTCAGAAAGTGTTTCATAATCTATGCTGGATGCATGATTTTTCGTTCTTGTTATAATGGCACTCAATTTATGCGATTTTGTTTCTTAAGAAAACTCTATCTTTAAAAAGGTTTGGACGGTTTTATCGTACGAAAAATAAAACTAATAACTCAATTTACTCCAATTGTCGTATATCAAGTCAATTTTTAATGTTCAACATTTTAGGTGTTGAAAAATGAAAAAAAAAATATTCGTGGAATTCGAGAGCAAAAATTAAAATCATTATACTGGTTTCTTTAGGTTAGTGCGGGTTGGGTTGGGTTGGGTTGATTATTGACGGTTAATTATCTACACTTGGGATATAGGCCGGGGGGGGGGTGCCCTTCGTGGGGGGGTCTTTCTAAGGGAACCTAACCCGTATTTACGCATGGATAAATCCACGGCTCGAAGAAAACCACGAAAACTCCGAACGATTAGGCCGACGGGCGCGATTGGGATCGAACCCAGCACCTCCCGTCTACCAGCTTCGAGAGCAGAACCTCTAGGTTAGTGCGGTTTCAGTAAGTGGTATTTTCAATTAGTCCGGCGTAGTTTTTTCAGAATTCGACGTTTAGTAAAGAACATTTTGGGTTACTTCAATAGGTATTTCAAAAAGAAGAAAAACGGCGCAATTGGGCAATTGATAAGTTTTCTGTTAATGGCGATGTCTACTTCTTCCGCTTAAGTTGTATGTGTATATTACGATTTATTTTTGGTTACATAGAAAATACATACAACCATTGGACATTTTGCATTATATATATGTTGACATCTCACTTATATATTTAATTTTTTGTGTGTAAAAAAAGGAATAATACGCCTTGACGGATGAAAAGTACCTGCAGCTGCACGCCGTGAACTTCCAATCGGACTGAAATTTTTCTCCGGTCACAAACATCTGAAACAAATTGGGTCGTCAAATTATGAAAATACATTGAATTCTCTGAAGCTTATACCAACATTTAGTTGTAAAAGTTGATCTTTTAAGAAAACGATGGTTATTTAAACAAAAAATTTCTTTGCCTTTTCTTTTACTTACCCATCATACGTAGTATAGGGTAAGTCTTGTAATCGTTTTTAAAATCGAAATAATTTTTTTTTGCGGATTTACACGTTTCAGATACTGGAGATTCCGAAAAACATATTTTTAGAAAAAAAAAAATTGTCGTCCGTCTGTCTGTCTGTGTGTGTGTATGTAAACGCTCTATCTCCCGAAAAAATTGAGATAGAGACTTGAAATTTGGTATGTAATTAGTATGTAATAATAAGAAGAAGCTTATTGAATTTCAGTAACGCCGATTATCCGGAACTATTTATTTCGGACTCTCGAAATATTCGTTCTGATAAAAGGTATATACAAATTTTCTAAATTGTTTATTTTAAAGAGTGAATATAAAAGACAATAAAAATACATAAATTTTGCATAAAGAATGAAGTCGAACAGATATTGAGTTGCCGAGATATTTGTAATTATATTTCCCACACTCTTCGATTTTTCATGACCCTGTATTTCATTCAAATTTCAATTCAAAGATGTATTTTAATTGGAAATGAGAGCTTAATCTGACGCAGTAAACCGTTAGTTAATATGATTTTTTATTTTGGAGCGATAGAGCATTTAAAGTTTATGACGTCATCAAACCGCGATTTTATTCGAATTGCAATGCATTTTATAAGTAGTTTTCACATGTTTTATTTTCATATTTTATATTATGCATATCCATGATGGGTAAGTATTACGGTGGCCCCCAACGACTAGTTTTTTAACTATTGCAAGCTTGGAAAAATAATTAATTAATGAAAATTATTCTCTTCGGTGGTATAAAATCCATTAAAAACGATTGCGTTTCTTAAAAAAAAAAAAAAAAAAAAAAAAAAGAAGAAAATCGGTCGAATAGTTCTCGAGAAAAATAATCGCCTAATTCGTAAAAACAGTGTTTCGAGAAAAACAAGTTTAAAGTTTCACAATAGTGTTACGTTCAGCGAGAAAAACATAATGTAAGGAATTTGAAAATTACGAAACCACTTTAGGGCAAAGATTTACACATTTGAAAAATCCAAAAATAAATAAATAAAAATAAAGACCCAAGAAGTATGATTTCCCCTTTAAATAAATTAAAATGCATGCAAGTCTTAATTAATCAAAATATATTACAATAAAATAAAAATGTATGTAAAAAATTAGAATAAGTTAATAATTATAAACAAAATTAACCTAACTGTAACTAAGTCAACATAAAAAACACAAACAATTGTAGTAATGCAGAATTGAAATTAAAATTTTATTTTTTATGTTTCCTGATTGGGAACAGATGTGTTACACTCACGCTAAAATGTAAACAAAAGATTGGCGACCTGTTTGGTTGGCGCGATTTCCAAGACTGTGCCAAGCTACTATTTTCCGTTGCCATTTTGGAAACATAAAAAACAGAACATTTATAAATAACGCATTCGAAAACACAGAAAATCTTATTTCTACACAACAAAAAAAATAAACCAAAAATACATTTTTTACAACATAAATTTAATGAAAAATGTTAATTACGTCATTTCAATCTTTTAAAGTGCACTACTATATTACAGTAATCCTTCGCTGATGCTAATTTTAATTTCACACAAACTTTTAGTTAAAATCATTACGTCATTTCAATCTTTTAAAGTGCCCTCATATATCAGTGTAAACATTAGATTATTTAGTTTCTAATTTCATGACGAACACAACATATATAAATAATGACGTATAAGTAAAACCAGAAAGTAAATATCAAAATAAACGAAAAATAAATTTTTTCAACATAAATTTAATAGAAAATACATTACCTACGTCATTCTTCTAAAGTGGACTGCTACAATCAGAATAATCATTCGATAAATGATTTTGTAATTTCGCACAACCCTTTAGATAAAATTACGTCATTTCAATCTTTTAAAGAGCACTACTATATCAGCGTAACCCTTCGGTAATTCAAATTCTAATTTAACACAAACTATTAGATAAAATCATCGCGTTATTTCAGTTTTTAAGTGTTGAACTTGCCTTTCTGCTTCCTCATAAAAACTTACCTGGTACTCTCGAAAAATGGTATCCATAGCCACGGACATTTTACAACTTCTACCAGCAACTACAAACGTCAAAACAATTTCGATAAACAAAATAGAATGATAAATTCAATTCTACCACTCTAACTGCTACTGTAATAACCGCCACTGTAACCGCCAATACGTAATAATTTACATGACAATTAAAAACCAATCATTAACTCAACAGTTATGCAAATTTATTTCCCTTCCATATATAGTTCTATAATACGCGACTCTGCAACCAATAACGTGCAATAGAACGTTCTTCTACAACCAATCACGTTTTCTCTACTTTTCATCATCAATGACGTAATACAGACATGCGCAAACATTTCCCTTAACATCCACGCAAATACAGATTACAATAACAAATTTCAACACCAGTAACTAAATACAAGTTTAATAGCCGGGTTGCCATAAAAGAAAAAAACAGTCCCCAAAGTTTGGCGACTTTTTTCTTTTTTTTAAACCGATTAATTAATTATTATTTTTTTTTTTTAGCGTGAGTGTAAAGCATCTAAGCCCCTGATTGTATATATATTTTTTAATTAGCTGAGACGTTTATATTGATGGAAGTTCGTAAAAATTAAATACTTTGTCTTATTTCAAATGAAGCTGTAATATATACTTTCTAACAAAAATCTACCAATGTTGCAATACATTATGTCATTGTCTATTTATGTATATTTGGTTTTTCAGAAAATTGGCTGTGGATCTAGCTCAGATTCCCCTATTCAATGTATGTTGCAATTAGTGCGGTAATATTGTGGGATTAATTAACCGCTCTAATCGAGAGATAGCTGTACAGCATAACTCGAAAGTATTTATAAAAATGTTTAGTCACAGCTGCAAAATTTTATGTTTTTTCTTACCACCATTTTTGAATAGGAAATTTTTCCTTGTTAAATCTCAGAACTTCGACAGTAATATAATATGTAAATTATTATTAAAATACACTAGCAGGAACAATTAAGAGAAAAACTATAAAAAGGTACCTTATGTTTTAATTATATAAAGTTAAGTCTGAGGAAAGGTTGTAGGTTATGAATTCATGGTCAGCATTATCTATAACATATTAAAGATTAATTATATTGAATAACCACATCATTCAAATAAGTAGCACTGGGTAAGGCATATTACTAGAGGTTTGTTTACAGACATTAATCAAAACATTCTGAGAACTTTTTACATCATAATGAAAAATAGTTCTTTTAAGAGGCTACTTCACTCAGGCGAAAACACCCGCTCGTTATGGGAGAAATAATTTACGATATCTCGTTTGCTTTTCAATATTTTTAAATGATTTTTTGTTTGCATTGGATAGCTGAGGTCAATCTGTATGCACGTTCCTTTGTACTTTTTCGATTTGTATTATAAGTTTTTTTATATTTTATTAAGATACTTTCACTTTCGGAACTGGTTTCGAAAGTAAAAGCATCCTAAATAAAAATAACTGCAACAAAAATCGAAAAAGTACAAAGGAGCGTGCATAGAGATCGACCTCAGTAATCCAATGCAAAAAAAAAAATGATCAGTTAAAAATATTGAAATGCGAACGAGATATCGTAAATTATTTCCACCATAGGAACAACCAAGTCTTCCTTATCATAGTATCAGGCCTCACAATCAGCAAGTTTCCTTTGACCGCATGGTTGTCCTGCTACTAGCGCCATCAATCGTCAGCAATAGGCATGATCTCCATGGTAATAGGAGTATTTACGACACGAAATAACACGAAATTTTTTAACAGCTCCATTTGTTCTACGCATTTGCTTATGAACTAGTATCGGTAGTATCCACCAGGTGGCGATACTTTCCGGAGAAAGTCAATGCATAAGTTGGCAATTACAGCGGACATTTTCTCCCATAGACTTTCTTCGGATTGACAAGTCTGATCTATGATAAGGGAGTCTTGGGAACAACATTAGCGAGTGGATGTTTTCGCCTGAGTGAAGCAGCCTCTTAAGTAGATGGCGTAGGAAAATATTTATCTGCGTTTTTTGGTGCTGCCATCTATAGATTTTTAATTTAAACAAAAACACTACATTATTACCTAGTCTAAGAGTCTTCAACGGTTGTCCTGCGAGCTACGGGTGGCCTACTAGGTGTATTTTAGTACTCCGTGGTGTTATTTCGGATTAAAACCGAAAAGTTTCAAAGCGCCTTATTAAGGTATATCCATAACTGTCAACTTTTATGCTTTTTTTCATGTCAAATACACATGTTTGGAATAAGAAATATTCTCCAATAAAGTGCTTTTTGTTTCTATTTAGTACTTATTTGATTTCATTTATTAAGAAAATTTTCTAGTTCACAATATTTTTGTTTTTATTTAAAAAAAGCCTTATATTTGGTATCTATGGCAATTATCTACAGTAGATAAAAATGTACCATCAAACAGAGAAACTGTCACTCACATTTAATAATATGGTACATTAAGTATATAAGAATTAAAAATCAATCCCTAATTAGTAAATATTATGTAATATTCTACATATAACTATGTAGCAAATGTTATACTTTATGTATATAGTATTTACGAGATAGTTAGCAAAATCCTCGATGTTTAACAAGCGGAAAAACAAGATTTCCATAGTTTACGCTAAGCCACACTTAATTACTTTTTCAGGTATATAAATCTCAAGTAAATTTGACCGTCTACAGTTTGTTGACTTCATGTTTATCCTTTAATAAACTTGAACTCGTTACGTAACAAGCTAAAATACGAAGTATGTTATTAAACGTTTAATTCTGTGATTAGAAATAGGAGGTAATGTGGCTTGAGCTATATCCAGACGTTAACTCATTTGTATACTTTTAAAAGTGGGGAAACTTATAATCAGAAAACTACAAAATAACCACGCAACTTAAACAGTACTTTAAAATTTACCATCTTTTTACTATTTTATTTTAAAATATAATTCTTTAGTAAAAGTAATGAGCAGTATTTTTAATGTACTAATTTTATAAAGGTAATATACTCCTTTTATTATTCTGCCGATATGTAATCGATTTTTTGCCTTAAATGTTTTAGAATAATTTTAAACTTGGTTGACAGAAAATCACTTTTAATTATTAGATTGTTAACCATTGTTCTTTACTAATTTATTGAAAACCGACTTAAACATCTTATTCGAGAACCGATTTTCTACCGTATATCGATCAGTTTATGGGTTTAAGTCAATATATGTTACATTATTCCCCAAATATATGCTCAATATTTATGATTAAACAAACATGGATATACACAAGATGTCCGGCAACCACCGGGCAAACTGCAAAACGAGAAACTTTGATCGAAATACGCAATAATTGTCCAGAGGACATACATTTAAAACGCGCAGTATTCTAAAAAAATGCAAATGAAAACATTTTAACATGAAATCCGGAGAAACGGAAATAGACTTTATTCAACCTCATAGAACTTGAAAATGGATAAGACTCAATGATAAATCAAAACTTAAAAAAAAAAAAAAAAAATTACACCTCTAGCATGCTGTGATGATGATCTAATCATCAGATATCATTAATAATCCCCCAATTTAAATTAAACACCTCCTTTTAGAGAGATAATTAATTAAAACTTCTTTTTCCTTTTTAAACATTAATTTCATTATCTTTTTAAGGTTGATAAATATCATCAATTCTTAAAACTTACCAGCTTCTTACAGCCGTTAATATAGACAATAAAAATCAACATTCCTATCCTACAACTTTAACAGTGCAGTTGCATATTTTTCTGGCTTTTAATATAAGAAAATAAATTGAAAACAAATATTTTATCATATGACTTTCATCCATCATTAATCTAAACGCTTATGAATGCTCAAAAACGTTAGATAATACAAGTGATAATTTCACTCGTAATTCTGTGCGTTATTTGTGTTAAAAATAATTTCGTATTCATAGTTGTATGCATTATATCTCTCTTTCTGCTTCTTAATATAATCTTTGGCAAGTCTCTCGCTTGACATTCTAATGTGTACGATATAATTTCATTGACGCTAATTAATATGTTGGATGGCTGGATTTGAATTCAAAATTTATATTAAATTTGGTATCAGTTATTTTTGTTATAGGTCAGTGTTCCCAATTTTCGATGGATGCAATGTGATTGAATCTCTCGACTTATCATCACTCTTCATATGTTCATCATATAGATCGGATATCGTGTCTTTACTGTGATATCGGGGTCACCCTCGAGTTAATGATGTTTTGGCGTTCTATATTTAATAAAAGCCGCATATCTCCGTTAATGTAGGCAATTGTGAATATCTATCCTTTAGCCTGAGTTATTATATAGACACAATGTACATATTTGTCCGGCTAAATTTGTATTATTGAAAACTAAAATTAATTTGGGTTATCCAGTTTTATATCAACAATTAATCCACTTTTGTGAACGACTAATGCAACAACATAAAGCTAACAATACTTTCATTGCATATATTTTTTTGACGGGGGAAGCAATATGATTAAATTTGTTCAACTACAATGGCACAAAAACAATATGAAACACAATTGCCCACAAATTTGTATAATCATTCTCCTCGGGAATGTTAACTGGAGGGAAGATCATGACACAGTTTAAAATAACAAAACAATTTATTTATAACAGTAAACAGAGAATTAGCAAGGGGTCGGCTAGATTTAAGTTCAGACGATCAAAATAAGCTTGATTTTATCAAAATCAATCAATTTTATCAATCATTTTTTCTCAAAATGCATTCAATTTAACTCACTTAATTTGGCTCCAAATGACCTCACCGTTCGTTCTACATGAACCTACGAAATTCTCTTAAGCAGATAATATCACTATAAAATGGAACCCGTGGGTTCTGAAGCCTCTTTATTGAAGTAGAATGCTCATATTCTTACCAAATTTGCGTAACCTCACAGCCAAAGACTCCATACAAACTGCTAATCGAGAGTACCGATTGAAGTAAACACGTGGCTCGAATTTCACAAGAGAACTCGCAAACCCGAATACGAGATGCATTTCAAATCTATTGATTCCGTCCACAATAGCACTATATATAACTTCTACACAAATACAGTAATCTAATTAACATATCATTAGAAAAACTAGTCGTTGGTGGCCACCGTAATACTTACCCATCATGGATATGCATAATATAAAATATGAAAATAAAACATGTGTATAACTATGTGTAAAACTATTTATAAAATGCATTGCAATTCGAATAAAATCCTGGCTTGATGACGTCATAAAATTTAAATGCTCTATTAATGAATTGCGTAAAAGAAACATCCTTATAACTCCAAAATGATAATCATGTTAAATAAGAGTTTACTGCATCGGATTAAGCGTCTCATTTTCAATTGAAAAATAACTTTGAATTGAAATTTGAATTAAATACAGGGTCATGAAAAATCGAAGAGTGTGGAAAATAGGTTTACAAATATCTCGGCAAGTAATTACCCTATCGAATTCATTCTTTATGCAAAATTTATGTTTTTTTTTGGGTTTTTTTTTTATATATATTCACTCCTTAAAATGAACAATTTCGAATTTTTTATATACCTTTTATCAAAACGAATATTTCGAGAGTCCGAAAAAAATAGTTTCGGATAATCGAGGTTACTGAAATTCAATAAGCTTCTTTTCATTATCACACACTAAGTACATACCAAATTTCAAGTCTCTACCTCAATTTGTTCGGGAGATAGAGCGTTTACAGACACACAGACACACACACAGACAGACGGAAGGCAATTTTTTGTTTCTAAAAATATGTTTTTGGAATCTTCAGTGTCTGAAACATGTAAATCCTATTTTCAATTTTTAAAACGATTAGAAGACTTACCCTATACCACGTATGTTGGGTAAGTAATAACCGTGGCAGCCAGATTCAGAGAGATTTCTTTGCGAAACTAGAAGATATGACAGTCTAGGTCTCATTCACGCACAAATGTTAGAATTCAGAACATTACGATCGCCGGCAAAATTAAAAAACTTACACCCCCACTAGTGTAATCTTGTAAAAGAGTAGCTAGGCACTCTGCCATCAAGGTAAGATCTATAAAAATATGTTTCTCTAATTATATAAAATTTACTTTTTAATTTATTAGCACAGAAATAATATAATTTTTAAAATAAAAACCATCGTAAAGTTTTATTATATTTTTTTTATTAGCAATAGCACACAATATTTAATTAGGATATTACATTGAATTTTATGTATAGAAAAATATAAATAAGATATAAATGTAAAAACATACATAAAATCAATTTAAATAAAATTGAGTACTTGGATGTTCTAAAAACAAATGCTTTCCAAAAAAAGAAAACGATTACTTTACTGTCCAAACTAATTCAAATAGTTCTATTGCGTTAGCATGATTAAAAAAAACATTCAAATTAGAAGAACTTTTTGTCACTTTCTTAAATTTACAATAAAAAGTTTCCATTCCTGAACCTGAAAGATAATTATTTAAAATAACTTTCCTAAGTTTGTAATTTTTCTATTGTATAAATTAATTAAACAACAGTTGTTGAATTGCCTTAGACAAGAATCTCCTTCTTACAAATTCTCTGCAAATTATTTCTAAATAAACCGCAATATTTTAGAAATTCAATCGTTCTTAGATCCCTAGTCTTTGAATATATCAAATAGGCTTATTTTATTCACTTACATTATAGTTTAGTATACATAAAACTTTAAATAAAACCGCATAAAAAAATTTACGTTAGAGCAGAACGTATAGTAGAAATAATTTTAGCTGCTACAATATTCAATATCTTTCAACACCATTTTAATCAAAACTTTTTTTTTCTTTTTGGCGTTTGCATGCACGATTTCGTGAAAATTATTTACGAAATAGATTTACCAAATTTTTATGAAATTTTAACGTGAGTTTCAAAATTCGACTTTATCCAAAATTTAAAAAATCGCGTTTTCTGTATCAATTCATTGTAGCGATAAATCTGCACCGAAAACACTTCAATCCGCAAAAAAACTAGTTTTAGCATGCATTTCCGGCATTGTAAAATCTTGGTTTACAGTGAAAACCAATTGAAGCAGGTAGAGGTTTTTCGCGATTTCCCAAATTTGATTTTCTAGATAAGACGAGTTTTGAAACTCACGTACTCATATAGTATAGTAAATAAAAATGCACGAAATAACGTACCATTTTGATTGTTTAGTTAATATTACAAATTACTTCAAGAGGTTTTTTTGAGCCCGTGCTAATCCGATCCCAAAAGAGGTTTGTATCAACAGAACCCGAGCTCGATACCGAAAGTACTCAATGGAAATTTTTAATAACATTTTAAAATTATACTTAGATTATTTTTTTTTCATTTATAAATCTGTTCTGTAAAATCGAACTGGTGCCAGCTACAAAAATACTGTAAATACTGTAAATAACTGTAAACAACTGTAAATAATCATAAAATTTTATTTTTGGAATTTTTTCTTCTGATAGGTCTCAAAATTTGTCTATTGGCACACAGAATATTAGGTTAAATTTTAATTTCATTTGGAATTCATCTTTAGGGCTCTACCAGCTCTTAAAAATTATGCCCTTTATATGTGAAAATCCAAGATGTGCACTATGTAGTGTAAAGTATTCAAATTATTTTTTTTTTACGGAATTTTTCTCATTCTAGTAAAATAACCCATAAAACATGACTGATTAAAGTATTACTTGTGATCAATCAAAGTGTCGTCATGTTTTGACACCTTGAAGGTAAAGTTCACACTAAAATGTGAATTGATCGCAAAGATAAATAAAAACTAAAATAATTAGATATACAGTTTTCTGTTGTGAATATACATGAAATATAGTTATCTGCATGTACCGGAAAGACAATTTTCTGAATGTATAGGAAAGACAATTTTCTGAATATATAGAAATACAATAAAAGGGATATATACGATGTACTGTTAAACGATCTGATATTTCACTCTAATTTTTATTGGCCTTTGGTGTCAAAACTAGGAATTATGTTTCGTTATTTGATTTTTGCTCGTATATATCCGTTCCTTGCTGACTCCTACAACTGTCAATGATGCTTCTGTAACTAATTTAAGACATCTTTAAAAATCGAACTTTCAATCTTTTGACAATCTTTGTTTCAAAAAATCTAATAGCACCATTATTTCGCACAGTGTTTACAGCGGATCCATCACAACTAAAGCAATAAGTTTGTCAAGGTTTAAGTTGTTTTCAGTGCAGCATTTTAAACTGCTTTCTGCAATATGATTTCCGGATCCAGAAGATGGTGTAATGTGTCCCTCATACAGTGAATTTGGCTCTCCAACCAGAGATACATGTTCTTCACTTATAGTTATTCGATGTAATCTAACTCCAATTTTCTCTTGATGTAGGGTTTTATGTTTTCTTCCATCAAAATATATACTTTCTATTCTTGCTTCTAAAGCTTTCAGATCATTTTTTAGCACATTCTCTAGTTTTCTTTCGTTCTCTGTGTACTTTGCTTCAGCCAATTATATGTGATGAATAGTTTTCTGTTATAATGCCAATATCTTGTGGAGTTGCAGAAGCTATTACTGCCACGCATCTATCAGAAACTCCATACTGATCTGAGACCTTTGAAACCGTAGGAGATGTGTTCTCATTTGTCTTTGTGACTCTTCTTTAGAAGTAGATGCTTGTGATACGGATATTAATTTTTTACACCCTGATGAAGAGCTACTAATTCTTTCTTCATCACCACTGTCAAAATACATAACAACTGTACTGCCCTGATTAACTGCAGACTTTAAACTTGGCTTTTCAGCCCTCATCGAGTCCCTTGTTTTCCCGTCTTCTCTTTGTCTCAATTTACTTGTCTCGGCTTTATCGAGGGAGCCAATAACCCTCCTTCTTGTTGATAAGAAGAAATTCTTGTTCTTTTGGAGGCGCCTTCTTTGATTTTTCACAAGTACATTTAGGAATTGGCTTGTATTTGCACTCCGAAATGTCTAGAAGTTTACGTACAGCTTCAGATTTAAAAAGCTGAACCCTTCATGTAATTATAATTTCTTTTGGATTTGACGAATCGAATGAGATTCTGGTATTCAGAAAAATTGTTGTCTGTCATTTGATCAATACCCCTCTGGGAAACTATAAGAATTGAAGCTTTCTTCCAAATTTCTTCGATCTTCTCTCTTAGGATTTGAATTACCTATGACGTTTATGGATCTTTGCAATCTTTACTCTGTTTTATTTCTTGTTTTATATATAAGTAACATTTTATAACATCTGCTATTGTTCGCAAAACAACTTCATTTAGTTTTGAAGGCGCACCAAATATGAGAAATTTCACTGCACTTTTATTAATGGTAAACTTCGGTTTGCTTCCACTCGTACTCATTTTTGTGCTAAAAATGAAAAAAAAATAATTTGTAAAGCTCAATAAAACAGTTCAAAAATTTTAAAATAAAGATTTAAGGTTAAGAAATGATAAAGGAAGTTACACTTAACATTTTAAATATAAAAATGTCAAGCGAGATTGCTAATGAACACTGTAAATGTACAATTTATGGTGAAAACAATGAAAATATAAAGATTCTGGTAGAGCCCTGAAGGGTTTTTTCAAAATTCAGGTTCAAAATTCTTTGCACGTATATTATAGGTACTAAAAGGCAACATTTGGCTGCTATCCGAAATCAAAATTCCAACTTTCGTTTTTTCACTCCACCCTAATAAACAACCTAGTTTATAAACACACACGTACTATGAAAAAATTTAGTTAAACGTAAAAACGCAAACCAAAGTTGAAAACGCACTTATCACACAAATACTGTAAATATCGCATATGTACTGTAACCGATATCTTTTGCGTGTCCCTATAATGTATCTCAATGTACACGACACTGTCAAGAGAGCAATTTATAGTGCACCTCAGTAATGCATATAATTTTCATTATGTTTGAAATAGACAATTACACTGGAAACGATTTTTCTCATAGAACAATTTTTAACAGAATTCTTTTGTTTGACCCTGTAAAGGAATAATAAATGTTTTGCACTCCATATTCTACAAAAAGCATATTTTAATGCGCTTCATAATTATATATCAATTTCATCATGTTTCAAATGGCGTAGCATCATCAAAATGCCCTTGAAACGATTATTTCCCATTATGTGTAATGTAACGGAATACTTTTGACTGTCCCTGTAAAAAAATTATAAGTGTCACACACTTCAGTTGAAATAAGGAACATGCAGGGTAAACAACAGGTAGGGCAATCGACAATAACATACAAAAATTTCAGGGCAATACGAGCATATTTACGAGAGTTAGAGCACGGCCAGACGGCAGACGGCAGACAAACCGAAGTCATAAACACTTTTCAACTAAATTGGAAAGTGTTAAAAAGAGACACCCTTAGTAACTCTGCCGAAAGTCGTCGTTTAAAGATGTGACTGCACCAATCGATTACTAATAATGTCTACTAATTAAATGCTATACTTACATTTTGCTTAAGGCATCATCTTCATAGAAATACTGTATTAAACTTTGAAATTTTCACATGAAATAGAATTGAAATAGAATTGATTGACGCCATAGTGGTAATAAAACGGAAAGATTCCTCAATAATACAAGGAGTATGAGTATGTATATGTACACAAAGCAGATTAATATCACGTCATTAGAGAATTAAAAAGAAAATCTGATGTCATATCGGATGTTTAACGGATTTTTCAAATGTTTCAGAATAATACAAAGTGAGTATCAGTATGAGTAATACAGAATAGTAAATATATGAGTTTGAGGAAAGTATTGAATCATGATAAAATCCCGATTATGGAAATATTCGCATATTTTAATATTTTAAAGGTGTACAATATGTTTAATTTTAATTTTTTTTTAAATATCGCATTTAGTCCACATAACAGCAATTATTATTACAGAATATAATAGTGGGATTTGCCCGCTTTCGGGCTGGCTTAGATATTCGAAAAAACGAGAAAAATAGACCGGTAAATTTTTACTTTATAAAAAACATGACTGTTTTTTTTGGTTGCTAAATGAAATCTATTTGGAATTACTACAGAAAGGAAAAAGTGTTTTGAAAGAAATATTAAACAAAACCCTTTGAGCAATCTTCGATCACACTTACCCACTTGTTTCATAATTATGACGGTAGCTATATCTCAAGAATTAATGCACACAATTTGATCAAACTTAAGATTCTGTTAGACCTTGACGGAAATAGACGCTGATTACGTTTTGGTGTAACCAGCTCAACAGGTGGTACTGCTATATAATTTTTTTCATGATTTCCATCAAACTTCAAATTCAATTAGACGTTGACGTAATTTGTTGTTGATTAGGGCTTGTGTAAATCTCCCAACAGGTGACGCTGCTATGCTATATTTTTCAGTATTTACAAGATTTTAGCGATAGTCCTACCTCAAGAACTAATGCACGGAATTTAATAAAAGTTCAGATTTAGTTAGACCATGATATAAATTGGTGCTGATTTGTTTTTGGTGTATGTGAAACCTGTGTGAGATAGAAGAAAGTTTTGGGATTGACACATCCGACTAGTTTGTTATACCATGATTTTTTTATCAGGTATAGTTAGTAGAGAATTTGATTTCTTTCATTTAAAAAAAATGAACATCTTAAACATTCGGAATCTGGACTTCAAAATCGTCGCTAAACTAGTAAGATTAATTTTGCCATACAGTATTAGAACTTTTGTTATTTTCTTTTTACAATTTAAGAAATATTTTTTATTTCTGTAAAACATAAATAAAAAAGGAAGAAGATATGTAATAGTCTACATTTATTACAGATTCTGCAATCCACGATTATTCCTCTGTCAGTTTCTGACATTTCAAACATTTCTTGTCCCCTTAAGCACATAATTTAATGTCAGAAATGTTTTCCATTTGGATGCATTTTCTTGTTCATAAATTTTGTGTACTGGCAATTTCTTATAAAAAAAACTCTATGTAACATAAAATGTTTACCTAACCCACTTTCACGATTTCCGCTATTTTAGCAATATTTACCCATGGTTACATTTCAATTCTACTAGGAAATTTGGTTGGGTCGAGTGTTCTGAAAAGGCTTCTTCCAGAACAGTGTGCCTTCTGGCGGTGGAAGGTGGGACTACAGGAGTATCTATGGTTCTATGGGCGCGATTACGACGGGGTTTGGCTCATTCGACTTCATATCTATAGCCTTAAATATATTAGTTGTACTTTTGACCACCAGGGTGCGCTTTCCGATCTCGGGTTCTATGAGCCCAATTACGACGGAGTTTGCCTCATTAGACTTGATTTCGATAGACTTACAGATTTCAGTCATGTTTGTATAGAACAGATTGTTATTATCAAGGGCACGGCAACGCCGGGCGGGTCAGCTAGTAATATATAAAAAGTATTTGTATAAACATTTATCTTTTATCATATAATTTTATCCTGATTTCTCCGAAAATATAGAATTCAGATTTCAATAATTCAATTCTTTTTTTAACATATTTAGTATATTTGTAACAATATTTTTTATAAATACAAAAAAATGAAAAAGAAAATCTTAGATAATATATCATCTATTAATACGCATAGACTCAATACGCATAGACATAAATATCTATAAAAAAGTACTTTATTTAACTAGATGAAATCATCAAGAAATCAATACATGTATATGTACACGGATTTTATGTTTAATTGAAATCTAGAATTGCACTTCGCCCTTTCCGAACTTCACCTCCCTCGGAGAAAAATGTCTGAAACATTGGATCTAAGTTTTGCAGTTTGGACATCACAAATTTTGCAATTCGGAATGAAATTTTACATATAACTCCCCCCGCGTTTTTTTTTCTGGCAGAATATTAACCGAAATTTTGTAGGGCAGTGGTTCCCAAACTTTTGGGCTCACGGAGCCCTTTTTGGGAAGAATTTCTAAGGCGGAGCCCCTTAACCCCATGATACTCTATGGTTTACAAATTAATGTTTTTTTTAATCCTATAGAGCAGAGAACATCTGCTGGATAAGAGTCCGAACCAGTAGTTTCCAACATGGGACCAATGTTCTCAGTTTGGCTTCTTTCTTGATACAGAAATTCTGAATTCATACTAGAAATTTTGAAAATCAAATTTTCTATTATTTAACCACTTAACAGTTTTACTTAATATTACTATTGTTGGATACAATAAATTAAAAATAAGCACTAAAAACCATTTTTTAAATTAAAATATCTGCCTTATATAATCAAGATATCTCCGCCATATACAGCAAAAATTATAGTTAAAAATTTGCGGTTTATGAAAGCTTTTAGTAACGAAGAAAACAAACTCTTCTTAGACGAGCGACGTTCGAACAATACTGTTAATGGGTTAATGACATCCATTTTTAAAATAAAAAATATTCTTTTGAGATTTTCAATATGAACTCGGAATTAAAGATCAAAATGGATGCGATTACGGATCCCTTTTTCGTTCTTCTTTACGTTTCTAGCACTTCTAATCATGCAACGAAAACGAATTGCCTCTGACCTTTTTCTTTTGAACATTTTTTTAAAAATACATTCAGAAGCAGATCATTGCTTTAGTGTTTAAGTAGGCGGGGCAAAATCTATAACCTGTATTTTTAGGTGCAGCATCGTTGTCTTTTTTGGATGTTTTATTTGAAGTATTTAGCTATTAATTATAGTTTTAAAAGAAACTTTCTTACACCATTCTTTCTGATCATAATAGATATACGATTAAAAACTACACATGTTAAACGATTTGAAACTAGTAGAAAAACTTTACTAACAAAACGGGATATATGGGTGGTGTTAAATTTATAACAATGCGAGTACTCATTGACGAAAATTCTAAGCAAGGGGTGGAGCTGAGCAAAAGTTTAGATTGTTAGTGTGATGACAAATTTAAAGAACCAATATATATTTTTAAATTGCTACAGCCTTATTTCTAATAGGAAAATGTGGGATCATAGCATAAGAATCTTCGCCAATGCCGAAACCAATTACATTTTTTTTAAAGAGGGGTTGTTAAGTGATACAAGTTGTTAAAAAAATGCGTTTACAGCAACATACATTGTTTTAAAAATTAAGTACAATTATGAAAAAAAAGCATAGAAAATTTAAATAACTATGAATTAATAAAAATAAAATAAACAGATTAAAGGATTTAAAGTTACAAAAAGAAAAAAAGAAAACTATATACATAACGTATACAAATATTAAATTAATCTAATGAGGGGCTTTAAATGATACAAGATGCTATAAAAAAGATGTTTGAATCGACAAACATTGTTTTACTATGAAAAACAGTATAGAAAATTTAAATATGCAAATAAAATAAACGGATTAAATAAATTAAAGTTATTAAAAAAAGAAATATATATACGCAATATACACAAATGTAAAATGAATCTAATAAGGGGCTTTAACCCTTTCCGGCACAGACAACGTCTGTTCGTAAAATGAGAAATTGCTGACTGACACCGGAATTTACAAACGACTTTTTTAGAAAAACTCCTTATTTTAAGCTTTCATTATAGAAGCAAAATTTTATTAAAATATTCTTGGTGCCGTATGCAAGTTTGGAATTAAAATTAGGTGTGCCCGGAGAGGGACCACTGTGCCGGAAAGAGTTAAATGATACAAGATCTTATGAAAAAGACGTTTTAAGCGACAAACATTGTTTTAAAAATTAAATACAATTATGAAAAATAGAATAGAAAATTCAAATAACTTAAATTTAACAAAAATCAAATAAACATTTTAAGGAAATCAAAATTCCAGAAATCAAAATAATACAATATATACAATATATACAAATATTAAATGCCGGTAGAATGTTTTTTATTCTGCACAATGGCGTATAAAAGTTTAGTGTGATTCAGAATACTACACTAGTGTGCAAAAATTAAGCAACAACACAAAATGCTAATTTCTGAACACGTGAGTATTCAAAAGGAAATTCTATAAACAGCAAGTGTAGAAAATAGGTACTACATTGACAGCACAGATAATCGAAGTGAAGTCTTCTTGATATCACAAATTGTCACAATTGTCACAGTCACTCTAATGAACAAAAATGTGATATTTTTCATTCGTCTCATTTTTACTCTCATTTGGTCACTCCACCGAACAGTCACCATTACTGCTGCTTTTTGACGAGTCACCAGGTGACTTTACAATGAAGTCATCTTGTGACTCTCATGTGACTGTCATTTTGACACTCCATTGTAAAGTCATCATGATAGCTGTTCTGTGACGAGTTCCCAAGTGACAGAAAATGAAATCATCTGGTGACTTTTCACAAAGGAGTGCAATGATGACTTCACAATAGAGTCGATCACCGGAAAGTCACCATGCGACTTCATTGTGACATTATTTGACGACTCATCACAATGCAATGCTCCCAATGCTTCAAAGTTCAGTCTTCAATTGACAGTGACTTGAGAATCATAAGGTGACTTCATTGTAATGTCACCTGGTGACCCATCACAAAGCGACAATCACAGTGACTTTTCAGTGTTAACAATCATTTGAGAGCAATAATGAGACAGTGAAATATCCTATATTGATTCACCGTAGCGATTGTGACACTTTGAACCATGTGTGACGTCAAGGGGACTTCACATCGACTGACCGTGCTGTTAGGGTAGTACCTCTTTTCTAGACTTGCTCTTTATAGAATTTCCTTTTGAGTACTCACGTGTTCAGAAATTAGCATTTTGTGTTTGTTGCTTAAGTTTTGCACACCAATGCATTTCTTGTAGCTTATTTTGAATCGAATTTTTAAAACACATTAAATGCAGAAACATTATATAAAGCAATTGAAACCGAAAATATTATATAGAAAATATATACATGTATAATGCAAATTTTCTATATAATTAAAAAAATATACTATAGTATTTTTCAACCCAGTGATAGATATTTTTATTTTTGAGAAACTCACACACACAACAATTCCTACATATTTTCGAAAAAAATGCCCTTGCAATATGTTAATTTCTTTCCTGTTTTTTTTATTTTCTTGGAACTCCTTGAGCCCCTGAAAAGTATAGGCGGAGCCCCAAAGGCTCCGCGGAGCACACTTTGGGAACCTCTGTCTTAGGGTAACCATTAAAATTTATTTCTTGAAGTGTACTTTTAAAAAAAATAATAATAATTTTTTAGTGTATGTGGCATATTGATTGTTTTTCATTTAACAGTGTAATGGAAAAATATTATAATTAATATCTGATGTAAAAGTATAATTGAACAAAAATAATATTAAAAGTATAAATTCATCTTTTACTTTGTGATAAAATATATACAAACTTCTATTTAAAGTAATTTTTAAAAAGTTTTCATGTGTATCAAGTTTTTATTACTTTAATATTATGACAACAGTTCTTTCCAAGAGGAAAATTCAGTGATCCTTAATAGTATCCAGATATCCTTCGTTATGTTAATCAAATTTATATCTTAAAGTTACAGTAAAAATACACTCCATTTCTTAATAATATTTAATTATTAAAATTGTTTTAAATATTCATTCATATATGTATATTTAATATGTTGATGAAATATTAATAATAAAATTATCTTTAAGTAAATTTAGGGATTTTTTTTTTTTTTTTTTAATTCAAAATATAACCCTTTTTTTTTGGTGAAAATGAATATGTGAAATAAAATAAGAAAGAAAGAAAAATAAAAGAAATCCAGAATTTCCTGTAAAATATTCTGTTTAGATATTCGTTCTTTCGAAAACTCTCATAAATTTTAGTTATATATTAATATTCTTAAATTTCTCATAAAATTTTAGTTTATTTTTGTGCAGTTGGAAATCAACATAGTTTTCCCGAAAAAGAACTATAAGTCTGTTCAGGGAAAGGAGATAACGAAAGTAAACAAACGGGTTGCAGAAAAATCGCCAAGGAGCCACACATTTGGCAGAAATCCCTAGGTTGACGAGTAAAATTTTTTATTTCGATTTGAAAAAGCAGAAGCTAAAACACTTCAAACAGTCCGTTTGGCGCTTCTGGCACAGCGCCAGGTTTAAGCATCGCCAATCCGAATGTGCATTTATTTACTTCTGTATAGATGGTGGTACACCCTTGATATCGCCAAACTGGCGAATGAAAAATTTCGAGAAGAAAAAAATCTACAATTAATATTTAAATTTGGCCATTTTTCATGTTTACGAGGAAATTTTACATTTCTTGAATGATTTGTACAATAAAAAGCAGAACAACTACCCAAAATTAAACCTTTAAAGTTAAAAAATAGACAGAAATTTATTCAACTCCATTGAAACACATTATGTGAACCGGTCCAGCAGAATGAAAATGCCTGACGAGTCAGCCTATATATTTAGTATCTCTAGATGCCAGGATGATTACGTCATATTTAAGATGGAGTTATATTATTTCCGTATTACTGAATTTAAAATCCGAATTTGTAAAGTAAAATTGTTTAATTATAGCAATTATATAATCCACCGACAGTTTTCTGGATAGATGTTTCCGGAGAAATAGATATTAAATGAAAAATGAGTCTAAATATGGATTTCAAGTTCTGACATTTTCAAAGCTAGACATAAGTTTCCCATTGGAATTTTCAGTAAATATTAACAAAAGATAAAATGTTCGTAACTTAAAATCTACTTATTTTATTATGGAAATTAATCTTATCATAATAACAGACGATCTAATTCATTGCCCTGAAATAATAGCTATGATTTTTTTTTACATTGTTTTGTATTGGATATTTGCGCATAGTATAATTTTAATGTAACAGAATTGTAATTAATTGTTTGTTAAAGTGTCTTGAAACTTAATTTCATAAAATTAAATTAAAATCTATAGTATAAAAATATGCACATCAAATAAATTTTGTATTCATGCATTTTTGCTTAAGAGTGCAACAGCTATTGCACCAAGATCTGAATATTTATAAAACTAGTTTCCGTAAGAATGTACCTCGTTTGTTCAACTTGTTGTCATATGGATAGGATAGCCAATTTTAACTTTCAAGCCTAAAAGCAATTTTACCGTAAACTTTAACGAGGAAATTTTGAAAAAAAAACGGCTTAGGCGAACAAAGATCAGAACCGAAATACATGATGAAAATCGTAACTCAGTTGTTCTTCACTGATTAAAAAAAAATATATTTGATAGATCCTTTTTCAGACCAATAGAAAACCACCGATATTTTGCGCACAAAATTACATTATCTCCTGTAGAAATATTCCAAAAGTCTGTATGATAGAAATTCCGATTACAATAATCGATGACGCCTTCATGAAATATAATTTTTTTTTCAAACTTATTAAATAATATTCTAGAACAAAATTATAAAATAGTAACAATAATTCTTTTTTTGCCAGTAATTTTCGAATATTACCATTCGGAAATGTGACGTTATTGAAATTTTAACATAATAATGCTGTGTGGCAAGAATATGTTTATTGTATTGTTACATCACAATCAGCCTACTTCCCAATTTAAATTTCTTTTACTGATACTAAAGCCACTTTCTTTGAAGTCAGCTTTGTTACATGACATAAGGCCTAAAGAAGATGTCTACAAACAATTTGTTGTACTTATTTTATTTTATAGTTTTAAAGTTTAACAATTTTTCCGGTATCTATTATTTAAATCTGTATCATTCAATTTTGCAGAACTTGCATATTATACGTTCCTTTAAAGCACATAAACGTTTCCTTTCAACAAGCGCTCTTATATTTATTGCACAATTAGGCGAGCGACGGATTTACAAATTGATAGTACTAACGCTGTTATAAGTGCAAAGTATTCCATAACAGTAATGCGAAAAATTTTGGGAAAGAAATTATACAAATTAGTAGTGTATTGAATTTTAATTTCGGTGATTTTTCTGAGAACAAATTGTAAGAACAAGAACGTTTATCATAAAATTCATGCGCCTTCGCTTGACAGTTAAATAAATCATATGTAAGACAGTTCAGTAGTCATGCAAAAGCAATTTGATTAACTCTTTAAGCAATTAACTAAGCATTACAATATATGGGACTATGTGGGATTACCTTTATCATCTATACAAGTGTTTTCATACAACTTTGTAGATTTACAGCAGGAAAATGTCAGATGCAGTAAAAAAAAAAATAAGAAGAAACAATAAAATAAAATAAAGGATTTTTATAAAATTTCGATGACTTTTGCTTTTATTTTGGAAGGAAATTTTAATGATTTTTTTTGTTCATAAAATAATGTATAAGGGAAAAGAAACGTTAAAATACTTTTGTTATAAACCGCACAATAACAAAGATCATTAATAGAACAAGCAGCTTATTTAACTTTTTCGATTTATTTCATGTGTTATGTATTTATATTAATGTTTTATTATAACATTAAAATTCCATGTTTTATAAATGGGAAACATAATTCTTCAAAATATAAAACGGAAAAATTTGAATAGCTCGTGATTAAGAAAAATCAGTTATTGTTTTGCAGAAAAACACAATTCAAATTAATATTAAGACATATATAATATTACAAGTAAGAAATAATGTAATAATATAAATAATGTAAATAATAATATTCTAGTAAGGAAACTGTCGCGTTGCAATGTAGGGAAAATGTAAACTTTCATTCATTAAAAAAATCTGAGTGAGACAGCTAGATGAAATCAAATTCCCTAACTTTTGATCTATAAAAAAGTTTCTACAAAGAAGAAACGTATAGAAGAGAACAAAATTTATCTGAAACTTTGCAAATTCATCATCGTTTAAGGAAAAAAAAAATTTTTTTTCGCACATGGAAACGGAATAAAAATATCCTTTGGAGTAAACAAATAGTAACATTTTGTTCAATGGGGTATTAGATTTAATGTCGTATTTGCACATAATGTACTATACACGTGTTCACCTTTTTTAACAAACATACTTATTTCTCGGTTATTAAATGAACACCTAACTAACGAAACCAAAAAGTTGGGTATGAGCATCGAAATGTTGGGTATAAACATCGAATTGATTTTAAATTGTATTTTAAAATATTTCAAAGTGTTTATTTTCATAAATATATTAGAAATTCGAAAATGTTTTTTAAAATATAACGACTTTGATATACAGACTAATGAAATAAAATATAACGATATTGATATACATACCAATGCTTTCGAAATGACAGTTAATTTATAATATTTTTATTTAGAAATACTAAAATTTTACGCATGTAACACATACTTGTTTTTTTTTTCCTTAAATTTTTAATATGAATGATATCGCTAAGTGTTCTTCTAAGTGTTCTTCTAAGTGTTCTCGCTAAGTGTTCTTAAGTGTATTCTAGAAATGTATTATTCTCCTTTAGCCTTCAAGTTCAAATGTAATTAGACAATTTCTGCGAATTGAGCAGATACATACCTCATTTCAGGGCAAATTCCGCTCACAACTGCAGAATATGAAATATTATTTAGCGTAAACATGATGTATAATCCTTAAGGGGTCAGGTAACCTTTGAACTCACAAAATACATGAAAAGGAGACCTCTGTAAGAATTATCATAACTCCGTAACTATTTGACTTTGAATTATAAAATTTTAAATACATATTAATAAAGGTTTATTTTATAAATTAAAATTCTCCAAAAATGTTTACACTCATATAAAGCTTTTAAATTTATTTTAAAAGATAATAATTTTTTTACGAAAGAATTATTCTTGCATGTACTGCGCGCACGATTTTTCACATTTGAAATGCTAAAACCATTCAAAAAAATTTTAATGAGTACATATATAATGTGTTCTCAAAATGACCTACGATGAAAAAAATAAAATGAGTAGTTCTTGAGAAAAAAATTTTTTTTAGAGAAATTCGAAATATCGAGTTTTTTTTACTACAAAAGTAGTCATAAATTCTAAACTTGTTACTTGATAAACATAATCGTAGGTCATTTTGTGCATCTGTTTGGTTAAGACATTCAGTCAAAATTTCATGAAATTCTAACCAATCATTTTTCTTAAATCGTGCGCGCAATGACCAAAATCGATGTTTTGAGAAAATTGACTTCAAAGATCAAACTGTCCCTTGATCATATACAAAAAGCTCAGACTGTTTTAGACATAACTCCACTTCTGAAGTGAATTTTTGCATGGGGTTTATTTTAAATTGTTCCTAAAGAATCATATTTAATTATAAGTTAATAAAAAAAATTTCAAATTTCGGACATTTTAAAGGTTACCTGACCCCTTAAGCTACATTATTCAGAAAGTTTGTTGTTCTTAATGAATGAATGTTAAAAATTATCTAATATTAAACAAGTTTTGAACATAGGTTTTGAAATTAAATTTAACATATAAAAGTTTTTTATTTTAATTATTGTATCAGAAAAATACGTGTTGAACAGCCTGAATAATTTTAGATGTCAGACACTTCTGATTTTGTTTTCGCAATTTATTTAGATGAATGATATTGCCAAGTCTTCTTCTTATTCTAGAAATGTATTATTTGCCTTTAACCTTCAAGTCCAAATGTAATTAGACACTTTCTACAAATTCAGCAGATACATGCCTCATTTCAGGACGGATTTCGCTCACAATTGCAGAATATGAAATATTTAGCGTCAACAGGATGTATATTCATTAATGTATTCAGAATGTTTGTCACTCTTAATGAATGAATGTTAAAAATCATCTGATATTAAACATGTTTTGATCATATATTTTTAAATTAAATTTAACATATAAAAGCTTTTTCTTTTAACTATTGTATGAGAAAAATACATATTGAATCGCCTGAATAATTTTAGATGTCAGACACTTCTGATTTTGTTTTCGCAATTTATTTAGATGAATGATATCGCTAAGTCTTCTTCATATTCTAGAAATGTATTATTTGCCTTTAACATTCAAGTTCAAATGTAATTAGACACTTTCTACAAATTCAGCAGATACATGCCTCATTTCAGGACGGATTTCGCTCACAACTGCAGAATATGAAATATTTAGCGTCAACAGGATGTATATTCATTAATGTATTCAGAATGTTTGTCACTCTTAATGAATGAATGTTAAAAATCATCTGATATTAAACATGTTTTGATCATATATTTTTAAATTAAATTTAACATATAAAAGCTTTTTCTTTTAACTATTGTATGAGAAAAATACATATTGAATCGCCTGAATAATTGTAGATGTCAGACACTTCTGATTTTGTTTTCGCAATTTATTTAGATGAATGATATCGCTAAGTCTTCTTCATATTCTAGAAATGTATTATTTGCCTTTAACCTTCAAGTTCAAATGTAATTAGACACTTCCTACAAATTCAGCAGATACATGCCTCATTTCAGGACGGATTTCGCTCACAATTGCAGAATATGAAATATTTAGCGTCAACAGGATGTATATTCATTAATGTATTCAGAATGTTTGTCACTCTTAATGAATGAATGTTAAAAATCTTCTGATATTAAACGTGTTTTGATCATATATTTTTAAATTAAATTTAACATATAAAAGCTTTTTCTTTTAACTATTGTATGAGAAAAATACATATTGAATCGCCTGAATAATTTTAGATGTCAGACACTTCTGATTTTGTTTTCGCAATTTATTTAGATGAATGATATCGCTAAGTCTTCTTCATATTCTAGAAATGTATTATTTGCCTTTAACCTTCAGGTTCAAATGTAATTAGACACTTTCTACAAATTCAGCAGATACATGCCTCATTTCAGCGCGGATTTCGCTCACAACTGCAGGATAGGAAATATCTGTTATGATTTAAAAATTTGACTCTTAATTTTATTCAGTATTTTAATATTTAACTTTAATTTATTCATCAATTTAATTAAACTCATTAAATTCATTTAAATTAATTAAGCTAAGTTTCATCTTTGCATTTTAAATCAAACATTCTTTTTTAATTGTTTACTTTTGGTGAATATAAATTAATTTCAGAATCTTTCCATTACATATGTTTTAGGATATTTATTCATTCCAAATTTAATTTACATTTCATTCACTTTACAATATTAATTAAACTTCATTTCAAATTATCTAAAATGAAAATATTTATAACTTACTGTTTCTAACTTTTAAATAATATACAGTCTAAAATAAATTATTCTAAAAAATAGCGTATTTCCTTTTAATAATATTTATTAAAAAATGGTTAATTGATAATTTTATTCTTTTCAGAAAGTTCAGATTCGCTAATTTTTGATCAATGCAAAATCTTTCAGAATCGCGAAACTTTCATATATCATTTCAAAATTTCTAAGTCCAATAATCATTTTTCAAAATTTCTTAAATTAAATATTTTTACTTTCAAAAACATATCTGGTGGAAAGAAATTTTAATTTTACTTAGATTGCTAAAATTTCATTTATTTTCATCCATTAGCTTGGCAGTTATCGATTTTTAATTACTTTCGTTTTTTCTGTTTTGAATTTCGTCGAGATTTGCGATCAGACGCCATTGATGAGTATTTAGATGTTTCAAGTAAACAAGAACCTTTCTTCCCGCGGATTTTGAACAAGGTCGTTTTGACAGCACTCCAAGGTCGCGATCGAATGTTCTAAATGCTATTTAATGCTGTTGCTAGGGTTGGAAGTGTCAGGGAAACGTCTGACTGTAACTTTGACTATGGTCTGTTGGGGCTTGTTCAGTGACTTTCGGACGGTTCGGATTTTTTGATTGGTTGTTTCGTAACCGCCAGAAAGTTTTACCTGAGTGGGAAACTGTGAAGACTCGTTCAGTTCCTGACAAATTCCCAAAGATGTAGTGTGGGATAAATTTCGCTCTTCGGAGCTTAAGCCATTTTGGCTTGCGGTGAAAACTATATTCGTCATACAGCGAAATATAATTCTTCTTAAAGTCAACGCTACATTTTATTTAAGTTCACTCATCTGTAATTGTTATAGCTATCATTGATAATTATCAGGGAAAATTTGCTTGTGATCCTGTTTCTGATTACGTCATCTTTCTTTGTCTCTTCCGTTTGCTCTTGTGATCAGAATTTTTACAGACATTGAACAGATGTTCTCTCCTACATTTTGATCTTGATACCTTCAGCCATTTTGGATATCAACCTCTAGTTGAAGCTTCTTTACAAAGCAGCTGAATAAATTCTTGTCCTCATCGTCATTCACATACTGGTGGCTGTGAATTCTTCAAATAATGAAATTAAATTTTTATCTTCTAAAGCTCTTCATATTACCCATAATAAACAGTAGAATTAATGTTTCGAGTTCACCTTTATAACTAAGGATCTATAAAAGAAGTTTCATTTATCTCAGGTGGATCACTGAACCGAATACAAATGGTATTAAAGTAACTTTTTAATATTTTTAAGGACAGATACAATAACTGAAAATTATTAGATTTGATTAAAAAGAGTAATTATTGAATATAAGAATACATCATTCTTGAGATGTCGTGTGACATCGATGTGTAATTGTATAATTGAAACAATATTTATTAATATTGCATCTAAAAGTGATTGAAGAAGAATACATTTTAATCGTATAGAATATGTACAAAGTTATTTTAAATAGAATTGTGAGTTGTTTATTTGAGTGCTCTTGTGAATAAATTACAGTTTAACTTCATCTTGGTGAGTTTGTCTTTTTCTATTATTTATATTTATGTGTTTCAGCTATGTTTGAAGTAATGCAAAAAGTTCTATTTCCTAATTTATAAAGTATATTTTAACATAAGAATCAATTTTAATATTTCTCAGATGAATCTCACGTAATTTTAAGCTTAACTTTTATGGCATCGCATTATGTGCTGCTACTTACGATCATGCCTATAATGGTGTTTGGGGAAAGTGTTGAATATATGTTTTGTCTAAATTTTTAGGTTTTTTGAATCACTCCGGTGCGAGTCGCTGGTGATTCACCCTTTATTAATTTTTCCTTTTATATTCATCACGATCCTCAGATACCGTTATAATATCATTTAGTGTAAACGTTGGATGTATAATTCTTAACCCCTTGGGGACGAGCGACACGTATACGTGACGCATAAGATGCTCAGATTCCTCGATTTTCCCCACCAGTTATTTTTATTGTAAGACTTGCCTCATTAAATCTTAGCATTACTGCGATTCAACCAGGCTAAAATTTCTGCTTTGAAAAACCGGTGGTAAAAGATTAAAAATTCTATAAAGGACGCTCGTCGCGAAGGTGTTAAGCTACATAATTAAGAGTGTTTGTCGTTCTTGATGAATGAATGTTAAAAATTATCTAATATTAAACAAGTTTTGATCAAATATTTTGAAATTAAATTTAACATATAAAAGTTTTTCTTTTAATTATTGTATGAGAAAAATACATATTGAATAGCCTGAATAATTTTAGATGTCAGAAATTTCTTTTTTTTTTCGCAATTTTTTTAGTTGAACAATATAGCAAAGTCTAATTCATATTCTAGAAGTGTATCATTTGCCTTTAACCTCCACGTTTAAATGTAGTTAGACAGTTTCTATAAATTCAGCAGCATACACACTTCATTTCAGGACGAATTTCGATCACAACTGCAGAATATGAAATATCATTTAGTGTAAACAGGACGTATAGTTCTTGAGCTAAATAATTCAGAATGTTTGTCGTTCTTGATGAATGAATGTTAAAAATCGTCTGATATTAAACATGTTTTGATCAAATATTTTGAAATTAAATTTAACATATAAAAGCTTTTTCTTTTAACTATTGTATGAGAAAAATACATATTGAATCGCCTGAATAATTTTAGATGTCAAACACTTCTGATTTTGTTTTCGCAATTTATTTAGATGAATGATATCGCTAAGTCTTCTTCATATTCTAGAAATGTATTATTTGCCTTTAACCTTCAGGTTCAAATGTAATTAGACACTTTCTACAAATTCAGCAGATACCTGCCTCATTTCAGGACAGATTTCGCTCACAACTGCAGGATAGGAAACATCATTTAGTGTAAACGTTTTAGTGTAAACGTTGGATGTATAATTCTTAAGCTACATAATTAAGAGTGTTTGTCGTTCTTGATGAATGAATGTTAAAAATTATCTAATATTAAACAAGTTTTGAACATAGGTTTTGAAATTAAATTTAACATATAAAAGTTTTTTATTTTAATTATTGTATCAGAAAAATACGTGTTGAACAGCCTGAATAATTTTAGATGTCAGACACTTCTGATTTTGTTTTCGCAATTTATTTAGATGATCGATATCGCTAAGTCTTCTTCATATTCTAGAAGTGTATCGTTTGCCTTTAACCTTCACGTTCAAATATAGTCAGACAGTTTCTATAAATACAGCAGATACACGCCTCATATCAGGACGATTTGCGCTCACAACTGCAGAATAGGGAATATCATTTAATGTAAACTGGATCTATAATTCTTAAGCTACATAATTAAGAGTGTTTGTCGTTCTTGATAAATGAATGTTAAAAATTATCTAATATTAAACAAGTTTTGAACATAGGTTTTGAAATTAAATGTAACATATAAAAGTTTCTTCTTTTAATTATTGTATGAGAAAAATACGTATTAAACAGCCTGAATAATTTTAGATATCTGACACTTCTGATATTTTTTTTTCGCAATTTTTTTAAATGAACGATATCGCAGAGTCTAATTCATATTCTAGAAGCGTATCATTTGCCTTTGACCTTAACGTTCAAATATAGTTAGACAGTTTCTATAAATAGAGCAGATACATGCGTCATTTCAGGACGAATTTCGCTCACAACTGCAGATTATGAAATATCATTTAGCGTAAACAGGATGTATAATCGTTAAGCTACATTATTCAGATTGTTTGTCGCTCTTAATGAATGAATGTTAAAAATCATCTAACATTAAACAAGTTTTCATCCAATATTTTGAAATTAAATTTAACATATAAAAGCTTATTTTTTTAATTATTGTATGAGTAAAATATATATTGAACAGCTGAATAATTTTAGATATCTGACACTTCTGATTTTTTTTTTCGCAATTTTTTTAAATGAACGATATCGCAAAGTCTAATTCATTTTCTAGAAATGTATCATTTGCCTTTAACCTTCACGTTCAAATATAGTTAGACAATTTTTATAAATATAGCAGATACATGCCGAATTTCAGGACGAATTTCACTGACAACTGCAGATTATGAAATATCATTTAGCGTAAACAGGATGTATAATCGTTAAGCTACATTATTCAGAATGTTGGTCGCTCTTAATGAATGAATGTTAAAAAAACATCTAACATTAAACAAGTTTTGATCAATTATTTTTAAATTAAATTTAACATATAAAAGCTTTTTTTTTTAATTATTGTATGAGTAAAATACATATTGAACAGCCTGAATAATTTTATATGTCAGACACTTCTGATTTTTTTTCGCAATTCTTTTAGATGAACGATATCGCTAAGTCTTATTCATATTCTAGAAATGTATTATTTGTCTGTAACCTTCACGTTAAAATGTAATTAGGCACTTTCTGCAAATTCAGCAGGTAACACGCCTCATTTCAGATCGAATTTCGCTCACAACTGTAGAATATGAAATATCATTTAGTGTAAACAGGATGTTTAATTCTTAAGCTACATAATTCAGAATGATTGTCGTTGTTAATGACTGAATGTTAAAAATCATATAATATTAAACAAGTTTTGAGGAAATATTTTAAAATAAAATTTAACATATAAAAGCTTTTTCTTTTAATTATTGTATGAGAAAAATACGTATTTAACAGAGTGAATAATTTTAGAGGTAAAACACTTCTGAAATAAGAAACATTCAACCAGTTTTACCTATTGTCGATGAAATTTGATTAATAAAAAATTTCGTCTCAATAAAACTTCGAAAAATTGTCGCGGAAAATTTCGCCGCATTGTCAGTTGTTCACCAAAGATTTATCGCGATATTTATGATTTTAAAGCGTTGATAAAAAAGTATACATAATTTATTTAGGTGATAGTAAAAATTAATTTGATTTGCATGAAATATGAAATTTAGTTATAAAATTTAATCATTAAAATTTACATAATCAAATAATAAGATCACTAATTATGATTAAAATATAGATAAAATGCTTAAGTGATACAAAGAGGAGCACAAAAAGCTTATAAAAACCTTTTAATGATCGACATATTTCAGAACTCGTATACGGTGCCATTTTCAAGATATATAACGATAAACAAAAATATTCTCGCATTTTTTGAAATTAAACTTGAACACATAAATCACGAGATCATATTTGTAAAAAAAGCAGGTGCTTGAAATAGTCAACTGTAAACGTGAACATTACTATTTCCTTATTGCTTTCTTAAAACTGTTCCTCTTTGTATCCCTTAAGCATTTTATCTATATTTTGATTAAAATTTAATTATGATAATTAAAAAGTATTTCCTATCTTCATTTGGTATACTATATTTGAACGGCAGTGACTGGCATAATTTTCATTATTATGTTTCATTATTCATTTTACTTCATGAACTTAGGATAACATTTGACCAGAAATAATAAATCAATACCAATTTAATACTATCTTTATAGTTTTTCTAATCTAAGTGCGTAAAAGGATCCATTCTTAATAATGACTTTATTATATAATCTAAATTAGAAGACCCGGACATTTGACACATACTAAGTTTTTTAACACTTTCCAACCTAGTTGAAAAGTGTTTATGACTCCGGTTTGTCTGGCCGGATGGCCGTCTGTCCGTGCTCTAACTCCCGTAAATATGCTCGGATTGCTCTGCAATTTTTATATGTTATTGTAGTACTCCATAGCATGTTCCCTATTTCAACGGAAGTGTGTAGCACTTATAGTTTTTTTCAGGTACACTCAAAAGAATTTCGTTACATTGCGATCTATGGGGAAAAATCATTTGCGGTTCATTTTAATGATGTTACTCAATTTCAAACACATTGTAATTGATATATATCACTAAGGTGCATTACAAGAAGCTTAATATGGAATAGGGTGTGCATAGCACTTATAGTAACTTTACAGGAACAGTCAAAAGAATTCCGTTACATTACATCTATGGAGAAAAATCGTCTGCGGTTTATTTAAATAATGTTTCATTATTTTAAACACATTGAAATTTATATATATCACTAAGGTGCATTACAAGAGGCTTACTACAGAATATTGTGTGTATAGCAGTCATCGTTCATTTACAGGGAGACACAAAAGAATTCTCTACTGTCTGTTTACAATAATTCCTGGAAGTGCGTTTTAAGTTACTGAACTCACTTTTTAACTCACTTTTTGTGTATTTACGTGGTGTGTATAAATTCTGTAGATCATATGCAGGGAAGAACAAAAATTCGCGAACACATTTCCGTTTATTGACAAACTCCAGAAGGAGAATTTTAAACTGTGCTACGCTTTTCTTAACTGAACTAAAATATAGCATCCTATGTAGTATATATACAAATTTATAGATCATATACAGGGCTGAATAAAAGTATTCGGATATTTTTCCGAATACTGTATAGGTTGCAAATTCCTGAAATTATGTTTTTAAATATGTTATGCGTTTTCCAAATTATTTACTTAGATGCTATCTTTCAGCTTATTAAAAGGTATGATTTGTAAAATTATTTTGGAAGCGTTGGAAAGTGTTACATAATCTATGCTTGAAGCATGATTTTTCGTTCTTGTTTAAGATTGACAGCGATTATATGGAGCCGTAGTATATAAGGTAGTTGTATACTATAACTCCATAGTGTATAACAATATACTATGTAGAATCTCCTTTGACTCAAATCCACGACAAAAAGACGCCACGTCGAATTGTGAGTAATGAATAATTTCATAAATCTGGAAACCATCTGTTATGATAATGAATTATATACCACACAATACCAAATATATTTATAGTTTTTTTTTTAATATTATCTATCTATTTAGAAACATAATTTTACATCAGTCAACGTTCGCTATATTTAAGTACATCTATTTCCGAAAAGAAATAGTAGTTCATTACATGACAGAGATTCTGTGATTAACTAAGAAAATATTACTTTTGTATCAAATTAAATTTTCAGCAAGGCTGAAACTACGCCGGAAATTAATACTAACAATGGATGTGAATTTTCACTTTGCTACAAAGTATACAACCAACAGAGCGAATAATATCCAGTTCGGGGATCGAACCAGGATAACTTGGTATAGTATACTAATTGCTTTACCATTTAAGCCACCAGGACGACATCTAGTCTGGCATTTTTCACTCTTATACGTTGACAAGGCTTCAACTTCGCAAATATACACATAGCTGCAAAAGATGGAAAATCATACATGAAAAGTCATTAAGTTGTGTGCTCATGTATGACTTTCCATCTTGTACTGCAAAATTGTAGTCTTGTAAACGTATAAGAGTGAAAACTGCCAGACTGGATGTCGTTCTAGTCGCTCTAGTGTAAAGTACTTGGTGCGCTATACCAAGGTGACCGCGTCCGATCCCCGACCTGAAGATTTTTCGCTCTGTTTGTAGCCGCTTGGTCGCCGCTGTGTAGCAAAGTGAAAATTCACATCTTTTGTTATTATTAATTTCCGTCATAGTTTCAGCCTTGCTGAAAATTTAATTTGATATAAAATATAAAGTGGTGGCCAAAACTTTGGACAATTTTTGAAAGTTTCATGTTTTTCAACTTTGTGTGCTTGTAGAATATATTAATTTTCACTTAAATACAAACGTTCACATATCCAATTGAAGGTAATTTAATGTAGAATTTAATAATAAAAATAGTATTGCAATATCTGTATTACAAAAAAAGTTATGCTCATTTTAATAGAACAAACAAACACAAATCGTTTTGAATAAGGACGTGTTTTGTAGTAAAAGCGTACTAGTCAATCACAAACACTGTTCTGAGGACCAATCAAATGTCTGTAACTATAGTTTAGGTTATTTGAATGGTAAAAGAGTTATTGTTGTAGAAATATTTTGCGGAATGATCCATACTAGTAAAATTAAATAGAGTATTGCTGTTTTTGAATATTTAAAGTCCTTTTTTAAATTAAACTAATTTTAAACAAAGTCATCAACAAGAAGAACTAATTGGACATCTACAAAAAAGAAGCCGAATTGTCATATTGAGAGAAAATGGCCTCTCTTATGCTGAAATTGCAAGACAAGTTGGTGGTTCAGTGACTTGTTCTGGTGTACGAAAGTTCTGTTTACGTTATGAAAAAACGAAATCATTGGAAAATAAGGCCAAATAAGGCCGAGAAAAATGCACAAGTGTTACTGCCGATAGAAAAATTAAACGGCTATGCCTTCAAGATAGAAAAAATTCATCAGATGCCATTAGATGTGAAATGAATGCAGCGGGTATTGCAGTAAGTTCAAGAACAATAAGAAGAAGGTTATCAGGATTTGGACTACAAGCTAGAATTCCAAGGAAAAAACCATATTTAAATAAAAAACAACGCGAAAAACGAGTTAAGTGGGCAAAAGAACACATTAATGGTCAGAAAATCAATGGAATCAAGTAATCTGGCGCGATGACAGTAAAATATCGCTCTTTGGTAGTGATGGTAGAAAATACGTGAGACGTAGAGTAGGAAAAGCACTTCATCCTGATTGCATTGAAGCAACTACAAAAAACCCAACAAATGTCATGATTTGGACATGTATGTTTGCAGATGGTGTGGGCCGAATTCAAGTGATTGATGGCATCCTGAATGCCAAAAAATACATCGAAACTGTCCTGGAACCAAAATTGATACCTTCCATGAGGGATCTCTTCCCCAACAACGCACCATTTATTTTTCAGCAGGATTCAGCTCCATGCCACACAGCAAAAGTATGCAAAGCATGGTTTCAAAATAAAGGCATGGATATATTACCATGGCCAGGAAACAGCCCTGATCTCAATCCAATTGAAAATTTGTGGCGACGTTTGAAAATTCTTGTACGAAAAAAACGTCTATCCAATAAAAGACAACTTATTGAAGCTATAATTGATTCTTGGCACCATGTGATTACGAAAGATGAACTCCAAACACTCGTTCACTCGATGAAAAGACGTTGTGAAGCTGTCTTAAAAAATAAGGGTTATCCTACTAAGTATTGATTGTATAAGTATCACTTTTAAAAAATGCAAATCTAAGATAGATCTTACTATTAGTTGCATAACATTTTTCGTAATACAGATATTGTAATACTGTTTTTATTATGAAATTCTACATTAAATTACCGTCAATTTGATATATAAACGTTTGTATTTAAGTGAAAATTAATATATTCTACAAGCACACAAAGTTGAAAAACATGAAACTTTTAAAAAATATCCACACTTTTGGCCACCACTGTATATTCTCCAATGGTGGAAACTTGTTCATCTTATGTATTCCACTAAAGCTGTGTGCTCATGTAATGACTTTCCATCTTGTGCTGCGAAGTTGTAGCTTTGTACACGTATAAAAGTTAAAAATAACAGACTGGATGTCGTCCTGGTGACTTAAATGGTAAAGCACGTGGGTACACTATACAAAGGTATCCGGGTTCGATTCCCGGTCTGGACATTTTTCGCTTTGTTGGTTGTACGCTGTGTAGCTAAGTGAAAATTGACACCCTTTGTTAAGAAAATATTACTATTAGAAAATAGTGTTAGCAAAAAACGATAAAATTAAGCATATATGTAATTCATAATACGTATTTCAACTATTATTATAGTCTGTGGATCATTTTCAGATGCGAAATTACTTATTAAAAACCTTGATTCTGGCAACATTAATCGTGGGTATTAACCTTATTACAAAACTATCCACTTATTTCTTGTTGAATAATACTATTATCCTACTCGAAGATATCATTACTGTCTATACTCTGGTTAATACCTTTTTGTAGATGCTTAAATAACAATATAAGAAACATATAAAACATAACTATTTTGGTAGTTCTCAATGTCATCATTTTTCATAATTTAATTATTCTAATACATATACCGGAAAGAATATAGAGTTCGTGTACTAACTATCTTAAGAATAACTGTTGTGCTTTGAATAATTCTATGGCATCTCTTACCAATCAAAGGTGATTTGAAAATAAGAATTTTAAGAATTCATCAAAATTACACATATCTTTGTTTAACAACGTATGATAAAAAATTAAGATAAAGTAAACTACACTTTGATGTAGAATAAGAACGTGCATAAAATATTTTTTCCTTCTAATTTTGTTAATAAAGATAGCTTTAATAAATATTAATCGTATACTTGAAATTCTTGATGAATCTTAAACAAATTTGATACAAGGAAATACTATATACTATATTTTAATTTGGCGTGTAATTTACAATACGCACTTACAACTGTATCATTAGCATCTGTATCCCCGTAATTAAGATGTCATACTCTTCGGTTTCTCGTGTTTATCAATAATAAATGATTAACAACAATACTCTCTTAAAAATTTTATAAAACTTATATCGATTCGAGATATAGATGAAGCTTAACTTTGTTTGAAAAATAAAAATAGTAAATGAAATATGCATGCATAGTAAATGAAATTAACTTTTACCTTCCGAGAGTACCTGTAAAATATATTTAAATGCCCTTAACTATTCTCATTGCATTTCTTACAATTTTTTTTTCTTTCAGAATAAGAAGGTATTCTCTTTATATATAAGAATTTGTACTAATAATATTATTACTCAATTTATCAGTATTACTTCTGTTTAATTGTGTAAATAATTTGCTCTAATGTATATTTTATATAAATAATGATTTATATTGAATTATATAAATCTGTGCGCGCAGCTGTTACTAAGATAAGAATTTATGGACATTATTGAATATGCTATAATCTACAGCTGTTATCAACCTATGCATCATATATACACTAAAACGTATCTGTCGATATATATAAACATTCCTTAATAATGAAGGTTTAGCATAAATAAATTCTGTCTCACACATATCAGATAACTATCGTTTAGAGATACTTTAAATTTTTAAATGCGATTTTTTAATCGCTTATCAGTTCCATTTAGTTTTATTCTTTGCAAACATGTAGGTAGGGTCGTGTTGATGATTTTTTATTTCTGTAAATTTCTATTTAAGTAATTCTGAATAATAGCTGTGCCTATATGAGATGCATTTAAGGAAATGATTGAATTTTTTTAATTCGGATTTTATTATTTATTTAAGGTATTTCTACCATCTGATTTAAGTAATACCGTAAATGATATTATTGTTGCTATCCAAATGGCCGTACGTACCAATACGTACATTAAATACTTAAATCAATCATACCTGGAAACATTTATGCCTTTGTCTTACCACTAAATTTTAATTGTAAATGTTGTGTTAATTAATTATCAAAATGTGCGATTAAATATCACAAAAGTGTCTATTAAATTTTGGTGGTAAAAAAAAATCGTAGAAGGAATACTCGTATAAGAAAATAATTTTTTATTTTAATATGTACTACAGAGACTCTGACCCCTATGATCTATCCTGGACAACCTTCGTCCAGACCCCACAGGATCTAAATATACACTAATTTGCTCTGTTTTCAAAAGATTACCCAATTACGGAAGATTGAATGATCTTATCACGACTAGTGGTGGTCATCTGTAATCGGGTCATGATTCTTTTTCCCTTGGATTGGGTGCTTTTCTGGTTTCCAAGGCTGCATCCACAGCTGTCGCGACAGATGACGGCGGACTTCGTGTTTGGATAAGTAACATCAATTACACATTTGAGAGTCAGCTTATGGTAAATAAAAAATATTGCTGCCTCTCGGACTTTTATAATAACTCTATAAAAAATCGTTTGAAGTAAGATGGTGTAAATGTATCGTTTTAAATACGGAGTATTTTTCACCAAATTCTTTTCGCACGTAAACATTTAATTATTTTAATGTTTATCTCATAAACTGAAATAGCATTAAAAACTAAAAAGCAAAGAAACACATTCTTTGGTAATGAAAATATGAACAAGTATCATACAAGAAATCAAGTAAGACTGATATGTTCAGAAAATACTTTATTTTCCGGTATATTAAAAACTGTTCTTGATTTTTAAAGATATCTTCTGCAAACTTAAACCTTCAAAATGTGTCAACAGAGTTACATCAACAAATGTTATATTTATCCCGGTAATTTTTTTTACATTTATTTTTATCTGTAACAAAAGTATGGTTAGTACAATAAAATGAAAACCTGCTGTCAGCAAACGATCTCGCAAAAATGATCTTTCTTTGTACAATCCAAAGGTTAAAGATGTACTTTACTTCTTCAAATTCTTTTTATTGCACTTTGTTTCTAGGTAGAAGAAAACATATATAGGATACAGTAGATGCCGCTTAATGTGATCGCGGTTAATGTTATTATCCGGTTAATGTTATCATCCGGTTAATGTTATCAAAATCACAATGCCCCGGCCCACTGTATTCAGCTTCATCCTAAAGACATCGCTTTATGCGATCAATACTTCGTTTAATGTTATCGTTTTTCCAGCAAACAAGATCCTGAAAAATTGGCAATTGAAAACGTTTTGTTAAAAAAGCCCTTTCAAAGCATAAATTCTAAGTAAGATAGAAATTATACCATTTCATTTGTACAGGATTCTGTGACGATGAAAACGATGACGATTACAAAACTGTAGAAACTACGAAAAATGTCCCCGATGATATCATGAATGAAGATTACGAGACCTGAATGGCGATCTACAATGACATTTCTGTCACTGCAAAGCGCACAGAAACTAGAATTTGCACTAATGTTTGCGAAGAAATACAAAATAATGATAATGATGTGATAAGGAGTGCGATGAAATCCAACTCTCTGAAAGATCACCTACAAATGCAGAAATGAGGACTGCTCTGAAAATTTTGAAACGAGGTGTAGAGCATCGCTCGTACAATTTTCAAAAACAATACGAATATGAACAATTCAGTAACAAATTATTAAAAAAAAAAAAAAATTACCGAATTCTTTCAATAAATGTTTTTTATCACTTTGAAAGTTTTTATTTCCACAAGGTGAAATCTCTTGAGTACACATTTTCTTTGTAATAGCACTATTGGGTGTTACCATTTGGTATTTTCTTAAATCGCATATTGTTATCAATCGGATACTGTTATCAAAAACTCCTGGTCCCAAAATGATCACATTCAACTCCTATATTTTTAGGAAAGGTGTACCTCAACTCTAAACAAATTGCAGCAACTGTAAGACTTTGCTGATCAACCGTTTTCATAAAAAGCCGTTTCTTGACCATACTATGAAGTGTTCTAATTGGTCAGGAGCGATTAAAATTATGGTTAACTAACCGTTATCAACTTAACTGTCAAATTACGAGACAGATTGCTGCATTTATTTTTTTACAGTGTAGTGTCAATTATTTACACAGACAGTTATGTAAAGTGTGTTGAACGAAACATATAACTCTTAGGAATCATTCCTTACATTTCTGAAATATTAATTTGTATGAAAATGTGACAGCTTATAAGCCGAATTTAACTTTAACTTATCAGCAGAAAACCTTTTTTTCTACACTGTTAAAAATGTGCAGAAAACTGTCCAGTCATTCAACCATTTTTATTGAAAACGGTTACATAACCGCAGTTTAACATGAACATAATATGTGGTTGTCAGGTGTACTTAATATTATGGCTAAATAACCGTTATTTTTAAAAACTGTTGAATGACTGGACAATCGTTTACAGATTTTTAACAATAGTAAGATAAACTTTCAAACAGTAACCTCACTTTTAAAGGTTAAAATTTTAAATTATATTAATGCTTAGACAAAATCTTAAAAATCTTTGTTTAAAAGAATGACGAAAAGGCAACTACATATAATCAGAAAATTACACACTCTAAAATAATATTTCTTACTCAATTTGCGTTTTTTTATTTTCTATAACGATGAATAAACCAGAAAAAATACAGTAATATATCCTTAATAATTAAATTCAGGATTTTAAAGGATCAGTTTGCTTTATAGCAGTGGTTCCCAACCTTTTTTGGCCGTGCCCCACCAAAGCATCTCTAAAATGATGATGCCCCCCCCTCCCTCTCCCCCCAAAAATGAAAGTCCTATAAAAATTTAAATGAATGAACTGATAGAGTAAAAGACATTTAACATTGATCCCGAAACATACCGAACGTAATGGATCAATCAATTTTTTTTTTTTATAATCATCTGATACTACTCATAGTTTAAAGTATCGTTGGCACATAAAGGGTCACTTTTAATCTCTTCGCAACGGTCGCCACGTATGCGTGATGTATAGAGTGCTCAGAATCCTTGATTAGATCAATCAATAATTTTTATACGAGTAGTAATTTTCCAACTGGACGAAAAATGTCCGGGCTAGGACTCGAACCTGGGATCGCTAGGAACTCCAGTATCCTTTACCTGCGATCTTTTCTGTTGAGCTGATTAAATATCAGACCAGATTCTCTGATCAATAAGGTTAACTGGGTGAATTATGCCCTCCAGATTCGACCGGGATAGCTCAGTGGTAGAGCGTGGCGGCTTCAGCCAAGCGATCCCAGGTTCGAGTCCTGGCCCGGACATTTTTCGTCCAGTTGGAAAATTACTACTCGTATGATTTATTTACCAATTTGAAATAATTGTGTTAAAATTAATCTAGAATAATTTTTAATAAAACATTTTTGTCTTATTTAATCACAGAATTTTTGCGATTAAATTACACAACAATTTCTAATCAGAATAAAACGTGATAAAAAAATTTTAAAGGAAGGTTGTCAAGTAATTGTTAAATATACACTTGAATAGTTTCATGTGTAAAATTGATTTCCATGTAACATATTGCAGTGCGACTCATTCAATAAATAATCGAAAAAGTTGTTTTAAATTGTAAAATACTTATAAATCAGAAAAATTATAAAGAATTTTTAAATATAAAAAAGTATCTAAATATCATAAATAGTTTTTTCTACAATTATTCTGGTAGAAGTATATTTGAAATTTTTGAATGGACACTTTTTTTAAAAATGAATAAAAAACTTGTTTTTTTCATTTTTTTTTTTTTTTTAATTTGAATGTGTAACTTTTATTTTCAGTCTACAGCATTACTATTACAAAAATAATTCAGAGGGTATCAGTTCACAAAAATCTGGAATTGCCCCCCTGAAAAGTCAAATTGCCCCCTTGTGGGGCGTACGCCCCCCGTTGGGAACCACTGCTTTATAGTCTTAAACAAATATTCTTAAAATATGGTTTTATCTCAATAAATATATTTTAGATAAACAATACGTTTATCTTATATAATGATAATAATTAAATAACTTTCTAATAATTAGAAGACCTTTAATAATTAAAAGGCAAAGAACGCTTTCCTTGAGAATGAAAATAATAATATGAAGCACTTTAATTGAGTACTTTAAAAAACAGGTTGTTTTGATGAAACACTATTTTTAGAGGTTTTCCTTAAATAGTAATTTCAAGATATTTTCTGCCATTCACACCACACTTTGAAAATGTGTGACTAGAATTATATCATCAAATTTTCTTTCTTTACTTTTCTATTCTCCACAAACAGAACAAAAATGTTGAGTACAAGGAAAATAAACTTGCTATCAGAAAAAGATCTTTTAGAATTGGTTCTTCGTTATAAAAATCCAAAGGTCAAATATGTATTTATTTCCTAAAAAAGTAGATTAAAAAAAGTTCAAAATTACGAAATCTGACTGACGTTTAATCGTGGGTTAGCAAGTCTTTAATTTAATTATTCTATTACTTCTTTTTGAGTTTATTTATTTATTATTTGTAGAAATAAAACAAATGTGTTAAATTGTACAAAAACATAAAAAAAAAAGTTTTAATATTCTACGGCAAAAAATAATGTTTCAAAACTTGCTTTGCCACGATTTTGAAGTTCAATTTCTGTCTTTTTGCGCAGTTATTTCTTGTATATTTTGCTCAACGATTAAACCAATTACAAACTAGTCGGATGTGCAAATTCCAAAACTTTTTTTCTGTCACACACAGGTTTCGCATACTCTAAAAAGAATCAGCATCAATTTATATCAATGATTAACTGAATCTAAGTTTTATTAAATTCCGTGCATTAATTCTTGAGATCTGGCTATTGCTAAAATCGAGTAAATCTTGCAAAATGTAGCATGGCAGTGCCACCTGTTGGGAGATTTAGACAAAACCTAATCAACAACTTTTGTCAACGTCTAACTGAATCTTAAGTTTGATTAAAATACGTGGATTAGTTCTTGAGATATATTTTTCGTGATAATAATGAAAAAAGTAATATAGCAGCGCCACCTGCTGGGCCAGTTACACCAAAACATAATCAGCATTTATTTCTGTCAAGGTCTAAGAGACTCTTAAATTTGATGAAATTCCATGCGCTAGTTCTTGAGATATAGCTATCGTAAAAATCATAAAAAAGTGGTATAGCGGCGCCACCTGTTGGGTTATTTACTCTAAAATGTATTCAGCATCTGTTTGTGTCATGGTCTAACAGAGTCTGAAGTTTGATGAAATTCTATGCTTTAGTTCTTGAGATATAGCTATCGTGAAAATCATAAACAATTTAGCATAGCAGCGCCAACTGTTGGACAATTTACACCAAACCACTAATCAGCACCAACGTATATCAATTTCTAACAGAATATAAAGTTTTATCAAATTCCGAGCATTAGTTCTTGAGATAGAGCGACCACAAAATTTTTGTCACATACAGACAGGGGGACAGAGTCACAGAGTCACAGACTCACAGACAGATCTTTTTTATAAACAGTCAAATCGTGTTCAGGACCTTCTAAAACGTATAAATCCGTCCAAAACTGGAAGTCGTAAATTTTCATGAATCCAATATTTTCTTCTTGTAAAGATAGAAGAAAGTAAAAAAGTAAACCTAATTAAAAATTTGTAATAAAACATTCCGTATCTGCAAAAATGTGTCATATATCATGTTTTTAACTTGTTTGAGGTATATGTTGCAACAAATCTCATTTCAATTTTTAAAAAAGGAAACATTTAAATTCGTTAATTTGTTCAAAAGTTATCGTGGCAGAACAGCGAAAAAAACAGTGCTTCGGGCTAATTCAGTTTAAAGTTTTGCTTTGGAATGAATCGCTAATGGCTGAATGTTTACTGTTCATATGATTGTAATTTTAGTAATTTTCCTACCGGACGAACTATATTGAATTCTCGAAAATTCAAACATTGTATTTATAATAATAATAATAGTAATATATGCATTTTGTCGTTATTTTAAATCTTTCTTGTTTCCGTAACTTTTATCGCATTTTGTTTCTAAAATAGCAGAAATTATTTTAGATCAAATATACCCAGTGTCACTTTTTCATAGATAGAAAAATGTAAAAATCGTGCTATCAAAACTATAATGTTTAAAAAGGTGCCGTACATTTCTAGAAAACTAATTTGATGAAAATACATCCATTTCAAACCCAAACCAAAATTATCAGACGAAGAATACAGAGTGTCCAATTATTTTGCAACCCGCGTAAACGCGAAGCAAATGAGCAACACGAATGCACGCGTACACCGTTAGCGCAGGTAGCGGTGTGGAGGGGCGTGCGAGCAACACGCTTTAAAACCGTACGAGACACTTTAATGCTAAGGAGAACAAAGTGAAAGGTAGTTTGGCGTCATGGTGTTATGTGCAGAAAAACGCGCGTTTATTATTGAACATTATTTTCGAACGTATTCGTACAAAACAGTCAAGGAACGGTATGAAAACAAGTTTCCAGACTCGGTGGTGCCGAATAAAAGCACAATTAAGCGAATCGTGGACCATTTTCAAATAGAATGGACTGTAAAACCAAAAAGAAAGAACCGTCTGTCGTTTGCCCTAACTGACCACAAAATGAAGGAAATCGAAACAAAAATCAAGGAGAAACCGGCCACGTCATAAGAAAATTAGCAGATGAACGTTTCGTTTGGTTTCAACAGGATGGCGCTCCTGCGCATACGCCCAACGACACTCTGTCATTTCTTCAAAATTTTTTTTGTGATAGGCTAAATACAAAAGGACTATAGCCTCCACGCAGTCCATACCTGCCACTGCCCAATTTCTTCTTGTGGGGCTATTTGAAAAATCGCGTGTTCCGTGAACCGGTATCCTCGATTACTGAAATGAAAATTCGCATTACGGAAGAGATAAACGCTATCACACCAAACACATTACAGAATGTGTCTCGAAACCTCCTCAAACGGGCCCAGATATGTAAAGATGACGACGGCGGTCACTTCCAACTTTGTAGTCGTTTAAGCACTTCTGTAAAGTAAAAATTATTGTTTGTACATTGTTCTTTTTTTTTTTTTTTGGGGGGGGGGGGGGGTTGCAAAATAAATAAGACTCTCTGTATATCCTCTTTTAGTAAAATACTCTGTAAATATACTTTCAACAGTTACCTGCGTTCGGAAGGTTAACAAATTAATAATACAATTTTTTGATCTATATCTTCAATAGAGACAAGAAAGAGATCAAAGTGCAATGAAATTTCAGCATTAAAATTTAGAACTCTAAAATCAAAACTCTTATTTCTTTTATCCCTTTTTGTGCAAAACGATGAAACGACCCGAAAAAAAATGCAGACGCACATCCGAAACTAATGTGTTTTATTTAGAAAAAGCAGTAGATTAATTTGATATGCCAAATAATTCTCAATTTTAGACAAACAGAAATTATAACTAGAAATATAAATTTTCTATTAGTAAAATATTCTGTAAATATAGTTTCAAACAATAACTACCGTTTAAAAGATCAAAAAATTAAATGCTAGAATTTTTAAATCTATATTTTCAACAGAGAGCGTCAAAAAAAGAGATCAAAGCGCAATGAAAAGAAATGTGATCATAAAACTTAGAACACTAAAATCACTTTTATTTACGAAAATTTTTATTTAGGAAAATGATCAGATTAATTTGATATGTAAAACAGACTCTTTAAATGTTCTGAAAATGTGGTTTCATACCAATAAACGTATTCATCTTGACATAAAAAAAATCTATTTTCTAAACTAAAATATCTTTCTAAACTAAAATATCTCTAATAATAAAATGTTAAATGCTTACTTTGACAGTAAAAATATCCACCTAAAGCCCTATGAAAACAAATTGTTCTACAAAATAGGCAAGCGCGATTTATTTTGAAATTTTTTTTTTCCGATTTCCGAAAAATATTTCTAGATATTTTAAGTTATTTTATGCTATCGAAACCTTGAAAATGCGTGAGTAGAATTGCATTACCAAATGTTATCGTAATATTATTATATTTTTTTTAATATTATTCTCTAGATGAAATTGCTTAGTATTGTAAAAAAGAAGCCAACAAAAGATGTTTCAAAATTTATCTTTAAGTTTAAAAATTGAAAGGTATATATGTATTTATCTTACATTGTATTTATCAAAAAATTTTCTAAACACCTGACGCTATAACCGATTAATTAACTGGCCGGCATGGTCAAACTCCGCTTTCTTGACCATGAATACTGAGGTGCTAGATACACTGTAAAAAATTGTCAGGAAGGTTCCGGATAAAAGTGGTGGCATTAAGATGCCACGACGTTTTGCTGTTACGTTTCACAACAAAGTAGCGAAACATTCCAATTTTCAATATTCAATATACTTGTTTATTTTTAGTGTCTTATTTAAGCAATTAAATTTTAAAGTTTCGTATTACAGATAAAATTCAAATTCAAATAATGAAGCATAAAAAGATTTAAATTAGCTACTTACTTTATCGGCTGATATCCAAACAAAAAATAGCATTTGTTCAGATTGCATTTGTCTCTAAGTACGTAGGCAGCTGTTTTTAACACTTTCCAACCTAGTTGAAAAGTGTTTATGTCTTCTGTTTGTCTGCCGTCTGGCCGTGCTCTAATATGCTCGGATTGCCCTGGTTTTTTTGTATGTTATTGTCATTTACTATAGAATGGTCCCTATTTCAACTGAAGTGTGTAGCACTTATAGTTTTTTTACAGGGACAGTCAAAAGTATCCCGTTACATTACAGTAAATGGGAAATAATCGTTTCAAGAGCATTTTGATGACGATACGTCATTTAAAACATAATGAAATGATATATAATTATGAAGCGCATTAAAACATGCTTTTGTAGAAAATGGGGTGCAAAGTATTTATTATTCATTTACAGGGTAAAACAAAAAGTTCTGTTACACATGGTTCTATGGGGAAAAATCGTTTGTCCCCGTAAGGCATGGTGACGTCACGGCGACGTCAGTGTGAAGTCACACTGTGACTTTGTGACCGTCGATGTGACGTCACGTGACGTCGATGTGAAGTCACGGTGACCTGAATGTGAAGTCGTTATAGCCGTTTTAGAGCTCTTTTGTGACGACACATTGTGACCACTTTGTGAAGTCACGGTGTGACAAATTTGTGAAGAGTGTGTCATTTGTGACGATTTTGCCATTAACTTTGTGTCGAATCTGTGACGAAAGCGACAACATTTTGAAGTCACATTATGACCAATTTGTGAAATATGTGTCATTTGTGACGATTTTGACATAACATTGTGATGAATCTGTGACGACAGTGACAATATTGTGAAGCCATTTGGGTCCTGTCCTGTGCTGGATGATTTCAATTTATTCAAACCCGACTTGAATTTTTAAATTTTATTTCAAGTCCACCCAAAATCCGACCGTAATCCAATAAAACAAATTCTGTTGACCCATAACTCGTCCGAACCTGATAAATGTTTTGATCGACATTCCTCCGGACCCAAAATCCTAAATTAAAAAATATATCTACAATTTAATACAATTATAAAAAAGAGGTCTATAAAAATATTTATCATATATATTTTATAGCTTATACATAAAAATAAGCATGTATAAAAACTCATGCATACTAAACTATAGTTTTTCATCTGAAACAATATTATAGTAATTTTTTTGAAAAAATAGATTAACCCGTACCCCAAACTGCAAGAATAAAATTTTAATCTAAAATCGAAACGAATCCGAAACAAGTGACTAAGTGTCTTTAATAAATCCAAATTAAAAAAAACTCATGTTTTATATAAAATAAAAAATTGCCGGTCTAGTTTTTCGTTTTTTCAAATATCTGAACCGTCCTTATAGCGGGCAAAGCCCGCTATAAGGACGTATCATAATAATATCTGTCATGTGAACTAAACGCGATATTTAAAAAAAAAGTAGTCCCCCCCCCCTCTCTCCTTCTTTATTAACAATCCCTATTCACATAATAAGTACATCATTGCCTATTACCGTTTTATTTCTTTTTTTTACTAGGGAGTTCTGCCCCCTAGGAGCTACGCTCGCCAACCCCCGTTATGACACCGCAAACTTTAAAAGCACGCTAATTTGATTAACTCTAAAATGATTACAGAAGATTCAATTAGAATTAAGCGACCAGTGGCGATCGGCTTTAATCGGGTTTCCATTCATTTTCCTTTCACTGAGATATTTTAAGGCCAAATCAACTGCTGTCGAAAGAGCTAACAACTGTTTTCGTGATAGATTAAATAACATCAATTAAACATTTGAAAATCAACTTATGTTAAATAGCTAAGTAAACAATGTCGTTGCATCGGGGAATATATGATAATGATGTTATAAAAAATTGGGTATTTATCCGTTATCCCGTCGACCACTATAAAAAAAAAGTCGCCAAAATATAGGGGGAAAAAGTGTGTTACCGTGGTGTCACATTCTATTGACATCAGATGCGTTACACGTGTTTCCTATGTCATCAAGAGATTTTTATTAGACATTTATCTGCATTTTTAATGATATTTTACCCATTTATTAATTATTTCATTAATTAAAAAAATAATAACGACCTTGCGTTGAAAAAATGTTGCTATGCATAGTTATGCACAACATACCCGTGTCAACTGCCATCATAAACACTTATCCGTCAGCCGAGGGGGATAGTTAAGAAAAATATTGTAAATAAATAAAGATTTAAGATTACTTTTTTTTCTCTTTTCTTTAATGTATTATAAATTTTATTATTTAAAGTTACTGATAATTGACACTTTAGTGAGTGGGGCTTTAGATTCTATAATGGCAGCATTCTTCCATTGGTTTTTTGGACATTAGAATTTGGCAATAGTTTTTTTTTTTTTTTTTTTGTCATTCGGAAGTTGTCAACCGTATAATGGAGAAGTACCGATTTTTTTTTTCCGTAAGAAGTTTGAAATGTATCGATTCCAATATGACGTAATTTTCAAAGTTTTCTTTCTATTATTAAACTTAAAAATATATATTGAAAGGAAATATTAATATTTATGCTGTTTTAAAATTTGCGATAATAGGTCAAATATTTTGTCGAAATAAATTAATATATCCTGTAAATATATTTTTATATTGAATCTGTTCAGAAATATTGTTATTTGAGCATTTTAAATATGACGCAAGTTTCCCTATCTAATGCTTTGAACACGTAATAATTTAATTATTGCTCTTTTTAATATTCACGCGCAAGTATATTTTTATTATGTTTTTTTTTTTTTTTTTTTTTTACAATTACTGCTTTTAACACGTGTTCATTTAATTATATTTTTAAAGTTTTATTTCTATTTTTGATAGTTACATGTAAATACATTTTTTAATTGAAAGGGAATGTTATTATAAGCGAACTTTTGCAAATTGGCAACAATTTAAATAGATTCTGCGCATTAGTTGAATATTTTTATCCATTAATGAGTGGGTTTTAAAGGTTTTAATTAATATCTTGCGTTAATGAAGACATTTTCAAAATTTTATGATTTTCAGCGTGACAGTAGGTTTTCAGCTGTAAGTACACAAAATATCAAGTCTCTAACTTATACAGTTTCTGAGATCCCACTCTGTGACGGACTTACAGAGAATCGAGACAAATTGGGTTTCGTGAGATGAGCGAAACCCTAATAATAGAATCAGTTTGACCCTGACCACAACAACATAAATATATAATTTTAAGAATTATTCTAAAAATTGTTACTGCACTGCATTTTAATTTTCGATTTAAAAGCACATTTAAAATAAAACTTTTAACAGATCATATTTTCTAAAAAAATATTTTTTATTCCTACTACTTTTTTATATATTGATATTTTTAATTAATTATTATTTTTTTTTTTTTTTACATTTCTTATATGCTATACAAGGCAGTGCATGAATTTTAGGTACAAATTATATTAGATTAAAAATAATTTTTAACTGTCATATCTAGTGAAAAGTGGGGGTAATCTAACGCTTCTTCATATGATATTATTTGTTAAAAAAAAAAAAATTAAAATGTCAAAGTAAATGTCATGTACAGTTTTATCGAATACATAAAAAAAAAAAAAAAAAAAAAAAAAAAAAAAAAAAAATATGTGCATAAAATTGTAAAGCTCAACCTTAAATACAAAAAAAAAATACTTTAACATTTTTAAAGTATGAAAAAGAAGGAAAAAAAATAGTATTGATAAAAAGCCATTTACAGATTTCTTTTGTGAAAAAGTACCCCTTGAACAGGACTCTCACTGGTTCGTTTTTTTTTTCTTTTTTTTTTTTTTTCTTTTTTTTTTTTTTTTTTTTTTCAATATTAGTATTTGTGCTAGGTTTTTACATTTGCAGAAAAAATTACGTACCGCGTTGGTATCTGCAAAATTTATAAGAAAAATCTAAAACAATGATTATTTAAAAAAAAGGCGGTATTCAAAAATGGACAGAGTAGGAGGCTTGCTTGATCTACGATTCTGTACATATTAAACATATAGTAATATTAAAGTGGTAGATTTTACATTTTAACCACGTTAAAAAATTATATATTATATAATTTGAGTTCATAATTTTAAAAAACTGATACTTTGCCCTGTTTTTTTTTTTTTTTTTTTTTTTTTTTTTTTTTTTTTTTTTTTTTGGGGGGGGGGGGTGTTCTTTCTCTCCTGTAACCATTTAAATTTATAAATATACCTTTTATCAAATATTCCAATAGGTTTTAAACAGTATCTTATATATTTAATAAGAGAAAAGCAAAAATTTAACCTTCAAAATAAGATATGCTACAAATCATGCATGGGACCTCTATTTTAAATACTATATGTGTTTTAATTACGTTTACTCCAGTATTTGACTGGTATTACTTTATATATAAATGATAACTATAAAAAAATAAAGATTTATTTTGCTTATTTTTTTTAACATTATTAATTGATTTATAAATTATGTATATATTTATGAAATTGTAATGTTTTTTAAATAATAAGTTTTGCAATATATTATTTTTTAGAAACACCGATCATTTTTTGTTGATAACCCCCTGCACCGCAGCCACTCTAGTTAGCATATGATGTGAAGAAAATGTACAATTTTCTATTGATTTACGATTCATCAATAGTAATATATGTTGACGCCGATGACATGATATCTATCTGGCTTGATGTCTGATTCCAGGGCAAGAACCACAGTAACATTTGCTGTGATTCTGATACCATAATACATAGTATATCCGGAATACAACCAGATTTGAGATCTATTATATAAGTTTTAGAATGCAGTTTAGTGAACGTTACTGATATTTTTCATTAAGGATGCTATTTTGCATTGTTTTAACAATACAGATAATCATATTTATATGATACAATTAAAAAATAATAAATCTAATATTAATATCAAATAGTTATTCATCTTTTAATGTTTATCAAGTGTAGAAATGCAGTCTAACCACCAAGTGTAATAAGACATCGGTTTATCATTATTATTTTATTTACTGAATTATACGGTAATTGTAAGTAACAAGCTTATTTTAATCATACTGATCACAATAATCCTACATACTTTTAAATTTATATACTAAAGTATAGATGTTAAATGAATACTTTGAAATTTATCAAAATCATTTAGGAATCAAAATAGTGAGTAGTGTAATTCAAAGCAGAAAATCAAAAATAAAATTATTATATTACAGCTATTCATTACTTAAAGATTATGTATCATTATTATTATTTTGATAATTAAAATATTTTAGCAGGGTAATATTTAAATTCTTACTAGTATACACAACAACAAAAAAATTTCAAGCTTTGCTTTTGGTGTTCTTTCTATGTTAAATATTTTAATCATGTAGATTGAAAAAATAAAATTTTTACATACCTTTCTTTAGCAGATGTAATTTTTTATGGCATTAACGAAGTAATCCGAGTAATACAAGTGTTTTTCAAGTAAATTAGGTACAAAAACATTACAAATGCATTTTCGAAAACATATCATAACACGCCAACGCTATTGTAATTATTTTCGGACTTATATTTTAATTGGAATTCTTAAATCCAGAACATAAATCCTTATAAAAAAAAAGTTTTTTCTAGATAATATTCATTGTCTGTTCCGTTCCAACAATTAAATGTCGTGTTTTACTGTTTAGTGGTCTGCAGTCTGCATTAGCACTCAGCAAAAACAAGGCCAAACGACGCAGATGCTTTTCTTCATATTTTACAGCAGTTCCTTAAATATTACTACGTATGATAAGGATGTTAATTACGTCCAAATTTGAAGAATAACTTTTCACAATGATTTCCATTTTCTGAATAAAAATATCTCTCCTTGAACGTGCAAAAACGTATCCTTCGACACATAATTCGTTCACATCCGCCATTTTGGAAGAAGAATAAAATTGAAAATATTCTAATTCGAACTTCGAATGACAAAAGTCGTCTGCTTCCAATATCCGCAATTAAGATCTGCGCAGCATTGTTTAACCAGCAAGTAACACCTCGCAGATGTTTACAGCTTACCGCAAATGATAGATAAAACAAATAATTTAAATAAAGATATTTCAAATGCTTTATAATTTATATGGCTAGAGGTGATATCTTACTAAGCACTGGCCAGTTTGGAATAAATTGCTATAGGAATGACATATAGTTTATGACATATTTTTAATTCGTTTTTGTTCGGAAATGCATTAAATTGGCTGGTGTTTTTATTCAGAAACTATGTAATTGAAAGACGTTTTCCATTTTTTGTTAAAAGCAGAAGATATTTCAGAAAAAAATGTCAAAATCGGCGTTTTGAACCGAATAGCCGACGTGACAGTAAAAGAAAGGGGAAAAACCGGTCGTCACGTGACACGAATTGCTTATAACTCGATAAGTAGTTTATTTATTTAAAAAAAAATGAAAAATCATTTTGAATCCAAATTGCTTCCATAGACCGTCCTGCCCAATTTATGCCTTTGCGTTTAAAAGTGAGTCTGAAATTATGTCAGAAAGCTTCGCGTTGTTGAGCAGGTCAGTTAAGAACCACCTTAATTATACCGTACAAGGAAAATCCTGAAAGTGTTGGATCATCGCAAAAATTGTGCCCTCATTTTTTGACAAGAAAACTGATGTTTGGGTTGAGTGGCCTTTCAAAATAATTAAAGATTGGAGATTTTTAAAGAAATATTTTTAGCATTACAAAATTAGCAAATGAGTTCCATGCGGTAGTAGAAAAAAAAATAATATTTGCATTTAAAATGTTAACAAACCTGTAAATTGCTAACAATTTTATTAGACTGGGAGATCTATTTCTGAATTACTTTCCGCTAAAACTTTCATACGTTACTAAATTTCTATTTAGGATTTTTTACCTGTGTATTATATAGTATATTTTGTTAAATTTCTTGAAAATGGTAATGAAAATTGTAAAAAAGTTATCTGCCTCATATATGTAGACAGATATTTATTTATTATTTTATTCTGGAAATACTCAATTTATTTAAATAGTGTGTGACAATGTTTTTATTAACGATTTAGGCAAATGACATAATTCAAATCTATATTTTATGAGTTTCTGTTTCAAATTCCCTCTCCGATCACACTGTGAAGTCACAGTGTTGGAATTTTGGTCATAGGTGTGACGGGACTTATGTGACTTGAAGTGACGTCATTCCAACGTCACAAAATTTTTTTAAGCTCTCAAATAGTAATTTTCTTGATGCCATAAGTTGTTCTAAAGTTTATTTTAAGTTTTCTTAAAATCTCCAAGACGTTCACATTTTGGTCACAGCGTGACGTTACAAAGTGGTGGAATTTTGGTCACAGGTGTGACGTGACGTACATGACTCACAGTGACGTCACAATGACGTCACTGTGACTGTGCATGCTATGCGGGTCGTGTAATTTCTTGATATTTCACTATTTCAAGCACAATGAAATTTATATGCATTACTGAGGTGTACTATAGATTACACTCTTATGTGCATTGCGTTTATTTACAGGGACACACAAAAGATATCGTTTACAGTACATTGCAATATTTACAGTCTATGTGTGATAAGTGCGTTTTCAACTTTGTTTTGCGTTTTTAAGTTTAACTAAATTATCTCATAGTACGTATGTGTTTATAAACTCGGTTGATCATATACAGGGCTACACAAGGGAATTCTTAAGTATTGCAGACTATGGGAGTGAATTCCTTAAGGGTAGTTTTTAATTGTGTTTACGCATTTTCCTGCTGAACTATATTTAGTAGACTAATAGAAGTTTGTGGAATATAAATAAATTCATATACAGGGCTGCGGAAAGAAAAATATACATTGTCATTTACGGTTGGTAATTGCTGCGAGTGAGTTTTCAGTTGCCTTTTAGCTTAGTATGTGGTGTGTACAAAAGTCTTCAGGTAATATACAGGGCTGTATCAAAATTTTTCGCGCGTGCATTTCCATCGATTGGCAAAAAATGCTAAATCTGAATATGCTAACTGAACTAAATGTTATCATACTAGATATCCACATCTATTGATCATATAGAAGGCTGCACAAAATAATTCAACTACATTTTTGACATCGGAAGGTAATTTCTGTATTTTTCAGTGTGTTATATGTTTTCTAAACTGTTTACTTGCATATCTTCTTTCTCCTTATTTAACGGAGAACTTTTGTTACAGTTACGTTGGCTGTGTTGGAAAATGTTTCATAATCTATACTTGACGCATGATTTTTCGTTCTTGTTTTCATTTTTCTTTTAGTTATCAAAACGGTTAATGGAACATGAAGCATGAAGCACGCATGCGCAGAGTGTAGCTTACGGAAAACTTAAAACCTCTTAAAATATTACGCAAATTATTGCCGTAATTGACGTGGGATATAAAGAAATTCGCAATTCCGGTAAAATATGCGAAATGTTTCAGGATAATTTCCTGAAACATTTTTTACAGTGTAGTATATGTCTTGGTCAAGTGGTCATCCTAATTTGAAATCCCAAATATTTTTCAAAAGTAAGTTTTATAATCATTTTATCGACTTAGAACAGATGAAATGCTGAGTGAACCATGTCACAGTCAGAAAGAGAACCTCCGAAATGTAGTGTGATAGCGCAAAGCGCTAATCACTGAAACACAAGCTTCGTATTTTAGGGCTGAATATCTTTAATATAGTTAATATTAAGATTGTGATACGATGATCACAATATATTGTATTCTATCCAGTATCTATTTCCTATCTATGATCGATGTTCATTTTTAAATTGCAACTTAACCATAATACCTATAGCCGCGATAATTATATTTTCCTTAACCGAAGTTCACTTTGGCAATTGCCTAATGCCATGATTTTTTTTCTATGTAAAATTTTGTTTTTTTCTAACTTTCTTATAGACGAAGTTAGGTAACTGGATTATTTAAAAAAATGAAAGATGAATATATTTATCAATATTTTAATTTTTTTTAATCAAACATTTTCTTTTAATTTTTTTCTGGTGCAAACTTTTATATATTTAAAAAAAAAAATTCTTTGAAATTATTATTCGTTTATTTTTTCTTCTTCTTTAGTTAAAACGATCAAACAATACAGAATCATACAGTAATATACCGGCAAAAACTATGTTTTAAACAGGAATAGTATCAGATGGCTGAGGAGTCCAAAACAACTTATTAATGGGACGGCACTCTCTAAGTTATTTATTATTATATATGCCATTCTAATAAAAAAGTGTCAAGAATTGTTCGGTGCCAGGAATTCTATAAATAATTGGAAGAAAATAATTATTTACTAAAAACAACACAACAACAAAAACGTTACAGCTATTAATTAATTTTTTTATTTAAAATACTCCACGCGCTCTGTTATTTAAAATGCCTTCTTTATTTTTAAAATTATAACATAGAAGGACTTTATTAAAAATGCGTACTCTGATATTTTTATCTGACAAGTAGTTGTACAGTGTCATCGAAAAAAAAGGCCCTGATTTCGAATTAAAAAAACTAAGATCTAACAAAGATAAACCATTTATTTTTACACTGTTACATTTGAAAAATCTGAGAAGTTTTTATTATTTATTTTTATTTTTATTTTTTTTTAATATTATTTAGAAAACTTCAATATGGACTGGAAATTTCTTAAGGTTCACATTTCCGGTTTCTTTAAACTGGTTAAACCGACGAACAATGGTTTTGTTTGTAGGTGGATCTTATCTATAATGTACGGCGAAAGTGACGCTGTACCACAATAACAGATGTAAATCCGACGTACCACAACACTCACTGCTCTTTCTACTGTAAACTCACCATGATTGCAGTCAACTGACTGTTGAATGAAATGGCATCACGTCACGAAATGGTAGCGGCGCATGACATCAAAGTCAACGCAATCACCAGTACTGAAACTCTTTCAGATGTTCTACAATTTCACGTTGGTTCCGTACCAATTTATTGCATATTTCGCGTGCAATTTATTTTTTAAAATCAGGGACATCTTTTTCGATGACTGTGTGTAAGAATAAAAAAAAATACAAGCAAGAAACTGAATAACAGAACATTGATACAAATAATGAGTACAGAATGGTCGATAGCAGATGCATTCAAGATAACTGACTTTCCCGGTAAACTAGTTAAATCAACACTGATCTGATTAGATTTGTATAATATATGGGAGTTTGCAGTTGTTTCTAATTTTAATTTAATTATAATATTAGATTAATCAGATTAAGAGATCAGTTTCTGGGAATCCCTCAAAAATAACAATTCTGCAAAAAAATCAAAACACCCTAAATCTAAATACTATTTTCAGACGAAAATTCTACTTATCAGAAGAAAAAAAAATATTTCCTCTTCTGGTAGTAGAGTCCCTGAAAGCATTTTCGAACTTTAATCTTCCTGTGAATTTTGTGTGTGTTTACAAATAAACAGAATACAATGGTACGATATACCTGAAATATTCTTCATTTAAAAAAAAAGCAAGCAAAGAGCAGTTACACGTTAGTTTAAAATGGAAACACTAAAATCGTATTTCTGATTATCTTCTAAAATCGCATTTTTTTAAATTCAAAATGCTAAAAGAATTTCAAAAATAATTACAAAAGTAAAACTGTTTCTTTTAATATACTTTTTATAAGCATCCAATTTTTAAGTTTAAAATCACGCCTGAATTCATAACATCAATTCCTCATTTCTGCTAGTCTTAGATAATATTATAAAGAATATGTGGTTTAAATTTTGTCAAAATCGTTTAAGTAGATCTTTAGATACCTTGTACACCAGTTTGAAAAGTAGTAGTTTCGAGAAAACCGCAAAAGAAAAAAAAATACCGCGTCAGCATCTTAAAACGAAATTATATATTTTAATTACCTCGAATCTGCGATTCATGGACCATACATGACGTCTTCCAGTGATACTGCGATGTCTTCCGACTCCTTTTGAGAAGCTGTTTTAAAATTCCTGTCCTTTTACTTACCCATCATACACAGTATAGGGTAAGTCTTACAATCGTTTTAAAAATCGAAAAGAAAAAAAATTGACGGATTTACACGTTTCAGACGCTGGAGATTCCGAAAAACATATTTTTAGAAAAAAAAATGCCGTCCGTCTGTGTGTCTGTGTGTGTGTCTGTAAACGCTCTATCTCCCGAACAAATTGAGATAGAGACTTGAAATTTGGTGTGAACTTAGTCCGTAATAATGGAAAGAAGCTTGTTGAGTTTCCGTAACCTTGATTATCCGAAATTATTTTTTTTTTACTCTTGAAATATTCGTTCTGATAAAAGGTACAGTGTTAAAAATAAATCCGTTAATTCACGGGAAAACTACTGTCAGCGAAGTTGCGGGCTTTTTCCGTTCCGTTAGTAGATTTTCCGTTTTGAAAGATAACAGAACGAAAATCTGCGTTTCAAGAAACGGTATTTTTCTGTTATGAATGACCTCGGTTAAAAAAAAAAAATCCCTCTCTGTTTGTGCTGCCATCTGTTGACTACAACGGGAGTATTCTATATTTGATTTAATTCAAGTATAATTTCCGGCTAAGCTTGGGGTTCGAACCAGAGACGATAGCGCTTTGAGCCAAGTGTTTTACCGCAAGACCAGCTGGCCCTTGCTAGAGTAAGAGCTTGAAATGATAATACGGGATTTCTTCAAATCGCGGCTTGGAACTTAAACAATCTGGGGTTTGCAAACCTGGTAATTTTGAAATTAATTGGGAGGATATTTTGTTATAAGATTATGACTGAAAACTTTAGTATTAATAGCGGATTAAAACATGACTTACATATATTCTTAATTTGATTGTTAAATGCAAAATATGAATATTATATTTTGAATTAAATTTGATAAAGTATGTTTGCTTTTTTTGTGAAAACCGATTTTTTCAACTATTACATATTTTTTTTAAATGTGTTCGCTTAGAATATATTGTCAGTGAGAGTGTTTTTTATAACATTAAAGAACAAATTGCGAATAATTTCAAAGGAATGAGAAAATTATTTGTTATTTTTTTTAATTCAAAAGCATTATTTTTGTTTGTTGCTTTTTTGAGTAAATACGATTTTTCAACTATTACATATTTTTTAAATGTGTTCGATTAGAATATATTGTCAGTGAGAGTGTTTTTTATAACTTTAAAGAACAAATTGCGAATAATTTCAAAGGAATGAGAAAATTATTTGTTATTTTTTTTTATTCGAAAACATTATTTTTGTTTGTTGCTTTTTTGAGTAAATACGATTTTTTTTCACTTAATTTAACTATTATATATAAATATTAAGCTATTTGTTTAGAATATATTTTAAGTGTGAATATTTTTTATAACTTTAAAAAATAAATTGCTAATAATTTTCTAAGTATGGGAAAATTAATTGTTGCTTTTTTAAATTCGAAAGAACTATTTTGTTCTTTTAAATAAACTCGAAATTTTAATTTATTGAATTTTTAGTTTTTCTGTGCTGCAATCAATATGCAGAAGATAACGGAATATCTCCGTTGGCCACTTTCTTCTCCCTCTGTTCCGTTGTTTTCAGGAAATATGAGGAAATTTTCTGTTTTTAACGGAAAATGCCCTTTTGTCGTGAAAAGGGACTTTTTCTGTGAAATTCAGGAAGAAAATACCCGTGAATTTCAGATTATTTTTAACAGTGATAAAAATTTTCGAAATTGTTTATTTTAAGGAATGAATATACAATACAAAAACATAAAATTTGCATAAAGATTGAAGTCGATCGAATCATTAGTTGCCGAGATATTTGGAATTCTATTTGCCACACTCGTGATCCTGTATTTCATTCAAATTGCAATTCAAAGATATATTTTAATTAGAAATGAGATGCTTAATCCAACGAAGTAAACTGTTAGCTAATATGATTAACATTTTTGGAGTTATCAGGATGTTTCTTTTGCGCAATTCAGTAACAGAGCATTTAAAGTTTATGATGTCTTCAAGCCAGGTTTTATTCGAATTGCAATGCATTTTATAAATAGTTTCCACTTGTTTTATTTGCATGTTTTATATTATGCATATCCATGATGGGAGAGGTATTACGGTGGCCCTCAACGACTAGTTTTGTCTCTTGTTGGGCTCTCGTGTTAGCTACAGATACTCATTGAGAATCCAAGTTCTCGGATAATCGAAGCGCGCTTAGGCCAATTGCAAAGTTTAATAATCGCATCATTTGTAATACACTAGTATATTCATCATTAAATATACTAACTGCAATATAAAGTGAAAGTTAAACAATTTTCGCGCCACTGTAATGCACTTTTGAAGCCGTGGACCAAATGACAGCAGTTAGACTTTCGTTGTTATTCTGAGTGCATCCTTCTGAACAGCGTTCTAATAAATCAGCATCAGTTAATCTATCGGATACCGGTTCAATTACATTTGGTCAACTACAGAATGGAATTTTTATGCCCAATCCCTGCCGTGCTAACTTCTAATTGCTGTAACACCGGATATAATTGGAATTTTGAAATGATTAAACACTTAAAATATTCTTAACTGTATAAACGCTTTATCTAGCCAAAAGATGAAAAAATAAATTTTTTAAAAATCTCAAGGTGGCCCTTAATGTAAACTTTTAAAGTATTTCGATCATAATTTCTCATTTTTTTAATTTTTTAAATTTTTTTATCGCGTGTATAACGTTCACATGGAAATTTCGGGTAAATTTTTTTGCATCAAAATTGCTCATTATACAAAAGCATATATGATGATTTTTTTTCCCTGTTCTCTACTAACAGAGTTTATTTTTTCAATGTAATTCTGCTACTGAAATTCAGAGTTGAATGTATGTTACTCCAATACGTTATATGAATCCCATTATATTCTGCCTTTATATTTCATTCTATAGAAAAAGAAAATAAATAAGTTAATTCGGTAAGAACAAACATATCCTTGATATTTGTATTCTACAGAAAAATAAACTAAATAAGTTAAATCGATAAAAAAAACATAATGTGACAAATATATTTTTTCCAGAACTGATGTTTCGGTATGAAAATCGAAAGAGAAAGAATTATTTTATCTTCTTTAACAAATTTTATCTCAGATTTTTCGAGTATAGCAGATAATGTCCTAAATAAATATTTCTTCAGTGTCACATTTACAAAGACAGAAATGTGCGATTAGCTTGTTGATGTATGTAGTATTTTTAGAATGAATCTTTACTGTTTTTAAACATTGAATGGAAATATGGGATGCTTATGCAAAAAAATGAACAATTAACAAATTAAATCAATAAAAATAAATATAATGTGACAAAATTATTCTTCCAGGACTGATGTATCGGTATGAAAATCTCAAAGAGACAGAATTATTTATCTTCTTTAACAAAATGTTATCTTAAATTTTTCGAATATAGCAGATAATGTCCTAAATAAATGTTTCTTCAGTGTCACATTTACAGAGACAGAAATGTGTGATTAGCTTTTTGAAGTATGTGGTATTTTTAGAGTGAAGCTTTACTGTTTTTAAACATTGAATGAAAATATGTGATGCTTATGCTAAAAAATGAACAAATAACAAATTAAATCGTTAAAAATAAAAATAATGTGACAAAAATAGTCGTCCAGAACTGATGTTTCGGTATGAAAATCGAAAGAGAAAGAAGTATTTATCTCCTTTAACAAATTTTTATCTTAGATTTTTCGAGTATAGCATATAATGTTCTAAATAAATATTTCTCTAGTGTCACATTTACAGAGATAGAAATGTGTGATTAGAATTTTATATTTCATTCTACAGAAAAAGAAAATAAATATGTTAATTCGGTAAGAACAAACATAACCTTTATACTTGTATTCTGTAGAAAAATAAACTAAATAAATTAAATCGATAAAAATAAACACAATGTGACAAAAATATTCTTACAGAACGGATGTTTTTGTATGAAATTCGAAAGAGAAAGAATTATTTATCTTTTTTAAATAAATTTTATCTTTCGAGTATAGCGGATAATGTCGTAAATAAATATCTCTCCAGTGTCACATTTACACAAACAGAAATCTGTGATTAGCTTGTTGAAGTATGTAGTATTTTTAGAATGAATCTTTACTGTTTTTAAGCATTCAATGAAAATATGTGATGCTTATGCTAGAAAATGACAATTAACGATATTTCTCCTCATTCTCACAAAAAATGTTCTTTCAGGCAATGGTTTTCTTCTTCTTTTTAACACTTTCCAACATAGTTGAAAAGTGTTTATGAATTCGGTTTGTCAGTCTGTCCTTTCTCTAATTCGCATAAATATACTAAGATTTCCATAAAATTGATATATGTTATTGAGGTTTACTATTGTATGATCGGTATTGAAAATGAAATGTGTAGCATTTATAGTCCATTTACAGAGACAATCGAAATAATTCCGTTACATTACAGTATATGGGGGAAATCATTTGCGGTATATTTTAATGATGTTACTCTATTTCAAACATATTGAAACTGATATATATATCTGAGGTGCACTACACAATTCTTATTATTGAATATGGTGTGCAGAGAAAGTACCATTCACTTACTACAGGAAAACTCAAAAGAATTTCGTTGCATTACAGTCTATTTCGATAAATTGTTTGCGGTGTATTTTAATAATATTACACTGTTCAAGCATATTGAAATTGGTACACTGAAAGAAAACTTATACCGCCTTCATCTAGAAGGAATAAGTAGTCATTTTCTAAATCCCTAAACTAGAAATATAGATTTCCGGGTTATGCTAATAAGGTAAACAAATAAACTGAATAGACGAAATGTTTGATATAGATGATGAAACGATAAATTATATTATGAATCGTTTGAACTGCGAGAAAGTGTCACTTGTTTTCTAGAATAAATTCATAAACTAGAATTATAGTTACTAAAACTAACTTCTTGTGTTCACATTTATTTGCAGATATTTTTAAATAAGTTTGACCACTATAATATAGGAAAACGCTCTTAAATTTGAATAGGGGAAATCTACAGCAAAGGGAACGAGAATTTATAAGGAGACGTGGAACTATTTTTTCTAGAGCCACAATTTAGTTTCTAGATTCCATTGGCAGAATTTTTTCTCAGTGTATACATTCTTGAGGTGAAGTACAAAATGCCTACAATAAAATACAGTGTGCAGCATCGTTCATTTACAGGGACACACAAAAAAATTCGTTAAAATACTGTGTACGGATAATAATTGCTGAAATTTCGTTTTCAGTTGTGGTACGCGTTTTTAAATTTAACAATTTTTTTCATATTACTTGGTGTGTATAACTTATATAGATGATATACAAGGCTGCAGGGAACATCTCCAGTACATTTTCTTTTATTGGTGGAAATTGCTGAAAGGGAATTTTTAACTGTACTAGGAATTTCCTAACTAAACTAAATTTTAGCATGCTATGTAGGATATATAGAAATCTGTTGATCATACATACGGCTGCATGAAAGAATTCACATATTTTTAATACTATTAATGTTAATTTCTCCAATTAGATTTTCAAATGTGTTATATACTTTACAAATTGTTTACTTAGATATGGTCATTCATTATTATTCATTTAATACTTACTTCTATCCAATATTATTATCTACTTCAGCATCATACAGTATTATTACATGGTAGTATTATTGCTCAGTATCACATAGTATTATAGTATTATTTAGTACTGCTCACTAGGATCGGTAAATTGTATTTTCAGAATTTGTAATTACAGAATTCGTATTTCTGTATTACATAGTATAAATATTGCTCAACACCACAGAGTATTATTTAGTATTGCTCAATATAATTAGTAAATTGTTTTCTGAGTTATGATATCATCAAAATTTGAATTTTTGGAATTTGTGTTTCAGTAGTACTTCTCTAATCTGATGATGGTATTTGATTTGTGTTTATTGTTTTCACTTCATGTACATACTCCTATACAATCACTTATGGCATTCCCTAATATTATTAGATTAATATGCTTAAATTGTGTTAAATGTTTACTGTAACTAACCCCTATCTAATTATTCAAGTTTTTTCCCAAATAAGTCTTTTTATACACTCGATGTTACTATTCAAACTATGATTATTTTCTTTGGCATTATCGTATTTATTAATTGTTTATCATTTAATAAGTGAGCTATTAGTATTGTTTTGTGTTTAACGTTTTCTCTCAATTTAATAATTATCTTGTAAAGATTTGCCGCATGGTAAACAAACCTACTGGGCTGGGCTAGTTAAGCTAAAGCCGAAAGATAGGCCTCAACGCCCGTTTTGACTTTGACTTTATTTACTTAGACATCTTCTGTTACCTTATTAAATAGTGAAATTTTATTATAGTATTCTCAATGTGTTCGAAAGTGTCTTATAATCTATGCTTGGCGAATGATTTTTCATTCTTCTTTAATGCTGGACACAGTCCTGTATTGCATTTTCGCTTAAGCCGCGCCAGTAACTCACGATTTTTTTTATAAAACGGAAAATTTTCCTAACTTGGGATATCAAGAAACTTTTACCCTATGTCGAGATTATCGGAATATGTAAAACACATTTTTTGCCGTCAATTCAGTTAAAGAAAGTAAATTTAACTACCAGAAGATTTTTCGATAATATTTTATAATTCAACATTAGAAAGATATAAAAAATAAGTACATTTAAAACTGCTTATTTGTATTAGTTCTACTAATGAATAATAAAAGTACAGTTATTAATTGCAATTGAATATATATTTTAAGCTTATATAGGTAGCTTTCATTACAAAAAGTAAAAATCTACCTATTGCAGTCATTCGGAGGGAAGCAATTCTAGAAAACTGTGGTATATTTTCACCGATCATGACCTCCAGACCTCAAAACCACCCTCCGTTAAAATGATGATAATATATATATATATATATATATATATGACATCTGTCATGCTGTAACTCTCTTATTTTTGAACCGATTTGAATGTGACTGAGTATGTGTATAGGACATACTAAGTTTTCGACCCACATCGTTCGGCTACTTCATCTGTCTTTTTGTTTCAAAATAGCAACCAGTTAAATTTTTTAATTTTTTTAAAAAAATCAAAAAGTATAAAAAGTTATAAATTGAAAAAGATGTTTACGTTAAGTGTTAGATTGTGATAAAAGAATTTTAGAGCACTTTTTGTTTTGTCTTTATCTGGCTGAGATATGGCTGTTTGAAATTCTAGGATGTCTGATATTTTGAAACTATCTCATTTTTGTTCTGCCGTAACTCTCATGCTGAAATTCGCATTCAAATTCAGTATTAACGAAAACAGGGATTGAGTGTTCTATAATCCAATTCCAAGCATTTTAGATTCGGGTGTGTGAGTAAAATGAGATATAATATGTATAGTATGTATTCTATGTATATTTCATATACATGGAATATGGAAGTTACATTTTTCTCCCGGCACAGGCAGGAAGGAGTTATTTAATTATAAATTTTGAGAATGTTCGACAATGCTTATTTACACAGTAATATAACTCAAGATTTACAGGTAAATGTTCAATATTTTTAAAAACAAAAAAAAAATAAACACTCAACAAAGCCGGTATTTCCGAACGAACAAATAAGAATTGCCGGTAGTTGCAAAAAAAAAAATGCATTACATATTAGAACCTATTTTTAGATTATTAATGTATTAGGTTGTGTAACGAAAGTTTCCCGCCACAACTAATAACGTCTGCGCAAATAGTTCGCGTTGACGTGTTTGCTCATATTTTGGCAAACGATTTTTGGCATTTGAAAGAAAGAGACTTGTTTTAGAACACTGTGTTGTGACATTTGTAAAAAAAAATATCGTTATCATTAAGTAGAAGGTGTCTGAAACAGAATTATCATGCTACCAGATTAGAACCATTATTTTCTTCCAGTTCTGTTGCAAAAAGTCAGCTACAGAATGTCACCGAATCATGTGTACAGCTTTAGGTACTACCTTTGTATCATATGACACTGTGAAAGTTTGGTACCTAAAGTTCAAAAACTAGGACTATGGCATTCAAGAAGTAATGCGCTCTGGCCGGCCTACTGATGTTGATGAGGCCCGCCTACGAGAACTTGTGGAAGAAGATAAGTATGCAACCATTCGAGAGCTAAGGAGTTAGACGTTAGTGCCATGTCTATTAGTCGCGCTATTCATCGCATAAACTTAACGTGCAAGTTCAATCGCTGGGTGCCGCATGAGCTGACTCAAGCAGGTAAGAACAGACGTGTTTGTGCCTGCAGTAATCTGCTCGAATATCAACGCAAGGACAAAATTCTGGACAGGATCGTCACTTGTGACGAAAAGTAGATTTACTTGTGGAACAAGTGGACAACAACACAAGCCGAAAAGGGGGTTGGTCTGCGCTCGGTGAGCCCGTCGGAAGTTTGGCAAAGCAGAATTTGATTAACAAAAGGATAAGGCTTTGTATCTGGTGGAATTTCCGTGGTTTTATCCATAAAGAGTATCTGGGAAAATGTGAAACCATGGACAATAAGTTGTACATTGCGATACTAGTCCTTGTTGACGCTGCTATCAACGCAAAACGTCAAAATGAGTTCTGGCGCATTAAGGTAATGCTTCATCAAGATAATGCTAGACAACATGTGTCTGCATTCAGCGGCTGGACTCTGTATGGCCTCGAATGGGACATTTTGCCACACCCACCATATAGTCCCGACATCGTTCCCTCGGGCTTCTAACTTTTTTCACACCTGCAGCTACATCTTGCTGGTGTTATCTTTAATTCTGCACAGGACGTCCGAAATGAGGTTGATCTGTGTTTGAACTCGCAGCCTCCAAGTTTCTGGCACGAAGGGTTTGAAAAACTACCAAAACGTTAGCAGAAAATCATAGATTTGTGTGGTGATTACTATCCGCAATAAAAGTACTGCTTTCGTGTTCTTTTTCTCTTTATTATGAATTTTTTTGCGAAATACTTTTGTTACAACCTGATATTTATAAAATGTTATTCACAACTGACATTTAGTTAACATTCAAAGGAAAAGAAAAGAATCAATTGCCATCTTAAATATATCGTTTACCATAAATAAGTTCTATAATGAAATTGAGAAATATACTTAAAGTGAAAAAAAATATTCTTAGAATAAGGAATGCCTACATAAAGCTGCTATCAATTTCAACAATTTTTCAAGCAACCAAATTTTCAGCCGATATTCACTCCAGCTATTTCGCGTGCAAAGTGAAAGATGGGTCGTAAATGTTGTTACTAAAAGTGGAGGAAAAACCGGTTGCCAAACTATTACCAGTTGCGCTTGTTTCTAATTGGGTTATCGGGGGAGAAATCGAATGAAAAGTTGCTGCTAGGAGCGATTTTTTATGAGATGTGCTAAAGAATTGGGGATAGTGCTGATCAGTATCTAACTGGGTGTTGAGGCAACTTGCTTCTCCTGCAAATTCTGCTCAAATCAAGTGTTGGATCAAACATTGCTCGAAAAGTTGTTGAATTTGATACCAGTTTAAGCCTCGCATATCGTCTCAGTTTTATTATTATTTTTTTATTTCCTGATAAGCGATCTGCTCTTGTAAGTATAAAAATTAAGATTCGCTAATGCAGGGTTCGTACGGGTACCGTTACTTTTCCATGTGATATACCAGTATATTTTTCTAAAAAAATACATCCAGTTTAAACGTAAGAAATTTCACCTTATTTAAGAAGAGATTATCTATAAGAAAATACTGGTACCGAATAATTTCCTGGCCTTAAAATTCCAGGACCCGTACGAACCCTGTAATGATCAGCCACTGGTAGTAGCTTGTAAACTCTGATCTAACGGATATTCAGAACACTTCAAGTTTAATTCGAACCCAAAATTCTTATGACAATTATTTTATGATAATCTGAATGTATTCTCATTCTACTGGAAGTTGATCAACTGGCAGATGTTTATCAACTATTGGTGCATTCCACCATCCATATCTAGATAGTGCTCCTGCTTTAATTTGAATTCCTCTTCTTATGAATAATTATATTTGCTTTAGTTCATTTCACAAATGCTACGGTTAAATGAGAGGAAACAATTTCCATATACTTGAAAAAGTGTTAGTATTCAAAATCAGAGGCCCGTGTGAAGCATACTATATGAAATATCAAACAAAATGGAGTTTATTCGGGCATGAAATTGTTCATATTAAAGAAATATTTTCTAAATATGCCTTAAAATAAATTGCAATGAATGAAATAAATTTTATACAATGACAATATTTGATGTTTTTAAAAAACAATTCTTTAAAAGAGGGTTTTCTGAATGCAACGAAAATTTTGTTGACGGCTAAATCATATATTCTAATACGAGCAAATCTTGTGTGTGGTTATATATATATATATATATATATATATATATAATGCAAAAAATATCTTAAAAACGGCTCTAACGATTTTGACGAAATTTCGTATCCTACCATTTTGGGGCACCAGAAAGCCATTGGGCTAGATCACATGTCGCGAGAAAATTCGATTAGTGGGTCATTTTGGGTCATTTTGGGTCATGGTCTAGCTAATTGTATCTAAAAAACGGTTCAAACGATTTTGACGAAATTTTGTATCCGACCTTTTTCGTGCACGAGAAGACTATTGGGCTGGGTCACTTGTTCGAGAACTTTCGATTAGTGGGTCATTTTTGGGTCAGCGCGGGTCAAATTAATTTTATCTAAAAAACGGCTCTAACGATTTTGATTAAATTTTGTGTCCTACGAGTTTCGAGCACGATAAAAGCATTGGGCTAGGTCACATGTCAGAGAAAATTCGATTAATGGGTCATTTCTGGGTCATTGTGGGTCAAGATCTAAAAAGCGGCTCAATTTACACTAAATTTTGCATCTAATGGTTTTCGGGCACGAGAAGACTGTTGGGCTAGGTCACATGTTCGAGAAAATTCAATTAGAGGGTCAATTGGGGTCATTTTGGGTCATGGTCTAGCTAATTGTATCTAAAAAACGGTTCAAACGATTTTGACGAAATTTTGTATCCGACCATTTTCGTGCACGAGAAGACTATTGGGCTGGGTCACTTGTTCGAGAACTTTCGATTAGTGGGTCATTTTTGGGTCAGCGCGGGTCAAATTAATTTTATCTAAAAAACGGCTCTAACGATTTTGATTAAATTTTGTGTCCTACGAGTTTCGAGCACGATAAAAGCATTGGGCTAGGTCACATGTCAGAGAAAATTCGATTAATGGGTCATTTCTGGGTCATTGTGGGTCAAGATCTAAAAAGCGGCTCAATTTACACTAAATTTTGCATCCAATGGTTTTCGGGCACGAGAAGACTGTTGGGCTAGGTCACATGTTCGAGAAAATTCAATTAGTGGGTCAATTGGGGTCATTTTGGGTCATGGTCAAGCTAATTGTATCTAAAAAACGGTTCAAACGATTTTGACGAAATTTTGTATCCGACCATTTTCGTGCACGAGAAGACTATTGGGCTGGGTCACTTGTTCGAGAACTTTCGATTAGTGGGTCATTTTTGGGTCAGCGCGGGTCAAATTAATTTTATCTAAAAAACGGCTCTAACGATTTTGATTAAATTTTGTGTCCTACGAGTTTCGAGCACGATAAAAGCATTGGGCTAGGTCACATGTCAGAGAAAATTCGATTAATGGGTCATTTCTGGGTCATTGTGGGTCATGATCTAAAAAGCGGCTCAATTTACACTAAATTTTGCATCCAATGGTTTTCGGGCACGAGAAGACTGTTGGGCTAGGTCACATGTTCGAGAAAATTCAATTAGTGGGTCAATTGGGGTCATTTTGGGTCATGGTCTAGCTAATTGTATCTAAAAAACGGTTCAAAAGATTTTGACGAAATTTTGTATCCGACCATTTTCGTGCACGAGAAGACTATTGGGCTGGGTCACTTGTTCGAGAACTTTCGATTAGTGGGTCATTTTTGGGTCAGCGCGGGTCAAATTAATTTTATCTAAAAAACGGCTCTAACGATTTTGATTAAATTTTGTGTCCTACGAGTTTCGAGCACGATAAAAGCATTGGGCTAGGTCACATGTCAGAGAAAATTCGATTAATGGGTCATTTCTGGGTCATTGTGGGTCAAGATCTAAAAAGCGGCTCAATTTACACTAAATTTTGCATCCAATGGTTTTCGGGCACGAGAAGACTGTTGGGCTAGGTCACATGTTCGAGAAAATTCAATTAGTGGGTCAATTGGGGTCATTTTGGGTCATGGTCAAGCTAATTGTATCTAAAAAACGGTTCAAACGATTTTGACGAAATTTTGTATCCGACTATTTTCGGGCACGAGAAGACTATTGGGCTGGGTCACAAGTTCGAGAACTTTCGATTAGTGGGTCATTTTTGGGTCAAAGCGGGTCAAATTAATTTTTTCTAAAAAACGGCTCTAACGATTTTGATTAAATTTTGTATCCTACGAGTTTCGGGCACGCGAAAATCATTGGGCTAGGTCACATGTTCAAGAAAATTCGATTAGTGGGTCATTTCTGGGTCATTGTGGGTCAAGATCTAAAAAGCGGCTCAATTTACACTAAATTTTGCATCCTATGGTTTTCGGGCACGAAAAGACTGTTGGGCTAAGTCGCATGTTCGAGAAAATTCAATTAGTGGGTCATTTTGGTCATGGGTCATGATATTTGAACTCAGATTTAATTTTGACCGAGCATAGCTCGGTCTTCCCTGCTCGTACTTATTTAATTAATAAAAATATGGTTGCGATTTAGCATTCCTCTTTACCCATATTATTTCAGTTTCGATTATTAAAAATTTTTGTTATTGCCCCTCTATTAAAAGAAAAAAGCTAATCATGTAAAATAATTTTTAAATTGTCTAATTTTGATTTTGCAAAGTATTACAGTAACTATATGTTTAACGGAAATGGAATGAAACTTAGCTTCATCCTGTTATACTTCAGCCACAATTTACGATTCCAAGAGTGACCACGCACTTGAAACTAATGAAGTTATGCGATGCATATTGTATTTCTCAGAGACGTTGTCTAGGTTGTCTCATTATGAAGATAAAGGAAGCAGAAATACATATTTATTTTCTTTTACTTTAACTTTTTTCGTATTTTGCTTCTAAAATAGCGGACATTTTTTTTTGCCAAGTATAACCAGTGTCGTTTTCTCACAGACAGAAATGGAATATTCGTTTTATCCAAATTATAAAGTTTAAAAATGGCGCCTCACTGTTCTGTAAAACTCATTTGTTGAAAATATATAAAACAAACCAAAACTGAAATTATCAGAAGAAATATATTTACTGTACTTGTAACCTATTCTGTGAATCTTTCAAATTTTTACTTCCGTTTGAAAGTGTAAACATTTAAATAATACAAATATTTTATCTATATCTTCAATAGAGATATTAAAAAAATTACAGCACGTTTAAATAACAGCAGTAAAAATAAAACATAAAAATCAAAATACTTTTTCGTTTTTACCTTCTTTGTGTAAAATGATGAAAAACCCGGAAAAATACAGACATATTCAAAACAAATGTGTTTCATTCAGCAAAAAGATCCGATTGCTTTGATATCCCACACAGCGTCATAAATATTATGAAAATGTGGTTTTAAACGAAAAAAATATCTACACACAACATATCAATATTTTCATCTTTTAAACTGAAATATTTATACCGATAGAAAGGAAGACTTTCTTTAAAATCAAAATTTCAACATGAAGCCCTATAAGTAACTAACTATTTTCCCGAATAGGCAAGTTTTATTTATTTTGTAAAACACTTTCATTTTCCTGTTTCCCCAAAATTTTATTACATATGTGAAGATATTTTCTGCTAGCGAAGCCTTGAAATTGTGTGAGTAAAAATATATCCGCAAACGTTATGCTAGTCCTATTACAAATGTTCTTTCTTTATATTTCTATTCTCTAAATTCAAATATGTTTAGAACAGTAAAAATGAACATCGTGTCACTAGAACACCTTCCAAAACTGAATTTCCGTTATAAAAATTGAAAGAATGAAGATGTATTTATCTTAAATTATACACATTGTACTTTGTTTCTAATAATAAATAGAACGCCCGGCCTGTAACGCTTTAATTATCATGGCCGGCAGTATCCAACTCTGCTTTCTAGACATCGGGCCTCTGAGATGCTGTATCGGACACGTCGCGTTCAAGTGGTCATCCTAACGCGGAATTCTAAATATTTGATCAATTTTAAAACCAAGATATATTGGTTCTCATTTTATCGACATAGTACTGATAATGGTTGAGTGAATCGTGACATAGTTCGAAAGGGAACTTCGGAAATATCGTAAGGTTGTGCGGAAAGCTAATATCTGGTCTACTGGTCTTTGTAAGTTAGTACTAAATATCTTTAATGTAGTTAATGATAAGTTTCTGATATATTGATTGATGTTTATATTTAAAATACAACTTAACCTTGATAATTATAACCGGAAAATGTACATTTTCGTTACACTGTGCGAAGTTCGTTTTAATATATGTCTCATATCATTAAAATTTTATTATGTGAGATTAAAATATTACGTAAGATGAGCATGGCCGAATCATTTATTTTAATTTAAATTTTAATATGTAACAACTTTATTTAATTTTTTTTCTGGTATATACGTTTATATATTTTTCAATATAAATTTTACCTTTTAAATTACTTTTCCTTGTTATTTGCTTAAAAAGATGAAACAATCCAGAAAATACAGGAATAGATCCTCAAAACTATGTTTCAAACAGGAATAATATCAGATTACTTTGATGTCTGAAACAACTACTTATGGAGACAGTAGACGTTAAAAATTATTCATTAGAAGTTTTATTTTTAAGCCATCCTAACAAGAAATTGTTCAAGAATTGGTCTGTAACATGAATTTAATGAAACAAAATAATAAAACTCTTGAGTTTATTTAATACATAATTAATCTTAGTTTCTTTAATTTATGGAAAATGTCTAGAAAAAGGTCTTCTAGGAAAATGTCTCTTGAGAAAAATATTTTTAATGACAATGACTGGAATAATTAAAGGAACAACAGCAAAAATCTTTCTATGTTAATTTTATTAAGTGAAGTCTAAAGAAAAGTACTTGTTTTGTAAATAAAGGTAAACGTTATCAAGTATTCCAATGGTATTCAGTGCAGCTACACAATATATACAAATTCGATAAAATTTTGCCTGTGGAATGTGGAATGTGGAACGTGTCTTTGAGAAGGCATTTGTTGGTTTATGAGAAGTGGCGTTTAAATGGAAGGGTGGAAATGAAACAGCAAGCTTGTAAAGCTGCAACGATGGCATTTCAGTCAGGGGCATCCACACACATTTTAAAAGTCTTTTACATGTCTCTAAAATATTATAACGAAAATAGTATAAAATGTTCCTTACCCCACATTATATTTCTTCTATGCTTATTTAAATTTAGTTTTGTAGAGATAGGTTCTTCTGTATTTTAAAAATATGTCAAACATGATAAAATAAAGACGTTGTGCAAGTTCCATATTTTTATCTTCAAAATTCATTCATGTAATGCATGAGCTTTTATACTTTTATATACATTCGAAAACGCTAGAATTATAAAACTATTCCATATATTTCTCCTTCCAATTTTATGTTCATTTTTTTTTTCAAAAATTTTTTAAACAATAAGTTTGCTTGATATTGAGATGAGTTACTTGCACATCTGTTTTTCTGCTTGAATTTTACAAAATTTTCAAGATTGTGAAAACATATGTATCGTCTAGTTGCAAAACCGGCCAACTCCTCAAAATTTGAAAATGTGTTTTATCAGCTTTTTAAGTTCTAAGTAAACGTCTCTTCCATCTGGAAACAATAAACATGCCTAAGCTGGTCAAATCCATGTGTTATACGCGTTTGAAAGTTACGATGTGCTGCAAAACCGACCAAATCCATCAACCGGTGAGGTTCAAAAGCGGCCATCTCCATATCCGATACAGGTTGCTTCTGCTTCTTCCCACAATAAACTCTCACTTGTTGATTAGATTAACGTTATAGGATTTTCTCTCGCCTGTGACTGTTCCTCCTTTGTGCATACAAAGTTTCTAATAATTTATTTTTGTGTTTTCTCCGACTATGGAAATGTTTTGGAAGAAGTATCTCCTAATCAATCAAGGAAGAGGAAAAGTGACCCTACGATATGAAAAAGGAAGAAAGCCAAAGTTAAAAGTTAATGTACAGCTTGTGATAACCAGGGATGGATTAACATGTTTTTATGCTCTAGGCCAAAATACTTTTCTGCGCCCTCCCCTTCCCTTTCATAAAACTGTAAGTGAATTGTCTCTAATAAATTAAAAAAAATAATCTATTTATTTTTTTAATAAAATATTCTTCCATTTATTTTTTTATATAAATTTTAGTATTTTGAAGATTGCAGATTGGGAATAAACGGGCTTTTGTTTCAGTTAAAATCTGAGAGAGTACGTTTGTGATTACATTTTCATAATTTCTGGCATGATTTTTTTCAGGTACTGCCCTACTGGTAATCCAATAAATCCAAGCTGTGGGCTCTCTTCAAAAGCTTACCAATGCTCCTCAACGCTTCCTCGAACATTTTTGTGTGTTTTCTACCCCTAAAAACCCAATGTCACATTAAATTTAGCAAAAATTAATTTCTGGTTTGTTGCAAAACCGGTCAACTCCAAAGTAAGTTGCAAAGGTGGCCAAATCCAAAACAAAGACTTAAATAACCCACTTTTTTCATGTGCCCCTGCCACCTTATTTCATGTTTTCAAATATACTGTTGTAATGACTATAAAACTAAAGAGTTTTGGTTCCGATCTTACTTTGGCTAAGTGTGGCAAAAAATCAGCTTTTCCCCAAAATGTTATTTTTTGGAGATGTCCGGTTTTGCAACTAGATGACACATATCTCTGTGTAAAACAAGAAATAAAGAGAAAAATTATTTAACTAAAATTAGTATATATTTTGAATGTAGTTTAAAAAGAAAGGATTAAAAAATAGCACTTTTACAAGAAGAAACTTTTATATGCATTCGAAAACTCAAACATTATGAAATTATTTATATATTTCTACTTCCAATTTTGATTTCATATTTTAGTGTGTGTCTAAACTTTTGAGAGAGACTTGGAATTCGAAAACGCAAACTTTAAATAAATATTTCAAAAAACAGATCGAAAGATAGTTATTTTATACATATTCGTATTATTTATTTGTGAAGGAGCTTATTTAATATGCCATTTTATATGCAAAGCTTGTTGAAAATACAATTTCTATGCAAAATACAAAACACTTCACTAACAAAAATAACAGAATGTTACACTTTATTGGCTATTTTGTTCTGTGTTGTAAATTTGAAGGAAGCATATATTCCGTGATTTATACCACAATGCAACATTTTATTTTAGAAATCGGGAATGGGATTCTGAAAATTCACATCCATTGTGATTTTTGTGGTTTAGAGGATTCTGTGCATATTTATATGATATGTTATGTTAAAGTACTTTGAAATATAGTTTCGGAATTTTGAAATATTTATGTTGAATTATAAGTATTTTTTAATTAATTTAAAGGAAACTAGTCGTTGGGGGCCACCGTAATACTTACCCATCATGGATATGCATAATGTAAAATATTAAAATAAAAATGTGTAAACTACTTATAAAATGCATTGCAATTCAAATAAAATCGTGGCTTGATGACGTCACAAACTTTAAAGGCTCGATTACTGAATTGCTTGAAAGAAACATTCTTATAACTCCAAAAATAATAATCCAATTAACTAGCGGTTTATTGCATCTGATTAAGCGTTAAATTTCCAATTAAAATATATCTTTGAAGTGAAATTTGGGTGAAATTTGGGTGAAATACAGGGTCACGAAAAATCGAAGAGTGTGGAAAATAGGATTCCAAATATCTCGGCAACTAATTATCCGATCGACTTCATGCTTTATGCAAAATTTATGTTTTTTTATTGTCTTTTATATTCATTTCTGAAAATAAACAATTTCGAAAATTTTTATATACCTTTCATCAGAGCGAATATTTCGAGTTTTTGTTGTATATTTTTTGTTGTTTTTGTTGTTTAAACGATTCGAGTTGATTTTAAGTAAATTTGATGTAATCATTTTTCTCTAACACGCATAGTATTTACAAAAATTCTTCATATTTAAAGCGTGAAAAGTAGTTTTTATTTCTCTTGAAAAAACCTGAAATAATCTTTAAAAATATGCTGAGTCAATGAAGTTAATTTGGAAGACAAAAATAAAACCTTTAAAAGAAATGTATATTTCTTTTAAGACAACGTATAGTTTTCAGTCTACTTCAAAATACATGTAGAAACATGCAAAATTCTTCGAAATATTTTTTCTATTTTTTTTTTTTTACTTGGATAACTGTGTGTGGAACCCAAATGAAGTTTATTTTCTTAATAGATTATCATATTTTAATCTGAATATACAGGTTCACTAATAATATGAATTAAACTCCAAACGCCAAAGCATCCAAGTTAAATGTCTGAGTTTATGATCGTTACTGCAAATTCGAACAATTTACGGAAACTTGGGAGACAGTAAATGACCTAAGTTTTTCACCGAAGACATTTCTTGTTTGTTTTTTTATCAATAAAAAAAATTAACTTAATCTATATTTGTTATGGAAACAACATAAATAAGTTAGGATATACACAGGATTCTCGTACGAGAATCAAATGCTATCAGATATGTAAATATCACAATTTTCGGTATTTCTACTTTTTTTAATGATAAGGATTATTTATTAAGCAACACAGTTACAAAATGTTCTGTAAGAGTTGAAAAAATGCAATGTAAAAGAATTCCGTTAAAATATGCAAATAGTACTGCCAATCGTGCGTCAGTACTATTTCCGTATGTTATGTATTTACGTATTTTACCTCGGTATCTATATTTTCCTAGCAATTCCAATCATCACTTTTCAAAGATACATTTACATCAAGAAGAAATATTATCTATTTGACTCAATCTATACAAAACAAGTAATTCTTACCCAGAACAGGATACGAATTTGGGAACGGTGACTTTCCAAAGCACCACCTTGACCATTCAGCTGCGATTACACAAGCCACGTTTTCAAGTATCGTTATTTATTGTCTGTGCATTAGTACACATATTTCTGTGTAATATTCTGTTCATACACATATTGCTATCTAATATTCGTATACATATTTATGTGTAATATTCTATTCTTACACATATTTTTGTGTAAAATTCTATTTTTACACATATTTCTACGTAATATACGATGTACAGAAAATTTTGTGTAATTTGCAAAATGTATAAATTTATAATAATACGCCAATTCATGTCAATACATGATTTTGCATCTACACACTTGTCTGAGTTTTTGAAAGGATAACAAATTTCACACTTCCATTAAATAGATAAAGGCTCATAAATACAGGCAAACGTTTACGACAAAAGTGTAATTTTACAAATTTAAACATGTTCTTATATAAAAGTGACTCATTTAAACATTTATGTTTTCAACTGTAGTGCTTTATCAGATATTCTATCTATGACTTATAGGATTCACGGAGTGTTTAAATCTGAAATTTCAAGACTTAAAAAATTACATTTTGATTTAAATGGATTTCTATATGATGAATAAACAACATTTGACAACTATAAAAGAAAAATAAACGAAGCCTGTCTAAAAAATACAGATTCCTAAACATGTCAGAAAAAATATCCGTATTTAGTTCCTTATTTAATTACATTATCAAACAAATATATTTATGAAATCGTTATTTACTCTTTAGTCACTACGCACAAATTTTGATTTTTGTATTGATAAAAAGCATAAATGAATTGTTTATTTTTTTAAACAATTCAAAGTGATGTAAGTGCAATATTTTCACTATTTATAAAATTAGAATCAATAAATTTTGGTTTATTTAAAAAGCTGGAAATTACATACCTGTATTAAGATATTAATTACATGCTTTTTTGGAATTAATTGCTTTTTTGTTACATTTTGAAAATTTAAACATAGTCACTCTTTATGCTTTTCATGAGTTTCTAATTTGATTTCCACTCTTTTGTATATTTTACATTGTAAATATTTGAAATAGAAAATACTGCAATGCTAAAAAAGCTCTGAAGTGTTCAGCAAACTCACGTCAGTAGAATTTTTACATTGAAATTTTTTGAAGTGTAAAATTCTGTAGAATACGGTAACACTTGTTTCTATTTTTTAAAATATATTAAATTAGATTCTAGTGAAACAGAATATTCTTTTTTTGTTCAAAAGAATTATTGTTCTTATTTATAAAGTCAGCGAAATTTCAAACAAATGGAACTATTTTCTACAGACTTGATTAATTGAAACTAAAAATATTCTATCATTTTCCTTACTATTGAAATCATTAGCTATAAATAGAGTAAATTTGTTTATCCGACCCTGACTCAACCCGCAGGTGTGGCTGTAGCTAATCATTTTTTTTTTCTTTTATGCGTAACAAGATTTATTTACATTGCTTCTGGTATTTTTGTTACTGAATAGTTTCATTCATATGTTTAAGTTTCGAGTCAATTTCTGGTTGAGTTGTGTTTATTTCATGTCGGGTACAGGCTAACCTGATTCCTAAGAAAAGACAAAAATGCTTTTTTCATACAAAAGAACTATGTATTTGTATATGATTAAGTGTAGAAGAGAATGGAGATGTTTGACCATATAGGAGGTTTGACTAAATGCATTTATTTTATTTAAATTTATTCAATTTTATGTTCATTTGTTTTTTCAAAATTTGTTTAAACAATAAGTTTGCTTGATATTGAGATGAGTCATTTGCAAACCTGTTTTCCTGTTTGAATTTTACAAAATTTTCAAGATTGTGAAAACATAATATAAAATATAGTAAAACAAGAAAGAAAGAGAAAAATAATTTAACTAAAATTAATATATATTTTGAATGTAGTTTAAAAAGAAAGGATTAAAAAATAACACATTTACAAAAATAAACTTTTATATGCATTCGAAAACTCAAACATTATGAAATTATTTATATATTTCTACTTCCAATTTTGATTTCATATTTTAGTGTGTGTCTAAACTTTTGGGAGAGACTTGGAATTCGAAAACGCAACCTTCAAATAAATATTTCAAAAAACAGATCGAAAGATAAAGTTGATTTATACATATTCGTATTATTTATTTGTGAAAGAGCTTATTTAATATGCCATTTTATATGCAAAGCTTGCTGAAAATTCAAATTCTATGCAAAATACAAAACACTTCACTAACAAAAATAACAGAATGTTACACTTTATTGGCTATTTTGTTCTGCGTTATAAATTTGAAGGAAGCATATATTCCGTGATTTATACCACAATGTAACATTTTATTTTAGAAATCGGGAATGAGATTCTGAAAATTCACATCCATTGTGATTTTTGTGGTTTAGAGGATTCTGTGCATATTTATATGACATGTTATGTTCAAGCACTTTGAAATATAGTTTCGGATTTTTGAAATTACTTATGTTGAATTATAAGTATTTTTTAATTAATTTGAATTGAAAAATGTCTCTTGTAAAATTTGATTCGAAACTAATTTTTATAAAAAATTTGCATATTTTTTACGGTTAGAAAATTATTTTGAGAATATTAATAATAAAAATATACCGGGTGATTATAATTAAAGTTACGATTTCAAAAATCGATAATTTTAAAACTACTGGTCAGAATGACTTGATATTTTAGCAGAACAATCGTGAGGCAATGGAATTTTGTTTCGCGAAGGAAAAAAAAATAGTTCCAAATTGTGCCGATAGTTGGCGTTGTCAGGGTAATGTCAGGGGAAAGACCAAAAATGTATTCTTGAACCCTTTCCGGCGCGGAGTAAATTTGTTTGCAAAATGATGAAATAATAGACTGACACCGGAATTTACAAACGAATTCATTAGTAAAAAGAAACTTGCTTATTTTTCTGGTTCTTAATGAAAGGAAAATTTTTGATTAAATACCGGGTGATTATAATTAAAGTTACGATTTCAAAAATCGATAATTTTAATTAAAACTACTGGTCAGATTGACTTGATATTTTAGCAGAACAATCGTGAGGCAATGGAATTTTGTTTGGCGAAGGAAAAAAAAAGTTTCAAAATGTGCCCATAGATGGCGCTGTCTGGGTTCACATTGTCTGAAGATATGCAAATTACTAATACGTGACATGCGCACCGCAGACATAGCAACCATAAAAATGCAGAGAAGCAGCTCTTTGCCTGGATGCTTCATCATGACTCTGACTATGAAGGATCGCGCTCTGCTCTTGAAGCTTTTTTATAAGAACGATGACTGTGCACTTACAGCTATTAGGAAGTTTCGGACATTAAAATCCATAAAAAAGGGTCCAATAACAACAAATGGTCTGCAAAAAATGATTGCTAAATTCGAAGAGACCGGTTCATTTGACGTTAAACGGGGTAGAGGAAGGAAACCAGTTTCAGCTGCGGCAGTGGAAGATGTGGCTACAGCATTACAGGAACATACTGACAGTGATGCTGGAATCAGCAGTGCAAGGGGGATTGGCCGAATGCTGGATATGCCGAACAGCACGGTGCGTAAAGTCCTACGGAACGTCTTAAGCTGATATCCGTACAAGATAACTCATGTGCAGGAGTTGCTACCTGCTGACCTGGAAGCACGTCAATCTTTTGCACTACAATTTCTTGCCCGGATGGAAGTGGACAACGGATGGCCATGGGACATTCTGTGGTCTGACGAAGCCCACTTTCATTTGCAAGGTTCTGTAAATACGCAAAATTGCAGGATATGGGCGACCGAGAATCCGTCCCAGCTACAGCCATTACCTCTTCAGTCTGAAAAGGTCACTGTGTGGTGCGGAATAACGGCAGCGTTTATCGTCGGTCCATTTTTCTTCGAGGAGATCACAGCTGCGGGTCCCGTTACCTGCACAGTTACTGGCAAGCGGTATGAAGCACTTTTGCGTAACCATGTTCTTCCGGCACTTCAACAGCGTCAGTGTGTGGATCGCATAATATTCATGCAAGATGGCGCTCCTCCGCACATTGCTACTACTGTGAAGCAGCTACTGAGTGATAATTTCGGAGATGATAGGATCATAAGCCGCCATTTTCCAACAACGTGGCCGCCACGTTCCCCCGACTTAAACCCGTGTGATTTCTGGCTTTGGGGGTACCTGAAGAATGTTGTTTATAGCGGGCGGATTCAGAATCTAGCCGACTTGAAGGCAAGCATCACACAACACACCCATTGCATTAGTACAGATACCCTCCGATCTGTTGTGGAGCATGACGTTTTGCGCTTCCAATTAGTAGCGGAACAAGGCGGAGGCCATATTGAGCAACTTATGCCTTAATAATCAGTAAGGTGTTTTATCCATGAAGCTCTTTTTTTTTCATTTTTTGTCATTATCGCTGTCGTTGCTGTAAACACGTAGTCTTGTCTTTTCGCTAATAAATTTTTAGTAAATCTCTGAACTCTATTTTTTTCCTTTTGGCAACATCATTCCTATGTTTAACACTTTAACGGGCGGTGGTCACAAAAAAGGACACCCAATTTTAATTCTAAAACTGACAAACGGCACCAAGAATATTTAATTAAAATTTTCCTTTCATTAAGAACCAGAAAATAAGCAAGTTTCTTTTTACTAATGAATTCGTTTGTAAATTCCGGTGTCAGTCTATTATTTCATCATTTTGCAAACAAATTTACACCGCGCCGGAAAGGGTTCAAGAAAACATTTTTGGTCTTTCCCTTGACATTACCCTGACAACGCCATCTATCGGCACAATTTGGAACTATTCTTTTCCTTCGCCAAACAAAATTCCATTGCCTCACGATTGTTCTGTTAAAATATCAAGTCATTCTGACCAGTAGTTTTAAAATTATCGATTTTTGAAATCGTAACTTTAATTATAATCACCCGGTATTTCATTAAAATAAATTACACTGTAAAAATAGTTTTTGTTGTTTAAAGGAATCGAGGAGATATTTTGTATCACGGATAAATTTTATAAAATGATGAACTCAAATTTTAGATGATTTCATAAAACTATTTTTCATTATATGATGTATGTTTATCAATTATTTTTTCGGTGATATAATTTGAAAAGTATATTATTTCTAAAGTAAATTACACTATATAAGAAATTTACAATATTTGTTTTGTCGTTTAAATATTTTGATGTCATTTTCGAATAACCTGGCGTAATCAGATTTCTTCTATCACGTTTAATTTTACTGCACTCAAAATTTTCATGATACTGATAATTACAAATGTATTCCATTATATGACATATTTCATCGATTATAATTTTCATGATATTATTAATGAAATCATCTATAGTTTTAATAAATTGAAGTGCATGCCAAGTTGAGTGTTTTGTTGTTGTTGTTGTTGTTTAAACTATTCGAGTTGATTTTAAGTAAATTTGACGTAATCATATTTTCTCTATCTTTCTTAGCATTTACAAAAATCCTTCATCTTTACTGCGTGAAGAGTAGTTTTTATTTCTCTGCAAAAAACCTGAAATAATATTTTTAAAATATGCTGAGTCATTGATGGTAATTTGGAGGACAAAAAACATGTATAATGAAGCTCTATCAAACTTTTAAAAGAAATGTATATTTCTTTTAAAACAACGTATAGTTTTCATTCTACTTCAAAATACATTTAGAAGCGTGCAAAATTCTTTGAAATATTTTTTCTATATATATATATATATATATACAGGGTCATTCATAATTCCCTCCGGGGTTTCGAAACGTTATAGTAAAAAAACGAAGACGAATATGAAAAAAAGAAACATATGAAATTATTCCGAAACTATTCAAGTTTTACTTACATACATGACAGGTGTTATATGTGTGAACCATTGGTCACACGGCATACATCCCTGCGATAGTCCAGTTCCTGCCATACTCCGTTTCTTTAAATCTGAATCAGTGGTGTCAGTTCAGCGGGCCTTTCGTAATAAATATCGAAAACAGGGACCAACTGACAAAACAATTCATGTGTGGTACCGGAAATTTAAAGAAATGGAGTATGGCAGGAACTGGACTATCGCATGGATGTATGCCGTGTGACCAAGGGTTCACACATAGAACACCTGTAATGTATGTAAGTAAAACTTGAATAGTTTCGGAATTATTTCATATGTTTCTTTTTTTTCATATTCGTCTTCGTTTTTTTACTATAACGTTTCGAAACCCCGAAGGGAATTATGAATGACCCTGTATATATATATATATATATATAGATTATTTTTTTTTTACTTGGATAGCTGTGTGTGGAACCCAAATGAAGTTTATTTTCTTAAAAGATTATCATATTTTAATCTGATTATACAGGATCGCTAGTAATATCAATTAAACTCCAAACGCCAAAGCATCCAAGTTAAATGTGTGAGTTTATGATCGTTACTGCAAATTCGAACAATTTACGGAAACTTGGGAGACAGTAAATGAGACAGGGAATATCATCTACCTAAGAAGTTTTTCATCAAAGACATTTTTTTTTTTTTTTTTTTTTTTTTTTTTTTTTTTTTTTTAAGTTTGATTTTTAATTAATAAAAAATTTAACTTACTCTGTATTTGTTATGGTAACAACATCAATAAGTTAGGATATACACAGGATTCTCGTACGAGAATCAAATGCTATCAGATATGTAAATATCACAGTTTTAGGTATTTCTACTTTTTTTAATGATAAGGATTATTATTTATTAAACAACACAGTTGCAAAATGTTCTGTAAGAGTTAAATTCATTTCTTTTCATTGTTAAATTTTCATGAGATATTGTTAAAACTAGGAACAAGGGAACTTCAATACTAAATAAACAAGAACGAAAAATCATGCCTCAAGCATAGATTATGTAACACTTTCCAACGCTTCCAAAATAATTTTACAAATCATTACCGTTTAATAAACTGAAATATATCATCTAAGTAAACAATTTGGAAAACGCATAACATATTTAAAAACGGAATTTCAGGAAATTCCAACATATATTTCCAACATATACAATATTCGGAAAAATATCCGAATACTTTTATTCAGCCATGTATATGATCTATAGATTTGTATATATACTACATATGATGCTAAATTTTAGTTTAGTTAGGAAACGCGTAGCACAGTTTAAAATTCTCCTTCTGGAGTTTCTGTTAATAAACGGAAATGTGTTCGCGAACTTTTGTGCTGCCCTGTATATGATCTACAGAGTTTAAACACACCAAGTAATATACAAAAAGTGAGTTAAATTGAAAATCGCGTTCAGCAACTTAAAACGCACTTCCAGGAATTATCTTTAACAGACAGTAGAGATTTATTTTGTGTGTCCCTGTAAATTAACGATGACTGCTATACACACAATAATGTAGTAGGCCTCTTGTAATGCACCTTAGTGATATATAAATATAAATATCAATGCGTTTAAAATAGTGAAACATTATTTAATTAAACCGCAAACGATTTTTCTTCATAGACGTAATGTAACGGAATTATTTTGACTGTCCCTGTAAAGTTACTATAAGTGCTATGCACACCCTATTCCATATTAAGCGTCTTGTAATGCACCTTAGTGATATATATCAATTACAATGTGTTTGAAATTGTGTAACACCATAAAAATAAACCGCAAATGATTTTTCGCCATAGACCGTAATGTTACGGAATTCTTTTGAGTGTACCTGTAAAAAACTATAAGTGCTACACACTTCAGTTGAAATAGAGAACATGCTATTGATAACGACAATAACATATAAAAATTGCAGGGCAATCCGAGCATATTTACGGGAGTTATAGCACGGCCAGACGGACAGACGGCAGACGGCAGACGGACAGACGGACAAACAAACCGAAGTCATAAACACTTTTCAACTAGGTTGGAAAGTGTTAAAAAACGAAAAGCATCAAATGTAAAATTTCATACACGCTAAAAATAAATGCGTAATTTTTCACCTTAAAATAGGTATACTGATGATACAAAAAAAGATTTGTCTATATGTGTAAATTAGTCTATAAATTGCCAAATATGTGTCAGGTGTGTAAATTACTAAGTGCACATTGTCCTGTTTATTTCGATGATAAAACTTTAAGCTGCTGAAATATGTAAAAGGTTAGCAGGTAGCTCTGAAATACAAAGTTTAATGCGTAAATTGCACATGATTACACATATTTCTGTATAAGATATAAAAACAAAAGACTTTTATGTACATACCTTATAGTTGGGGTGTAAATTGTAAGTTAATTCTTTTATGGTCTCAAAGAAAAATTTCATGAAGAACAAATTCCTATGCTTGGTGTGTTTCTTCCCTTTTGAGTAGATTTGATTAGACCACAATACAGTGTACCCACAATTTACAAGAAACAGGATTGTCTGAAATTATATTTACTGCATGCCATCTTTCTGTTAGAGTTGCTTTGGGGTCCTAAAATCGTATAGTCACAATTTATGCACAGAGCCTGTATAATAAGAATAAATGCAATGTAAAAGAATTCTGCTAAAATATGCAAATTATACTGCCAATCGTGCGCCAGTACTATTTCCGTATGTTATGTATTTACTTTATTTCCCTCGGTATTTATATTTTCCAAGGAATTCTAATCATTACTTTTCAAAGATAAATTTACATCAAGAAGTGATATTATTTATTTGACTCAATCTACACTAAACAAGTAATGCTTAACCAGAACGGGATGCGAACTTGGGAACGGTGACTTTCCAAAGCACCACCTTGACCATTCAGCTGCGATTACACAAGCCACGTTTTTAACTATCGTTATTTATTGTCTGTGCATTAGTACACATATTTCTGTGTAATATTCTGCTCTTACGCATATTGCTATCTAACATTCTTATACACATTTCTGTGTAATATTCTATTCTTACACATATTTTTGTGTGATGTTCTATTTTTACACATATTTATGCGTAATATACCATATACACAGATTTTTGTGTAATATTCTGTTTTTACACATATTTATACGTAATATACACAGATTTTTGTGTAATATGCAAAATGTATAAATTTATAATAATACGCCAATTTACTTAATACATATTTTTGCATTTACACACTTGTCTGAGTTTTTGAAAGGATAACAAATTTCACACTTCCATTAAACAGATAAAGGCTCATAAATACAGGCAAACGTTTACGACAAAAGTGTAATTTTACAAATTTACACATGTCCTTATATAAAAGTAACTAATTTAAACATTTATGTTTTATAATGTTGTGGTTCATCAGATTTTCTAACTATGACTTATAGGATTCACGGAGTGTTTAAACCTGAAATTTCAAGACTTAAAAAGTTACATTTTGATTTGAATGGATATCTATACGATGGATAAACAACATTTTGATTTGAATGGCTTTCCATATGATGAATAAACAACATTTGACAACTATGAAAGAAAAATAAACGAAGCCTGTATAAAAACTACGTATTCCTATACTTGTCAGAAAGAACATCCATCTTTAGTTCCTTATTTAATTACATTATCAAACAAATATATTTATGAAATCGTTATTTACTCATTAGTCACTGCGCATAAATTTTGAATTCTGTATTGATAAAAAACATAAAATGTATTATTTATTTTTTAAACAATTCAAAGTGACGTAAGTGCAATATTTTTACTATTTATAAAATTACCTTATCAATAAATTTTAGTTTTTTTAAAAAGCTGGAAATTGCATGCCTGTGTTAAAATATTAATTATATGGTTTTTTCGAATTAAATTTTTTTTGTTACATTTTGAAAATTTAAACCTATACACTCTTTGTGCTTATCATGAGTTACTAATTTGATTTCTACTCTTTTGTATATTTTACAGTGTAAATATTTGAAATAGAAAATACTGCAATGCTAAAAAAGCTCTGAAGTGTTCAGCAAACTCACGTCAGTAGAATTTGTACATTGAAATTTTTTGAAGTGTAAAATTCTGTAGAATACGGTAACAACTGTTTCTATTTTGAAATATATATTAAATTAGATTCTAGTGAAACAGAACATTTTTTTTTTGTTAAAAAGAATGATTGTTCTTAATTATAAAGTCAGCGAAATTTCAAACAAATGAAACTATTTTCTACAGACTTGATTAATTGAAACTAAAAATATTCTATCATTTTCCTTACTATTGAAATCATTAGCTATAAATAGAGTAAATTTGTTTATCCGATCCTGACTCAAATCGCAGGTGTGGTTGTAGCTAATCATTTTTTTCTTTTTTGCGTAACAAGATTTATTTAAATTGCTTCTGGTATTTTTGTTGCTGAATAGTTTCATTCATATGTTTAAGTTTCGAGTCAACTTCTGGTTGAGTAGTGTTTCTTTCATGTCGTGTTCAGGCTAACGTGATTTCTAAGAAAAGACAAGAATGCTTTTTTCATACAAAAGAACTGTGTATTTGTATATGATTAAGTGTAGAAGAGAATGGAGATGTTTGACCATATAGGAGGTTTGACAAAATGCATTTATTTTATTTAAAAAATATATTTGCTATTAAGCAGAATATGGAAGTGTATGATGAGACATTTTTAACACTTTCCAACATAGTTGAAGAGTGTTTATGAATCCGGTTTGTCTGTTTTCCGTCTGTCTTTCTGTCCATGCTCTAACTCACGTAAATATATGTTATTGAGGTTTACTATGCCATGTTCGGTATTGAAAATGAAGTGTGTAGGACTTATAGTTTTTTTTTTACAGGGACACTCAAAAGAATTCTGTTACATTATGGTTTATGGGGAAAAATCATTTGCGGTTTATTTTAATGATGTTACACAATTTCAAATGTATTGAAATTTATATATAGCACTTAGGTGCACTACAAGAGGCTTACTATAGAATAGGGTGTGCACAGCACTCAAACATATTGAAATTGATATAAGGTGCATTACAAGAAGATTAATCTAGAAAATTGTGTGTACAACATTCATCGTTCATTTACAGGGACACACAAAAAAATTCGGTACTGTCTTTAAACAATAATTGCTGGAAGTGCTTTTTCAGTTGCTGAACGCGTTTTTAAATTTAACTCATTTTTGCGTAATAAATAGTGTGTATAAATTCTATAGATCATATACAGGGTAGCACAAAAGTTCTCGAGTACAGTTCCGTTTATTGACGGAAATTCAAGAAGGGGCATTTTAAATCGTGCTACACGTTTCCTATCTTAACTAAAATTTAGCATTCTATGTAATATATATCCAAATCCATAGATCATATAGATTTGCACAAAAGAATTCGGATATTTTTCCGCATATTGTTGATAGTTTCTAAAATTGGGTTTTTAAAGATTGGTAAAGATTTATAAATTTATTTTGGACGAGTTAAAAATGTTACATAATTTATGCTTGACGCATGATTTTTGATTATTTTTACTAGTTATTGTTGTTTTTCAGACTTTTGTAGTGATAATAAAAATATATTGGAAATTTATGCAATTTCTTTACCTCCTAGAAAATGAAAGCTTCCATTTGACATTCATAAACTCTTGTGATAGTAATAGCTAAAATTAATGACGAATTTTCTGTTTTAAAATGTGTACTTTACTTAATGATCTAAAAAAGGTAAATCGTTATTAGAACTTGACATAGCTATTGCCATGGGTTTTACACTTTTGTCAAAATGGCCACTACGAGATGTTCAGTCACTGCATTTCCGGGATGTTTGACTCAAGCCTCCCATTTTTAATCTAGTGCATTTGAAAACATTCTAATAACTCGATGCAAATTTATGAATACGTAATAATTAACTTATTTCAGTAATTAAAAGTACAATTTTATATAATTATTTTTTTTAATAAACTGCAATATTTCCATTCAAACTGAGTATCTCTTAATAACTGATGTGAAGAAAAATTTCTAATAAAAGTATTTTATATTTCGAAAGAATTATTCTGCTACATAAATATTAAATATGTAAATTTGCATGCATAATATACATGTAATATAGCTTGTGCTAAAGATATTGCGTTAGTTTATTCTGTTGGTCTTCTAAAATACGAAATAGAATCATCAGTAGTAGCATAGAGAAAGTAACTTTAAGAATGAGATTTGACTTCGCTGGTTACAAAAGTATTCATTGCTTTTTAAAACTATTAATGTGAGATATCTACTTATAATAAAATTCGAAGGCAAGAAAGTGTCAGTAGAAAATGTCTGTAGAAAGTGTTCCGGGCGCGACCACTCTGGTCTGCGAATCGACGGTAGTTAAGCGCCATGTTGGGCTGAATGAAAAACCTATGCTAGCTACAGCTAAATAAGATAATATCTTCTACTTGAAATTATGCCTATTCAGCATATTTCCCTATAAAACATGTATATCATATCCTATTATAATGTTTTAAGTTCTTAATTAAAAATCCAGATTAGACACCAGAATCCCAGATATAAACAAACGAACACTGTCATCAAGTATTGTATTACGCTTTCTTTTTAAATATTCTGGCGCCATCTACCGGCAGATAATACAACAGGCATGAAAGAGTTCCACCTAAAGGAGGAATTCCACCTTTTTTAAAACAATTTTGGACATTCTCTGGATTGATGCAAAAATGGAAAGAAAATTGTAGGGGGGGAGGGGCGGCACGTGTCTGAAAAATTTAATAATAAGACTTTTGTCTATTCAAATCCTTGGATTTGCTTTTGAATTGCTGTGCAAAAGAGCCATCAAATGAAAGGCGAGTAATACTTATAACATAAAGTATCTGAAAGTCATGTATATAAATGAAGTTGTTTAAAGTGTCTTTGTCGAGTGAAATTTCTTTTAAAGGAAGTTTTCATAAGGTTCTCTTTTTAATAGAATAAATTGTCTTATTTATACAACACTTTTGGATAATATCACTGATGCATTTTTGGAGATTTATTTCTGGAGCAAAGACTGATATGACGGGTAAATATTTATGATGGAGAATTTTTTTTTTCTTTTGGAAGAAGGGGGAAAATCTTGAACAGCCACATTCAAACAAATAATAATAATGAAAAAAATTTTCGAGAGTATTACGAGATAGTCGTGAAATACGGTATAAGGGATTAAAAATGAAGAAAACAAACAAAATTTCGCAGAAAACAGATGTAATGGTATCAAGAGAGCATGATCAAAATATAGTGCCTAGGTAGTTAGTCAACATACTTCAGTTCCTATTTCAGATTTGCCTAAATCACAAATATAAGGAACTATCTTTGCGCCAACATTATCATGGAATATTATCAGATATTGGTATTATATATAATCCGACACCGCCGATTTTGGAAAAAATTACTCTATGTTTATTGGTGTGAATTACGAGCTAAAAACGATTTTTACAACATAAATTGTTAGTATTTCGGTGTACATTATGCTCTATTTCAGTGTAAAAATATTACTTCTAATAATGAATAAAAAAATTTTAAAAAATTCTTTCCTGAAATTTACCAAAGGCAACAAACAAATATTAATTCACACAACGCGCCCTGACAACGACTGACGAACTGCGCGTGCTGGGGGCATTCTGGAAACGTTCTTAAGTAGTTTAAGATATTGCCGCTTTGTGACAGTACTTTACCAAACAGAAATATTAGCATTCCATATTACCCTACTATTCCAAAATACCCGAAGTTCCTCTACTGTTATTTCTTTTTATAAAGATGCGTAAACTTAACTCTTACAGATAACTCGTGGCTTGGATTGCATTGTTTTGTTTATAAAAATTAAAACTAAGAAATGTTCGCTATTCCATTTGATATGAACGTATTTTAATGTGTGATAGCCAATTGTTTAAAGCACTTTCAGATTCGCAAGTGTAGATATTTAGAAATAATATCTTAATTAGAAAATAACATAGAGGATGTGTTTTCTTGTGACACAGCATATGTAACAGAATAGTTACTTAACGAAGTATATAATTAAGTGTATTTATATCTATCTATTTATTCAATTTTCAAAAAATGTCTTCAAAGTCAAAGAGGAAGCTGAAATGCTCACTTGTCTCTAGTTTTTTCTCTAGTTGAAAGAAACTCTTTGATATTCTCCAGTACTGGAAAGAGTTTAAAGCACCGAGTGTTTTCTTAGCCATATCACGTTGCTGTGGAGAAACCCATGTCGTAAAATTCTTCCAGAAATGATTTAAACTAAGGGTCTTTAAAAGAAAATTTTGTCCGCTTGAAATTAATTATTTGTATCTTTTTGCGTTTTATTTGGATGACTGGTACTCAAACTGGAACATAACACACTTTAATGAATGTTGCAGTGGTAGAATACTTTCCATTGCACTTTTGATCACTATCTGAACAAAGTCTTTTCTACACCCAAGAATTGCCGGTGTCCCGTCTGTTGCTACCGATGTAATATTTTTCATGTGTAATCCATACTGGTTGAAATATTTTGTTCAAATCAATCCTCTCCTGTAGTCGTTCCTGACATAATCGAAATAGTCAGTAGTTCATCAAAAATTGTTCATGGTTTTTGTGCAGATAGTGCCCAAACGTAATTCGTTGTGTTGTGACTGTAATGTCTTAAGATTCGTACAAAGCCAAATCATAGCAATATGTGGCAGCTAACGTTTCTTTCAAAGTTTTACAGTTTTTCTCTGTCAGAACTTGTGTATTCCTTGTGCCCAAAGAAGCATACTAAGGAATACGTCTAATAATGTCAACGATATCGTTTTTATTCCAAAATAATGCAGTTCTAGCATCCACCCTATATTCTTTTACAATGTTTGTATAACTATATGGCTTCATATGTTTGGATAGACACCAATAAATTCGTAAAAAAGCCCCTGAATATTTTTCTCTCTCCGTCATAGATCGGTTTATGATTAGTGCCGACGCTATGTAATCTGAACATAAACACTTAATTTTATTTTTCCGGAGGTTACTTCCTATCGAATATTTTTCACCACGCGTTTTGTGTTTAGTCTCACAATGGCATATCACATACCAATTTAATATTGGAACTTTTACTTATAGCTGCAGTTTTCTGACGTATAATACAAACAGATACTGCTCCAACTCGGTTTGGCAACATGAAACAATATAAATCACTACAAAGGATGTGAATTTTTTTTCACTTTGCTAAACAAAGCTTAACCAACAGAGTGAAAAATGTGTTCAGACCGGGGATCGAGTCCAGATACCCTGGTACAGCACACCAAGTGCATTATCATTTACGTCATCTGGACGACATCCAGTCTGGCATTTTTCACTTATATACGTTAGCAAGGCTGCAACCTCACAGCGCAAGATTGAATGTCATACATGAGCACACTATTCAGTGGCGTACATGAGAAGAATAATTTCCCAACGTCGGATAATGTATCTAAATCCATTCCATAAGTGACATTTCATCTTGTACTGCGAGGTTGCAACCTTGCCAACGTATATAAGTGAAAAATGACATACTGGATGTCGTCCAGATGGCTTAAATGGTAAAGCACTTGATGCGCTATACCAGGGTATCTGGGTTCGATCTCCGGTCTGGACGCATTTTTCACTCTGTCGGTTATACGCTGTTTAGAAAAGTGAAAAGAAATTCCCATCCTTTTGTAGTGTCTTTTAAAGATTTATGGCGTAGTTTTAGTCCGACAGAAAATTTAATTGGATTTAAATATAAGTCATTTCAATCTGAAAAAAAACTGTCTGTTTTCCGATTCAACTTTTCTTTTCTTCTTTTCCATCGTACTGTGAATCAAACACAATCGCTGCAACAAACAAACCGAACGTTACCAAGAACTTCGGATAAGAATGAAATGAATAAACACAACGCCGATACAACAGCTAGACCACAGTAAGAGAGGGAAAAGTTACCGATATCGGACCGCGTCCATGATTACCGCCAGTATGGTACGTTTTGTACGCTGAAACATTATTATTTTCTGTTCTTTACAATTTCATCACGGTCCGTACAAATCTGGTCTTCGGTCTGCTATTTGGCGACCACTGCTTTCTATGAATACATACAATTTGTTTTGTTATTACTTTAAGCTGTAAAAATATATGTATAATTTCATACATTTAAATTTTAAGAATAATAGTTGAAAATGAAACATTTTAAAGGTGGGAAATATCTCTGTATGAAGCATTTATAATAATATTTATAATTACATCATTTATAAATTTCAATTAATCTGTACGGTATATTTACGGCCTTTCCGGCGCGGAGTAAGTCTGTTTGTAAAATGATGAAATAATGAACTGACACCAGAAATTACAAACGAATTCATTAGAAAATAAAAACTTGCTTATTTTCCGGTACTTAACAAAAGGAAAATTTTAATTAAATATTCTTGGTGTCGTTTGTCAGTTTTGGAATTAAAATTAGGTGTCCTTTTTCGTGGACACCGCCCGTTAAAGGGTTAAACGGTATATTATTACGGTAAATTATTACGCTAGAATTATTTTTTTCAATTCCGTAATCCATACCAGATATTCTAATAATAAATGTGCCATTTATCTAAGGAATTAAAATTTCTATTAATACATTTTCCTGATTATTCATAGTCTAAATTAATAAAATGTCTTTGTTCTAAAGTTACACTATTCAAATATTGTAAGTGAATTATAAATGATAACTCACTTTTATAGATTTTGTTTATTAAATATCCATAAACTTTAAACATATTTAATATAATCAGTCCCATTAAATACGAATGGCATATTTCATAATCTTTTTAGTATAATAAACCGGAAAATATAATTCAAATATGTACATTAAATGTGACACATGCTTTTGGCTCGGCTGAGCAGGGATAATATTTTAATATTAAAATGTCCTTTTAATACTCCTTAATTCAATAATTATCATTATTCATAGCGAAGCAGAAATCAAATAACCATAAAGCAAGATTAAGTATGGTTGTGGAGTTGATTAAGTATTACTTGTAGAATATTGACGTTTATTCAAGTACGGTGTATTTAAATTGTTATTTTATGCTAAGAACATAAAGTTTTATTTTGTGAATCAGTTATAAATTGTGAATACTTTAGTTACTAGATTTTAAGAAAAGTGACGTTTAAAAATATTTTTTAGGTTAAGTAATAATTTTGAGCTTAAGTGAGGTTCATAAAGATATATTATGCTAGTTAATCCTATATCTTAGAAAGTACTTAAAATTAATATTTTAAAAGATTAATCGGATTTAATATACTCTTAAAGCATTATATTCTGTTACATATTTTGGAATATGTTCAGTTAAATATAATATTGGAAATATATAGTTTTAAAATCAATTATAGTACTGCCAGAAAATTTTACAAATTAAATAAAATGAGTTTTTTTGCGTACTAAATGATGTGATTAATGAATTATCATAAAATTTATTTCGCTTATATTTATTTATCTCAACATAGGGGAACTGTGGGATGAATATGACAAGAGATGGATGGGAAATTCTCAATATTTCAGGCAATAAACATTTTTTTTTAGTTGCTTCCTATTCTCATAGTGTGCTTCCGAACCAAAAGCAAGACAATATGGCTGTTTTCAATTTCCTTCAAAGTTGCATTTCCTGAAAACTTTGCTTAAAAGTATTTTTTTATATTTGAAGTTGTTTACATATTTTATGCATTATAAACAATTAAGATATGTTATACTTATTTATTTCAAGGCTCGATATTAGTAACTAAAATGAATGAATAATAACCATTGTGACAAAATAATTTCTGAGAAAAAATGGCTGACAATTGAATATATGCATCATGGGGATGATTGGGACATATCAATTGGGGATGAATGGGACTGCTTCATTCATCCCTAGAGGATACTGAATTTTTTTTTATTAACTAAATAATATTATATAAGTTGATAAATTAATAATTTATGTTAATTATTCTTTTAACATTTCCTCCTCATTATAGCCACCGTCGTCTTCAGCGATTGGATGTTTCTGTTTATGGGCCTTTAAAGGCAAAGCTGAGATTAGTCCAAGATGATTCGCTGACAAATATTCTTGGAGAGCATATTACAATTTATAACCTCTCAGCTTTTGCCAAGGAGACATTTTTGTCAGCTTTTAGTACTAGCGGCATAAACATAACCAGTGGTTTTAGGAAAACTGCAATTTTTCTTTAAAACAGCAATACATTCACTGAAACTGATTTTATACCAACTTATGTGACTGACAGACCACATTTAGAACATTCTAGACATACTACATTTATTGTGTTATTGATATTTCATATTCGTGAAACTTTAACTTTGCAATTCATTAAAATTTCAGTTAAAATATATAATAAAATGTACGGTTTTCTAATGCATAATTAACTATGTTTTCACTTCTTAGATTACTAGCACTGCCATAACAGCCATATAAGATCATATATTACATATATAATTACATATAAGTTTATAATTATAAATTTTAATTTGGTAACATTGAATACAGAGAGGAAAATATTTTTTTGTCCCATCCATCCTTGCTGTGGGGATGATTGGGACAGAGAGGAACGTTTTTAATTTCATAATATTTGTCTGCATAATAATAATCTTGAATAAATATTGTGCATAAGATGTAGACAAACACCTAATGTATGAAATGCGATATATAGTATTAATAATAACTTACATAAAATATTTAAAATAAATATTTTTGTGAAAATGTCCCGTTCATCCCATATCTCCCCTATATTTTGTCATGAATATGTATTTGTTGTTGATATTTAAAATAATGTTCTATGCTGGCAGAACTTTGAAAACCTCTGAGCATCCCTCCACATGAGCTTCCTGATTTTTTTATAAAAATGTTTATAAATAAATATAAGGATAATTTTTTTGTGCTATTTGGTGTTAAAATACTTTTCGTAGCTTTTCTTCATAAATATTTGCTAAAATATAATCTTGCGGAAAAAACAATTTTTCTCTACAGCTATTTTAAGCTGCTTTTGGGAAATAAAAAAAAAATATGGAACACCCTCATAGAAGGATAATATCACAATTAAAACATCAACCGTAAAAAAGTAGACATTGCTATTAAAAAAACACATTTTCTTACACTATACTTACAGTATTCAAAACAAATTACTTTAACTTACAGTGATGATCAAAAATATTTCTTTGACAACAAATAACAGAAATTTTGTCTGCGCTGTAATGCATACGTGAAAAAATTAAACATTAACTTTTAAATACATTCAGTTCCAAGCAACCACAATCTTATTTAAATAAATTATTTACCTAATGTAGCTCCATCTCTGCTATAAAATAAACTATAGCTTTTTCTTTAAAGCTTCTGGTGGTTAACTCTACATATGAGAATAAAACAACATATTTCCAAAACAAAATTTCTGTAGTGTATGCTTAAACAAGGATACTATGACAACGTTTTAACAGAATACAGTAGGAAGTTTTTTTCATTATTCTAAATCTTCTATGTCATCCTTTGACTACAAGGGTAACATTCATGTGGGAGTCTATTTTACACCAGATATTGTGAATTATGTTGTAGTAACAGGTGACTTGCACATGTATAAATTTGTGGTATGAGACACATCTACGGAATATCCAAATGACTGACACAGTAACTGAAAATTTTTGCTTCACCAAGATAATAAAAGAACAGCTTTCCTTATGAAATCATGCAAAACACATTGCTTTTAGGTTACTCCATGTGATCAATTGTGAGTTGCATATAACGGTTAGAAAGTTTTGAAGAAACTGTCGAACGTCCTTTCTCAATTATACCTCGTCAACTAGCCGCCACTGGCGACCAGTTTGGTCGCCCTTAAATGTATGTTAAGCATTGTAACAAATTATTTTTATTCATAATTTATTTTTTTCCTTAATCCTTCGCCAAACCGGAAAAATCTAATAGACAAATCAAGAACTTTTGCGATCGTGGTAGCATTTCGCATATTTTTTGTTGTTATGTATTTCATCTTTCTTGACAAAAACCACTTAACCCACTTTATAATAAATTAATCATTGTGCGTGTGTTTTTAATATAAAATAAACTATTTCATAATAAAATAAAAGTATATGCTGTTTTAGTAATCTCTAATAGGTACCTGAAAATGGGATTTTCTCGCCAAAATGGCGCAAAACAAAAATTCCGCCAACCCTGGTGCGTCCGTGACAGCTGTTCCAATTTAAAATACATGACGTTCACATTTTTCTTTAAAATAGAAAATAGATAAATAAGAAATATTATCATAAATCAAAACATTTGATTTCAGAATTAAAATATCGTTTCTAATTAATACACACGAAAAATAAAAGCTGACAATTTGTTTCGAAATTTGATCCATTAAATATTATTACATGAGTTCAACCACGGAGTTCAACTTACATCAAGAAAAGATCCGAAGGAAGTTGAGTTGTATGGAACAGAATTCTGGTAAACTTTGACTGTCTCACTGGTGCTGATTATTTTTTTTACACCAGGCAGCGGTCCAAAAATTCATGGTTTAATATTTTAAACGTTCACAACGAATGAATCTTTTTTTTTTGTTGTTGTTTACTTTCATGGATAGAGAATTTGAACAGCGAACCTAATTGAAACTGAAGTTATTGCAGAATGTATACATAATTGAACGTAAGTCATCTCTCAAATATTAATTTATTTTGAACTATCTTTCTAAAAATGTAACTTTTATGCAGTTTTATTAGAAAAAATAATTTTGAATAAAAATGGCTGCCTGGCATATGAAAAAGTGAAGCGGCATCCCGGAACTGTTGAGGACAGTCACATGACATACGGTTTTATTATACCTCGTCAATTGTACTTTCTATCGTTGTTGAGAACAAAGTTTATGTAATTTATCAGTACATATATTTGACAAGTGTTAAATATATAATTTCATCTTTCAGAAATTCACGTAAGGTTGGAAAAATGTCATCGAAATATTTTATGTGATCTCTTTCAGTAAACTTTTGGATATGAAATAAGAATTTAATAGAATTAAAACTATTATAGAAACAAAAATGTCTTTTTAAAGATGATTCAAAAATTAGAAAATGTCGCCAAATTATTTTTAGTAGAAAAAAAAAGACAAAATGTTAATCAGCATTTCGAAATCTTAAAAAAAATAAAGATTAAAGAAAAATACATCTTTTGTTAAATTAGATACTAAAAACTCAAGAATTTTGTTAGTTGAAATAAAAATTACACCAGCCTTAGTCGAATTGATGTTAACTGTTAATTTGTTTAAGTGACGGGTACATCACTATATACGAAAGCTGCAATATAGACTATTTTAACGACAAATTTAATAATAATGAGCGTTTTTTCATGTTTTTTACTTATGAGAAGTAGAGTATGCACATTGTTTATAATTTATCTGTTTTTAGAAATATGATTTAATAATAAATAACTTCAACAGCAAGTTAATTACTTATACTCCATTTTCATAAGATCTTACTCATACTCACAGAAAAATAACTACAATACGATAAGACCACAATGGTGTTAGTATTGTAGAGATTAGAAAAAGAAAATAGAGAACAACCATATTCTTTTATAGATATTAGACTCCTACTCAATCAGTATTAAAAAAAAAATGTTACCAGAAAACGATTTTTGATATACTTAAAACTATTTAATTCTTACGTTTCACACGCTTTGTTGTGTCAGGTTGTGATACCGTAATCGTCTTAGATTGGCTTTTGTTCGAGTGCTTGAAAAGTGTGAGAGGCCATCTGCAGAGCGCATGCAGAAATGAGATGTTTTTGTCCAAAATACGGCAATACCGCATTACGGAATTGGCAATACCTGCTTGAGAGAATAAGCTTACGTGAAAACTTAAATTACGTAGGCGATAAACTCACTGAACCCAAGTCGAGCAAGTCAAATTTTATTGTTACTTTATTCCTTGATAGTTCGTTCCCTTCTTCTTGTTGTAAGCATTGAAGTACAAAATGCATACATATTTGTGTTTATTATCACTATTTCTTTGTTTCACTATGCTCATATAAGGTAAAACTAGGATAGTCTGCGCACAATTCAAAAGAATAGCATAAAAAAATTTAAATATTAATTTTTTGCTAAACTATCCATGAATAATTTTTACTTCATTTGTTTTGTATGCATTTCCATTGCTATTTTGTTATTATGTTGCAATTTAATAGAGCAGTTGCAATAAAACGAGGAAAGTTATTTTGCGCAATCTGTCCTTACAGAGTTGGTGTGATTGCGCACATGGGTAGGAGAGATTGTTACTAATAATAACTACAATTAAATTGTTAACAATAATAATTACACTTAAATGACATTGCTGTAAGGTTTTTGTGAACAAAATTTATTATATTGGGAGTGGATATTTCAACATAATGCTTAAAGAATAAAAAAAAGGAAATAATTTTAAAAACGATTAAAAAATTTTAATTAAAGGAAAAAAATTAAGAATGAGAAAAAGCAAGTCCAGATAAGATTACAAAATAAAATTATGTAACTTAATAACACGTTTAATTTAAATTAGTCCATTTTCATTTTTCATTTTTTATGCAAATTTACCAATAAGCTGCGTAATCTCTCCTAGTATGGAAACTAATGGGAACAATGCGCCATCTCTCCTAAGTAGCAGATGCTCAAACTCTCCAATTTCGGTAGGAGAGATTGAGCGACGTTTTATTTAAATATGGCCGATACTAAAACGAACCGTTGATGTTCACATTGTTAGTTTAGATTAGTAGCTTATGAGAAATCGTTTAAGTTTAAAATATTTTGTACTTTTGACATTGTATAGAAATTCTGCTGAATAGCTATGAAAATTCAAGCACTTACTTTGGGAAAACAAATCAAAATAGCAATCCTTTATGTTAGACGCTCAAACCAATCAACGTGCACTTTCAAGTAGACACTCCACTACTGTTGTTCTACAACTACCTGGAGTCGCTGTGCTCTCACTCTACTCCTTCCCCCCGAACATCTATGTGCGCAATCTCTCCGACCGCGCCATCTCTCCTGGCTTTACCTTAAGGGTGGTATGTTTTTTTAAATGATCGATTATCCGAAATATCGTTTATTCGAACACTCCGGTCACCTATTAGTTAGAATAATCGATGCTTCACTGCATGTAAAATAGGCGATTTACTTGATAAACACTTACATTTCTTTATATTTACTATATTTACTGAATGATCCTGTCCTATTGATATATCATTTATATTTCTTTATATGTACAATACATAATAAATTAATGAATTTTGAAATTACAGTGTTCTTTTCAGATATCCCTTATCTAGTTTTTATATTGAACGTTTCTGGTGTACCTTGTACACAGAGCGTCCCAGAAACAGTGACCTCGGCTTTTATTCCTTAAATATTCATCATAGACATATATTATTAACTACAAAGTTACGTAAAAAAAGGTACGAGTTTTATGAAATTCATTACAATTTTCAAGGAATTAAATTTGAAAAAAAAATTTAAAAAAAAAATTATACGGCGCCCGTACAAAAATCTTCCAGTGGGTAAAAAATGCCTCATACACTTTTAAGGTCACGTACAAAAGTTCAGCATTTTATCATAAAAAGTCACAGAGATATGTTTAAACAAAGTTGGTGAGGGTTTCATCATGAATTAAAAAGTAAAAGTTTGCAGCTAGAGCGCAGATGACGCGACGCAGAAATGCATCACAAGCAAATAAAATATGGCTCTTATCTTTAGTTTTATTTACAAATGTACCAAAACTATACTTCCTCAAAAATACCTTAAAATTTTACATAATGAACTGCATGAGGCTTGATCGAGTGCACAGAAGTGTTATCAGACAGTTATGTAGCAGCTGCGGATTGGCACGGATGGAAAACATTTTGAAAAAGCTTTGTAATCATTGCGTACAATTGGTTTGCGGTGAATGCAATGCCCCTGCCATGCAAGCAGACCGTCTCCCTGCCTTATTGCTCACACAGCAGGAGTACAATATCCCAAAGGCACCCGTGACATATCCCCGCGTGTTCAACTACTAAGATCCGGACGCTGCGACAGGGCTCGCTCTTATTAGTACTAAAGTGGAAGTTATTATTTCTACACAGTTTAGATGCTTTTGTACCAATAAATAGCACAATTATTATGTATTTATGTAATCATTGTTTTCTTTTGTAATTTTTGTACGACCCCTGAAACACGATCAGCCTACATTATCTTTCCCCTTTCCGCAGTTATATCCAGTCATCGAAAATTGGTTTAATTCAGTACTTATGTAGTTTTATATCTCTGCGAGTTTTTTTGATAAAATGCTGAAATTTTGTACATGACTTTATGTATGGAGCACATTTTACTCACTGAGAAATTTTTTGTACAGGGGCCGTATAAAAGTTTAAATGTTGAATTTCTTTAAATGTAATCCCCTGAAAATTTTAATCGATTTCATACAATTATGTATCTTTTTTTACGTAACTTTGTAATTTTTAATATATGTCTATCTACACTAATAAAAGAAAGTTTTGCTCTGTGTGTGTGTGTGTGTGTGTCTGTTGGCTATGGCTAACAAAATATAGCTCACCTAGAAGCCTGCAAATTTAGATTTAGGTAGTCCAAACCCTCTCCTGGTGTACCTGCACATCAGATTTTTAATATTTTGAAAATTAGAGTAGTTATTAACTAAAAACTGATCAAAGATCACAAATAACAAAATCACTTTTTCGAAAAGAGTTCGCGCATGCCCAGAAGGCATTTATTCGTTCCTCCGTTAAAAGATGAAACAAAGCGTGGATCATTCCATTTCTTTTTCAGTTTTTCTAAATTCGCCATGGGAGAACGGCTCAAAATACGGAAAAACCGTCTACATATTCTGAAAGAACATACTTTTACGTCTCGAACGATCTGGTTGGTTTGAAAAAATTTTACATTTAACCCTTTCAAAAAAAAAATTATCAAAAAGCATCGAATTCATTATTTTTTATTTTCTCCTGTTTTCCGAACCTTGCATCCACCGGAATACAAAAGATACGGAAAAACGACGGTCACCAAATTAAAGATATAAGCTTGCCCTTTTCAAAGCCACTATTGGTTTTTAAAAATATGAAAATTAACCCTTTGAAAAAGTATATTTTCTGTATGCCGTTTTGCAGTTTTTGCGATTTTGGCAATTTTTAAAAATTCGCATCGGCGGTTCAGAGAAAGGTACAAAAAATTAAAAATACCAGACAATATCTACATTTACTTCTTTTTCGATATCTGTATTTGTTTTAGAAAATTACGAATATTAACCCTTCGAAAAAAATTCGCGCGCAGGACTCACTTTTGCGAATTCCGATTTTCTGCGATATATAAAATCTGGCATCGGCTCTCTAAAATAACTAAACAAAAAACAAACACACCTAAAGACATCTACATTCTATCGGGTTCAAGCAGAAACCTTTAATTAAAAAAAAAGGCACGTTAACCCTTTCGAAAACGTTTTTTACCGTAAGTCAATTTTGCTTTTTAACTATTTCTCCTATCTTTAAAAATCCGAATCGGCGTTTATAAACAAGATACGAAAAACTAAAAATATCGCGCCTAATCTTTATCCCTTTGTTTTTTAAAATCTGGTATCCGTTTTGAAAAATTTTAATTTTAACCCTCCGAAAAGAAATCCTATCCAAAACTCACTGACGCGATTTTCAGTCCAGGTTTAACCCTTTGAGGGGCGGTGGTATATATTATATACCACTTAATTTTAATCCGATTCGAACCAGAAACGTTTAATTAAATTTTACTTTTTTAACTTTGACGGGAAAAGTTGAAAAATTGCTTTTCCTTATTTTGAACTAAATTCTTTCGTAAATTCCGGTGGAAATTCAACGTTACAGGAGCACAAGTGCTTGCCCCTGAAAGGGTTAAAAATTAGCATCGACTCAGGAAAACGGTCCGGACAAACAGTACAGGCAAACAGTAGACTCCAATCATAGGCGCGTTCATTTTCTTCAAAACGCACGATTGGGTTTTAAAAAATATCTACATTAACACTTTAGAAACCGATCGATTACGTAACCCACTTTCGCGATTTCCGCTATTTTGGCAATGTTTACCCGTGGTTAAATTTCAATTCTACTAGGAAATTTAATTGGGTCGAGTGTTCTGAAAAGGCCTCTTCCAGAACAGACTGCGCCCCCTGGCGGTGAAAGGTGTAATTATAGGAGTATATCTGGTTCTATGGACCCGATTACGACGGGGTTTGATTTAAGTTTCGTATAGAACAGATTATTAATATTTTGCGCCCGTGCAACGCCGGGCGGGTTAGCTAGTGATCAATATTTAAGGAATAAAAGAGGAAGTCAATGTTTTCGAGACACCCATTATATAAAATACAATGATTTATGATCACACAATAATAGATATCTATATGAAAAAGTTATTTCAATTGTTATAAAATAACTTTTTCAGTTTTACTTTTTGTAATTATTCTATGTTTTATATCATACTTCAAAATATAATTTAAATATTTTATTACTAGCTTTTCCGCACGGCGCTGCCTGGTCCCGTCAAAAAATAATACGAATTGCGGAAATCACTCTAAAATTCGCTACACGAAACCATTTCACTGGTAAATCTTTGTATTTTGATTAAATTAAATAGAGAAATGGACCCCGAAGCGGAAGTAAATTTAATACCACCTTTTCAAATGTCTGGATTATTTGATTCAAATATGGTCAGTTTTTAGTCAAAATCAAAAAATGTTACCGTCGGGTTATCACAAAATTTGCATTTTCGGAATTAGAAAAATGAACACCGTGCAGACTGTAAGTTTCGAATCAGTACCTCCAATACTTTTCTCAATACTCGAGGATGAATGAAAATGAGAATATATCATTGTTAGGGATTAACAAATGGCTAACTTTCTTTTGCGGTTTGAATAAAAATCGCCATTTTCGGCGCGATCCGATTAAAATTCGAAAATATTTTAATTGCACCGCCAGGGGTTACATTTTGTTCTAAACAAATTTCTAACATGTGTCCCCGCAGCCAACGGTGCCGTATATAACAGACGTGCTGCGCACGTGCTGCAAAATCTTTTAGTTCCAGTTTCTACCACCAGGTGGAGCATTCTGTTCAAAATAAACCTCTCTTCAAACCAAAAACCGGCACACGTTCCCGCTGCTTACGGCACCATGTAGAAGACGTGCTGTACATCTGCGAAAAATCTGTTCCATTTTCCACCACCAGGGGGTAACAAATCTATGTCTTAATTAATTAGCTATATCTTAATTAGTTCATGTTAAGTTGAATGAACCGATTCCCGTTGAAATAGGGCCCATAGAGCCCGAGAAAATAAATCATCCCCCCCCCTTTATATTAATATTCATAAATGGTGGTAACCAAGGGCTGAAAAAAGGATACTGAAGTTTAGTTAGTTCCTGGGAGACCTCGGAAGAATGTTAGAAAAGATTTCATTTGAATCGGACCAAGATTAAATGCAAAATCTTTTAGTTACATTTTCCACCGCCAAGGGGCGTACTCTGTTCTAAACAAACCTCTTTTCGAACGAAACTCCGACACGTATACCCGTTGCTTATGACACAGTATAGAAGGCGTGCTGTGCACGCACTAAAAATCTTTTATTTCCACTTTCAACCGCTAGGGGCACCAAATCTATGTCTAATTAGTTATCTATATCTTAATTAGTCCATGTTAATTTGAATGAATCAATTCTTGTTGAAATCGGGCCCTTATTTGTTTCAGTCGGACCGATTTTAAATGCAAAACCTTTTTGACCCACTTCTGACTGCTAGGGGCGCATTTTGTTCAAAAAAAGTCTCTTTCCGGCCGAAATTCTGGCACGTGTCCCTGCTGACTACGACATCGTATAGCAGGCGTGCTATGCATGCGCTGCAAAATGTTTTAGTTCCATTTTCTACCACCAGGTGGTGCAAAATCTGTATTTGCATGAATTATCTATATCTTAATTAGTTCGTATTACGTTGAATGAACTAATGTTCGTTGAAATTGGGCCCATAGAACCCGAGAAAATACCCCTCCTTGGTGATTAATGTTCAGAAATAGTGGCAACCAAGGGCTGAAAAAATGATACCGAAAGTTATCTAGTACCTCGGGGATCTGAGAAAAGGTTTCGTATAAATCAGACAAAAAAAAGTTCTGATTGTGGAGGCAGGGGGGAAGGAGGGAGTTTCGATCAGAGCATTAACGCGATATTTAAATTACAACCGGTCACACGCCTTGCCTTCTCCCCCCCCCCCACACACACAGAATTAAACAAATGACATTAAAAAATTAGGAATTATCATTAACTTTTGAAACAGAAACAAAATGACTTTTTTTTTTTTTTTTACATACAAAAACAGTAAGTTATCGTTGTTAATTTCTGAAATCAAATACATAAATGACGTTTACTTGAAAAAACTCTAAAAATCGCATAAAACAAATCGCGAAAAATTCACAAATCGTTGTTCGAATTGCAATCACTTGAGGACTATTTCATCTGCCAATCACAATTGTCCGGTTTACTTCCAGCTGTGCCTACAATCCTATCGGCTACCCATTACAATTGCCCTCCAACAGTGTTTGACTTCTAGTGGTCGATTTGTGATATCATTCGAAATAAAAAACGCTGCAAAACATGAAAAGAGGTTAAAAAATGAAATAAAAAATGAAATAAAAAAATTTAATCAAGAAATCCAAATCGGGATACTTAATAACCCGCCTTTTCTTTTTAAAATCATGATTTTTTATCTGTAAAGACTTATCAACTCTCTCCAAGCTAAAAAGAGAAAAAGAAATGACGATTCTGAGCTTAATTGAGGTCGAAATGGAAGCAACCACCGAACCAATCATGCATTCGTGGCAAAAATTATGCGTGTCGAAGGAAACAAAATCACCAAAAATTCAAAAATAGCTGTACAAATTCCGAATAAACTTTATTGAAAAGAAGATAAAATTTACTATATTGCGCTAAAATATTGGAACCGGATTCATGTTACTAATGTGGAAAAATTGCAGTAAAACGTGAAAAAAAAAACGCAAAAATATGATAAAAATTTAAATTAAAAAAATCTATTAAAAAATTCCAAAATCGGGCTTCGAGATGCAAAACTGCATGCTTAGAGGTACCTTCCCACCAAATTTTGTAGCTCTGCGGGGAGCGATGTCTTGGGAACACAGGCCAGGAACACACAAACTTCATCCTTTATTATAATTAGGGATTGTATCAAACTTCGTCTCTTTTTTAAATCTTTGTATATATATATATATATATATATATATATATATATATACAAATATATATACACACACACACACACACACACATATATATATATATCATGTTGTGCGGCTGACAAAAAAAAATCATTCAACTTAGATTCTAAAATGTAAAAGAAAAAAGCAATGTTTTATAAAACATTTGAATGGGTGCGGGAAAGAAGGTATATGTTATAAATTTCAAATTTTACAGAAATGAGGAAAATTCTCTCAATGTTATTGTCTACGGATGTTCTGAGCACCCACTGCAACATAGACTCCTTCTTCCGATCTTAATTGCCCTCCTCTTGTATCTTCATGCTGAGCGTTGATTAGTAATAAAAAAAAACTAAATAAGTATGTTTGGAAAGAAATAATATTATTTTTAGTTTATTTTTTTATCTTTTTATTTAAAATAAACAAACTTGTACATTATGAAATTGCAATTTTTAACAGTGGGTAATCATCAATCATTCAACATAGGCACTTTTCCAACAAAAATATCAACTTGCCAAAATTTGTAACACAGTCCCTTTTTCCATATATCCATTTATTTATTGTTTTTCTGCAACAATATTATGAATCAGTTGTGACAGAAGCAACATCTGGAGTAATTCTTGAATTGATGGCTTAACATATCAGACGCATGTCCAATATATTTATAAGGAGAATGTTTGACAGTTAAAAGGAAGATGGAAGGAATATACAGATTTTTGTCATATATACTTGCAAAAGTCGCTAGACATGATTTGGAAATAGCTTTTTGTTGTTTCATTTATCGAAATAAAGATTTCCAAAAATGTTTTATGTTTTGTTGGTATACATATGGTGTAAGTAATATTTACTTGACGTGATTCTGTAAACAAGAGTTACACATATATTTATTTTTGTCGATTTTGAGAATAAATATTGATACATAAAATATTTTGAATAAATGTGTGCAAAAGATATTTCAGTAATTACACTAGTGTGCAAAACTTAAGCAACAAACACAAAATGCTAATTTCTGAACACGTGAGTACTCAAAAGGAAATTCTATAAACAGCAAGTGTAGAAAATAGGTACTACCCTAACAGCACAGGCAGTCGATGTGAAATCTTTTTGACATCACAAATGGTCACAATTGTCACAGTCACTACAAAGAACAGAAATGTGATATCTTTCACTCGTCTCATTTTTACTCTCATTTGGTCACTCCACTAAACAGTCACCATGACTGCTGCTTTTTGAAGAGTCACCAGGTGACTTTTCAATGAAGTCATCTTGTGACTCTCATGTGACTGTCATTTTGACACTCCATTGTAAAGTCATCATGATAGCTGTTCTGTGACGAGTTCCCAAGTGACAGAAAATGAAATCATCTGGTGACTTATTACAAAGGAGTGCAATGATGACTTCACAATAGAGTGTCGATCACCGGAAAGTCACCATGCGACTTCATTGTGACATTATATGGCGACTCATCACAGTGTAATGCTCACAATGACTTCAAAGTTCAGTCTTCAACTGACAGTGATTTGAGAATCACAAGGTGACTTCATTGTAATGCCACCTGGTGACCCATCACAAAGCGACCGTCACAGTGACTTTTCAGTGTTAACAATCATTTGAGAGTAATAATGAGACAGTGAAATATCCCGTATTTTGATTCACCGTAGCGATTGTGACACTTCTAACCATGTGTGATGTCAAGGGGACATCACATCGACTGGCCGTGCTGTTAGGGTAGTATCTATTTTCTACACTTGCTCTTTATAGAATTTTCTTTTGATTTCTTACGTGTTCAGAAATTAGCATTTTGTGTTTGTTGCTTAAGGTTTGCACACCAGTGTATAAAATGATTTTTCTGTTTTATCGCGTTTGCAAATGATCAATGTGCATTTGCATAATCTTCTAAAACATTTTTTTGTATAGTGCAAAACAGTGTACTGACGAATCTTTTTCATTTGTATAGTATTTAGTATATTTGCAAGAAGCAACAATTAAACCCACTTTTATTATAAAACTCAAAATGAATAAGCGATGTTTTACAAAATACTTATTTATCTGTTAACAGCAATATCCTTAAGCCGATGTGATAGATGCACCATCTAGATTAATGCCTGAATTGGTGGCGTAATGTATCAGGTGCGTGTCCAAAACAGATACATTGTTTGACAGGTAGGGGTAAAAACGATGCAAAATGTACATTTTTCCCACATACATATGTAAAGTTAGATTGATATACTTTGGAAATAGCTTTTTCTAGTTTCATTTAACAAAAGAAATATTTCTATAGGAAAATTATGTTTTCTGTTTCTTTTCTCTTTTTTTACATAAACAATACATAAGTAATATTTCCTTGACATAATTGTTAGTATAAGGCGTACTTATTTATTCTTATTCACCTGGAATATAAATATTATTTTTATTATTATAAATTAGTTGCTTATTCAAATATCAATTTACGAAAACATTACCCAGTATTATAAATAACAAACAAAGTGTAAATATGCTTCACATTTTACTACAGTGTAAAAAAATTCTTATATGAAAACGGTCATTTTAACTGTCTTTTTTTTCATCACAAATCCAACGGAAATGTTAAAACTTAATGCTATATCAGACATTGGTGTTCAGGTAAACATAATTATTTTTTCAAATTTTCATTCGATCAGTAATTAAAAATTACTGTTCAACAGATTTTCATGAATCTGATAAAGTAACCGTATGTTATCCTGACCGAGGAGAACACTTCATTATGTGATTAAGTAATCATTATCTATAAATATGGTTAAATGACTTGACATCACACTGGACTAATTTCTACAGATTAAATAAGTACATGTCCTCAGCGGGTTTCGCCTCTTTTTTATGCAGTCCAGTATACTGAAAAAAATATTTCCTTATTGTTCTAAATCAGCGGTTCCCAACCTTTTTATTTCACGTACCACTTGCTTGGGCTATTTAATTTCTGAGTAACCCCTTCTGAGTAACCACTTTTATTAGAAACACGCCCTCACCCTTCTCCTCACTCATATAATGAAAATATGCTTTTTTAAAATTAGTAATATACTCGTTAAAAAAAAGAAGGTTATCTATTAATATAACCCGCCTATTCGAAAACGAAAATAAATGTCTGCTTTTCAACGCGTTTCAAAATAAAGCATTAGGAATAGAACCATTGACATAATTATGGCGTTCTACAATTATTATTAAAAACGGTACTTTAAGATAAATGTGGTGGGAAAGTAACATTGTATAATGATTAATGATAGTTTTCTCGAAGATGGGGGGGGGTGAGTATATAAGTACTCATGCAATATGATTACGGTGTTCGGAGCTAGTGACATTGAATTATCAATGAATTATTATGTCTAGTGGGCCTTTCCCCTCATTTTGAATGTAACATATCAGAATTACACATGAGGCTAACTTTGTAATCCAACAAGAATCAAATTTATGTGTTTCAGCGAAACCATTTTTGCGATTACCGGCATTAGTCATATCATTTTTACGTACCCCCTATAGACCATCCACGTACCTCCAGGGTTACGCGAAAACATAATTAATTTTTCAAGTTTTCATTCGATCAGTAATTAAAAATTACTGTTCAACAGATTTTCATGAATCTGATAAAGTAACCGTATGTTATCCCGACCGAGGAGAACGCTTCATTATTAACGCAGATTTGGCAGTTTTCTCGAAAGGGGGGTGGGGGGATATATAAGTACTCATGCAATATGATTATCGCTGGGCGGAGCTAATGACACTGAATTATCAATGAATTATTATGTCTAGTGGGCCTTTCCCCTCATTTTGAGTGTAACATATCAGAATTACACATGAGGCTAACTTTGTAATCCAACAAGAATCAAATTTATGTGTTTCAGTGAAACTATTTTTGCGATATCCGCCATTACTCATATTATTTTTACGTAACCCCTATAGACCATCCACGTACCCCAGGTTGGGAACAGTTGTTCTAAATTATAAAAGATGTATAAATATCTGTTACTCGAAAGTAGAACAATTATAGTATATAAATAGGTATCTGCACGTTAGGTTTCACGCTTTGCAACAAAAAATAAAAATAACTACTAATCGAACAAGATTTTGGACAAAAGGAACAAGAATAGATTGACTAAAAAAACAATAATTTTAATGAAAACGACTATTGAACAGCGATTATGATAAATATTCATTTTGTGATTGAAGCATTGTTAGTTATTTGAAGTTTCAATGAAATAATTATAATTACATTATGAATGAGTAAAATTATTAAGTTCTGAAGATGTTTTATTTTCTCGAAGACAAATAAAAAAAATTCTGTCTCATAGACGTACAAAAATGATTTTTTTTTTTTGTATAGCACTACCAAATTTTAAAATTCACTAATTCATTAACTATAATAAATGTTTATCAAGCAGATTATACATTTTGTTTAAAATATATAAAAAATAATAGTTACAATTTTTGGCAATATATGGCATTGCATTGTCTCTAACTATAAGTATGCTCAAACGTACTTGTAATACAGCATCGAAGATATGGCAGTTTTAACTTTTTTTTCCATTTACAATGTTACAGTTTGAGACAAAAAAGCGTCATCCATTGACAAAAATGTGAAATATTTGTTAAATTACTGTATACAAATTTGTGAATTACTTATAAACATTTGCCTATTTCTTCTTTATATTTATTATAATTCATGAATTATTAATAATTAGTCGTGAGTTTTAAAGTTACAGAGTTCTTTATAAAACACCTTGTATATATAATTCATACTCCTAAACCAAGATAAGTTTGCTGTCTTAACTTGCCGCATATATAAAAAAAATAAAGTTTTTAAAATACCATCAATATAAATGTAAATGAATGTGTGCTACAGGTTACAAAATACAAGATAAAATTAAACAAGAACGAAAAATAATGCGTCAAGCATAGATTATGAAACACTTTCCAACACAGCCAGAAAACTGTAACGAAACTTCACCGTTAAATAAGGGGAAAGAAGATATATAAGTAAACAGTTTAGAAAACACATAACACGACAGTTTTTGAAATTACCTTCCAGTGTCAAAAAAGTAGTCGAATTATTTTGTACAGCCCTGTATATGATCAATAGATGTGGATATATAGTATGATAAAATTTAGTTCAGTTAGAATAATCACATTTAGCAATTTTTGCCAATCGATGGAAACACACTCAAAATTTTTGTACAGCCCTGTATATTATCTGAAGACTTTTGTACACACCACCTATTAAGCAACTTAAGGGGCCTAAAGGCAACTTAAAACACACTTGAAGCAATTACTAAATGTAAACGACAATGTATCTTTTTTTTCGTAGCCCTGTATATGAATTTATTTATGTTACACAAACTTCTATTAGTCTACTAAGTATAGTTCACCAGGAAAATGCGTAAACACAATTAAAAACTACCCTTAAGCAATTCACTCCCATAGTCTGTAGTACTTAAGAATTTCCTTGTGTAGCCCTGTATATGGTCAACCGAGTTTATAAACACACACGTACTATGAAAAAAAAAATTAAAAATGCAAACCAAGATTGAAAACGCACTTATCACTCATAGACTGTTAATATCGCACATGTTCTGTAACCAATATATTTTGTCTGTCCCTGTAAATAAACGCAATGCACACAAGAGAGAAATTTATAGTGCACCTCAGTAATGCATGTAATTTTCATTATGTTTGAAACAGTGAAATATCATTAAATTACACTGCAGACGTTTTTCCCCTGTATAAAGATGTGTAAAAGAATTATTTTGTTTGATCCCGTAAATGAATAATAAATTCCATATTCTACAAAAAACATATTTTAATGCGCTTCATAGTTATACATCAATTTCATTATGTTTTAAATGACGTATCGTCATCAAAATTCGCTTGAACCGATTATTCCTCATTGACTGTAATATAACGGAATATTTTGACTGTCCCTGTAAAAAAACTATAAGCACTACACACTTCTGTTGAAATAGGAAACATGCTATAGTAAACGAAAATAACACATAAAAATTTCAGGACAATCGAAGCATATTTACGGGAGTTAGAGCACGGACAGACGGCAGACGGCTGACGGACAGATGGACAGGGGGCAGACAAACCGAAGTCATAAACAGTTTTCAACTAGGTTGGAAAGTGTTAAAAAGTATATTTCGTCTGGGTTTTTGAAATATAAAATGTATTTTTTAGAAGATAATTTAAAAATATTATTTACCAAAATTAAACGATTGTTATTTTCCCAGATTCCTTTCCTTAACACCCGCACCTTTTAAAAAATATTGGGAGTTTTATTATTATTATTATTATTATTATTATTATTACTATTATTATTATTGTATAATAAAAGAATTAGGACGTATATGAATTATACTGCAGAAAAAAACTTTGACTTCTTTATCTGATGAAAACCTTGCTCCTTGTTTTAGAGCAGAGGTTCCAAAAGTGTGCTCCGCGGAGCCCTTGGGGCTCCGCCTATACTTTTCAGGGGCTCCGCGGCGTTCTAGGAAAATAAACGAAAAAAATTAGCATATTGCAAGGGGAAATTTTTCGAAAGTATGTAGGAATTTGTGTGTGTCAAAAATAAATACATCTATCACTTGGTTGAATAATACTATAATATATAATTTTAAAATATAAATATTTGCATTATACGTGTATCAATTTTCTATATAATATTTATGTTTTGAACTACTTTTTTTATGTTTCTGCATTTAATGTCTTTTAAAAATTCGATTCAAAATAAGCTACAAGAAATAGTATTCTGATTCGAATGCACAACGTGAATCGAAAGAGCAAAGGCGCTCCAGGGCTGTTATCTCTGCTTGGTGAACAAAAAAGAGAACAGTTTTGTTCTTTGGAGCTCCGCCTTTTCATATGTTTATACTTAGTTCTTTTTCTGCTTAGTAACGAGAGCAAAACAATTCAACCACATTTTTCACACTAAACTTTTATACGTTATCGTCACACGTTGTGCAGAGTAAAAATAATTCTGTCGGCATTTAATATTTGTATATATTGTATACCATATTACTTTTATTTTTGGAATTTTAATTTCCTTAAACTGTTTATTTTATTTTTATTAAATTTTAGTTATTTGAATCCTCTACGCTATTTTTCATAATTGTATTTAATTTTTAAAACAATGTTTGTCACTTAAAACGTCTTTTTTATAAGATCTTGTATCATTTACAGCCCCTCACTAGATTCATTTTACATTTGTGTATATTGTGTATATATATTTCTTTTTCTTGTTATAACTTTGATTTCTTAAATTTGTTTATGTTATTTGTATTAATTTTTAGTTACTTGAATTTTTTATACTGTTTTTCATAGTAAAACAATTTTTGTCGCTTAAAACATTTTTTTATAACATCTTATATCATTTAAAACCCCTCATTAGATTTATTTTGCATTTGTGTATATTATGTATATATATTTCCCTTTTTTATATAACTTTAATTTCTTTAATCTGTTTATGTTATTTGAATATTTAAATTTCGACACTGTTTTTCATAGTAAAACAATGTTTGTCGATTAAAACTCCTCTTTTTTGTAACATCTTGTATCATTTAATAAACCCCTCATTAGATTCATTTAATGTTTGTATGCGTTGTGTATATAGTTTTCTTTTTTCTTTTTGTAACTTTAATTCCTTTAATCTGTTTATTTTATTTTTATTAATTCTTAGTTATTTGAATTTTCCATGCTGTTTTACATAATTGTACTTAATTTTTAAAGCTAATGCATTTTTTAACATCTTGTATCACTTCACAAACGCGATTTAAAATTTTGTTTTAATTGGTCTCGGCATTGGCTAAGATTCTTATGTTATGATGCCACATTTTCCTATCAGAAATAAGTCTGTAGCAATTTAAATATATATATTGGTTCTTTACATTTGTCATCACACTAACAATCTAAACTTTCGCTCAGCAACCCCTTGCTTAGATTTTTCGTGAATGAGTACCCGCTCTGACATAAATTTAACCCCACCCATATTTCCCGTTTTGTTAATAAGTTTTTCTAATAGTTGCAGTTTTTTTAACATGTTTAGTTTTTAATGGTATATCTATTTAGAGACAAAAAAACCGATGCTGCACCTAACAATACAGGTTATAGATTTTGCCCCCCCCCCCCCCAGTTAAACACTAAAACGATGATCTATCTTCTAAATGTATTTTTAAAAATGGTTCAAAAGAAGAACCTCAGAGTCCATTCGTTTTCGTTGCATGGTTATAAGTACTAGAAACATAAAGAAGAACGAAAAAAGAATCAGTAATCGCATGATGCTATTACGGGTGGGCGGGACTAGCGAAAACGTGTTATATAATTATTTATGGACGACATTGCCTAAGCATTTTCTTTCTTTTCGCGAGTAGCCTATTGAGATTATACAGAAGTCTCTCTTTGTAAAGGAAAACTGTAAAACTTTCCTTTTTTTCTGTGTGTGTATCCATAATGGTTTTCGTGTGTGTATCCATAATGGTAATTATGGTTTTCGCCATAAGTAATAATAGTTTCACGTAAGCCCTGATACAATGCATGACCCAGACAAGTCTACCATTTTGATCTTTAATTCCGAGTTCATACTAAAAATCCCAAAAGATTTTTTTTTAATTTTAAAAATGGATGTCATTAATCCCTTAACAGTATTTCGCGAACGTCGGTCGGGTAAGAAGAGTTTGTTTTCTTTGTTACTAAAAGGCTTTCCGAAACCACAAATTTTTAACTTTAATTTTTGGTGTATTTGGCGGACAAATCTCGATTATACAAGGCAGACATTTTAATACAATAAAAGTGGTTTTTAGTCCTTATTTTTAATTTATTGTGTCCAATAATAGTAATATTAAATAAATCTGTTAAGGGTTAAACATAGAACATTTGATTTTCAAAATTTCTAGTATGAATTCAGAATTTCTGTATCAAGAAAAGGGCCAAACTGAGAACTTTGGTCTCATGTTGGAAACTACTGGTTCGAACTCTTATCCAGCAGATCTTTCTCTACTCCATAGTAATAAAAAAACACATTAATTTGTAAACCATAGAGTACCGTGGGGCTACAGGGCTCCGCCTTAGAAATTCTTCCCAAAAAGGGCTCTGCGAGCCCAAAAGTTTGGGAACCACTGTTTTAGAGAGTCCGAGTAAATGTTACACTGAGAAAAATGACACTTTCAAATCTGAGTAAATCGATGTTTCAAATGTGACGACACAATGCTTTCATCTCAGAGATGCCAGAAATACTCAGAATACTTAAACATAGACATACTCAAAACTGAGCACGCAGAGGTCAGTTCATACTCATTTTTGAAACATGGCCATACTAAAAAATGATTATAATCAGTTCAAACTCTTTTTTAAAACATGGAAATACTAAAAAATGAGCACATAGAAGTCAGTTCACACTCATTTTTGAAATATGGACGTACTCAAATATGAGAACAGGATGTTTTATTCTTGAGTGTGTGCATGTTTTCAAAAATGCGTATATACATGAAAACTGGATGTATGTACATGCAATCTTGAGTAATTTTAATTCGGAGTCATTTTAACTCTGTCACATACTCAGATTTGAGTATTTTTTTCTCAGTTTTGAAAATGTCGTTTTTAGAGTGAATATACTGACATTCATTTACCTAAGTTGATAAGACGTTACTACAGAATTTTAAATGATCGTATATGTGAGATTTTATCGAAAGAAATTATCACACAAATGTAATACTTAAGAAAACTGAATTTCGCATCAACTTTCCTTTATAGGGATACAGTAATTTACTTCAATAACTTTCTAGAAATAGTTATTAACGAACTTTGTGATTGGCCGCCGTTTTGATTGCATATATCTTCGCTTCTAAATTCCTGATTTCAACCATATCACTATCGGAAAAAATTAAAAATGTATTTTCAAATAATATTTATTTAAAATTTATTTTAACGATCTGTGATGAATTTTTATACGATATTCAGATTTGTATACATTTATTCTGTCATTACGAGACGCAACAACAAGCATTTGTTTACTAAAATATCGCACGATAATATAAATATGATATAACAGAAATTGGTCTTCAATAAAATTTGTAAAAATAAGTAAAGAGGGCAAGGTGGCTAATTAAAACGATAATTAGAGATTATGTGATAAATCTACGATTTTATTATTATTGCAATGGAATATGAATGTATACTACTTTTTCACCTGGTGCTCTTAGTCCAGTAGAAATAGCGCAAAAAAGGGCCTTGCCTTACGAAAATTCGGGTAGTTCTGATTTTTGGGTATGCTGTAAAGGTTGACCCTCTAATAAAAAAACCAAGTTTTCGACCTTCTATACCTTGTGCGTTTTTCACAATATTGAAAAAACCAATATTTTTCGGCACTTTTTTCGATTTTTCTTAAATAACTCAATTTTAGTGCATTTTACAGAAAAAGGCACCTTTACCATTTTGTAGAGCATGATATTCTCCACAACATGCAGTATTCAGGTTTGTAAATTGTCCAAATAGAGGGTAAGATACGGAGCCGGGAAAATAGGGTAAAATTTGCAAAAAATGCAAAAATCCACTAAAGACGTTAGTTTTTGCTTAAAAACCTATTGTTAGTGCGCTTTAGAGACAAAAGCACTTTCACCATTTTGTAGAGCATAAAATTCTCTACAACATGCAGTATTCATGTTTGTAAATTGTCCAAATAGGGGGTAAGATACGGAGCCGGGAAACGGGTTAAATTTAGAAAAAATGTAAAAATCCACAAATGACGTTAGCTTTTGCTTAATAACCCATTTTTAGTGCATTTTAGAAACAAAAATGTCATAATCAACTTTTTAGAGCATGAGATAGTCGATAGTTTCATTTATTATAGGTTGACCTTCTAATAAAAAAACCAAGTTTTCGACCTTCTAGACCTTGTGCGTTTTTCACAATATTGAAAAAACCAATATTTTTCGGCACTTTTTTCGATTTTTCTTAAATAACTCAATTTTAGTGCATTATACAGAAAAAGCACTTTCACCACTTTGTAGAGCATAAAATTCTCTACAACATGCAGTATTCAGATTTGTAAATTGCCCAAATAGAGGGTAAGATACGGAGCCGGGAAAATAGGGTAAAATTTGCAAAAAAGCCAAAATCCACTAAAGACGTTAGTTTTTGCTTAATAACCCACTTTTAGTGCGTTTTTAGAGACAAAAGTGTCAATATAAAGTTTGTAAAGCATGAAGTAGTCTATAAGTTTCATTTATTAGATCAGTAAATGTCTATAATAGACTCTAAAAATCAGAATAATAGAATTTATGGTTAAAACAAAAAATACCGCCTGACAAGTCATTAATTTAAAAACGAGCTTTTATTTTTGATATTGATTAAACGATGCAAGTAATTAATTATAATATGTACAATAATAGGTAACTGTTGAATAGTTGAGGGGGGGGGGGGGCGAAGTTAACCAAAAAACCTAGTCGGTAGACATAGGTGCAAGGCCAAGAATTCAAAGTCGAAACTAAAATTAATAGCTGGGAATAATGTAAAAAAATACTTGAAAAATAAATAAGTTATAATTTAACCCTATTTTCCCGGCTCCATATCTTACCCCCTATTTAGACAATTTACAAACACGAATACTGCATGTTGTAGAGAATTTTATGTTCTACAAAATGTTGAAAGTGCTTTTGTCTCTAAAACGCACTAAAAGTATGTTATTAAGAAAAAACTAACGTCATTTGTGGATTTTTACATTTTTTCCAAATTTAACCCTATTTTTCCGGCTCCGTATCTTACCCCCTATTTGGACAATTTACAAACATGAATGCTGCATGTTGTAGAGAATTTTATGTTCTACAAAATGGTGAAAGTGCTTTTGTCTCTGAAACGCACTAAAAGTAGGTTATTAAGAAAAAACTAACGTCTTTAGTGGATTTTTGCAAATTTTACCCTATTTTCCCGGCTCCGTATCTTACCCCCTATTTGGACAATTTAAAAATCTGAATACTGCATGTTGTAGAGAATTTTATGCTCTACAAAATGGTGAAAGTACTTTTTCTGTAAAATGCACTAAAATTGAATTATTTAAGAAAAATCAAAAAAAGTGCCGAAAAATATTGGTTTTTTTCAATACTGTGAAATACGCACAAGGTCTAGAAGATCGAAAACTTGGTTTTTTTATTAGAGGGTCAACCTATAATAAATGAAACTATCGACTATCTCATGCTCTAAAAAGTTGATTATGACATTTTTGTTTCTAAAATGCACTAATAGTGGGTTATTAAGCAAAAACTAACGTCATTTGTGGATTTTTACATTTTTTCCAAATTTAACCCTTTTCCCGGCTCCGTATCTTACCCCCTATTTGTACAATTTACAAACACGAATACTGCATGTTGTAGAGAATTTTATGTTCTACAAAATGGTGAAAGTGCTTGTGTCTCTGAAACGCATTAAAAGTAGGTTATTAAGCAAAAACTAACGTCTTTAGTGGATTTTTGCAAATTTTACCCTATTTTCCCGGCTCCGTATCTTACCCCCTATTTGGACAATTTAAAAATCTGAATACTGCATGTTGTAGAGAATTTTATGCTCTACAAAATGGTGAAAGTGCTTTTTCTGTAAAATGCACTAAAATCGAATTATTTAAGAAAAATAAAAAAAAAGTGCCGAAAAATATTGTTTTTTTCAATATTGTGAAAAACGCACAAGGTCTAGAAGATCGAAAACTTGGTTTTTTTATTAGAGGGTCAACCTATAATAAATGAAACTATCGACTATCTCATGCTCTAAAAAGTTGATTATGACATTTTTGTTTCTAAAATTTCTTCATTTGTTCACTAAAATTCTATTATAACAAGAAAAACTGTAAAAATGAAGCCATGTTTTGCCAGAATTCCGATATTATTTTGTTTAAATTATTTAAAATCTAAATAACCATTCCTTAGGTATTTTTAACTATTTTTATTATTTTAAATGGGGCTTAAAAACAGAACAAAACAAAAAGACTTTAGTGAAATAATTGATGTAGTACTAAGGTGGGTTTTTTTTTAGGAAACATTTCACTATCGGTTTTTTAGAGGGCAGCACAATATATGGATATATAAATAGATGGATTTTACAGAAATACGCAAGAGGGGCTAGCATGAAAATTTGGCAAACTTGTAAAGCGTAATCAGAAACTTCTTACATGTATTCATAATATTCAAAAAATCTTTAACAAAGTTAGCAAAATTTTAAACAAACAAAATAAAAATTGTATATCTCACAGTGGAAAATATAATTTAAACTGCGCATTTTGTTAACCGATCGAGATTTTGTCTTAATATCTGTTCATGTGTGCAATTACTATATGAAATGCTTCATGTGCCCACTGTTGTGCAAATTTACGAAGAAAATAGAATTATCATTATTTAATCTTTTTGCTTCCGAAGTCTTGACTATTCATAAATTTTTGTTTTGAAAATATACCCTTTTTATTATATTTTGTATAAAAGGTTGATATAATGATCACGTAAATGTTAATATACATACTTCATGTGCCCACTTATATGAAATTTTACAAAAAATATAATTAACATTATTTAATCTTTTTGTTTCCGATGCCTTGAATATTCATATTTTTTTGTTTTGAAAATGCACCCCTTTTATTATATTTTGTATAAAAGGTGGGGATCATGATCAGTTAAATATATTTTTTCTTAAAAAACACATTGGATGAAAAGTTGTAAGTCTAAAATAACAATGATTTAATTTTTGCGTAAATCATCATAAAATTTTAATTTTTACAAAGAAACTAAATTATGTTTTGTTGTGTCGATTTATAATGTATGCCTTTGTAATTCTACGAAGAGTATTCTGAATGGCCTCTTTTTTTCTTCTTTGATAAAACTGTTTATACTCTTTAGAAAAAAGCAAACTAAAATAGTACATTCCGAACAAAAATGTATTCTGAAATATAGCATTTACAAACAGATATTTATGATGCATAAACTTTATGGTGCATATAGAATATGAAAGTCAGATGGTAATGTTTAAGACACAAGAGGATTGAAAGATTTCGAATAAGATTTCAAATGCATCAACATGCGACACTTTTGCATAAAATGTATGTTACTCAAAAGACATATCGCAAAAATAAATAAATAAATCATAAATCCCTGCAAATATATGAATTTATGTCCAATTATTTTATATGAAATATTTGATTTTAGGTTTTTTAATTTTTAAGATCTATCATTTTGCATAGATGAATATTTTTAACTAAATATAAAGTTATTAGTTAAATAATTTATATTTATAAATGTAAATTTCAGAGGATTATTCGGCACATTATATATAAAAATCTACTCTAATATAAGAATGAAAGAATGTGATTCAAGCATAATAACACACTGGTGTCCAGTAATTAAGGGGCAGTGACCAATTTCCGACGTTTCGTCGAATATCTTACTGAAACTCGCGAGGAAATGCCCGGAATGCCCTTGAACTTTGAGGATGTAAAGAACATGCTCGATTTCATGTTTTTCAGTGAAGATTTTGTCGCTAGGACAATATATCAGCGGGGAAGTCCGAGTGTAATGGCACGGCCCAATGACTGTGTTAAAATTAGCTTTGTCTTCAACTGAATATAACAATAAATTCTCTGCACAACATACAATAATCAGTTCTATGTATCCTGATTGGTTGAATTCTGTTTTCGAGAACGTTCTATGGACGCTGATTGGTTGGTAAAAACGGTAGGAAACGATATTTTATCAAAATCGTTGGGACCATTTTTAGATAAAATTAGCTTGACCCGTAGTGACTCAAAAATGACCCACTAATCGAATTTCCTTGATCATGTGACATAGCCTAAGTGTCTTATCGTAATCCAAAATGGAAGGCTGTAAAATTTACTCAAAATCGTTAAAGCCCTTTTTTAGAAAAAATTAGCCTGACCCACAGTGATCTAAACATGACCCACTAATCGAATTTTCTCGAACACGTGACCTAAACATGACCCACTAATCGAATTTTCTCGAACACGTGATCTAAACATGACCCACTAATCGAATTTTCTCGAACACCTGACCTAGCCCAATTGTCTTCTCGTAATCTAAAACGAAAAAATACAAAATTTAGTCAAAATCGTTTGAGCCCTTTTATAGATAAAATTAGAACAAACAGTTCATTTGCTGATGTAAAATTTTTATACCGTTTAACATTATTTTCAAATTTGCAGTGTTATATTTTTGTAATTGTTTAACATATACATGGAACTACTTTTATGAAAATTTTCAGTCTGCTTACTTGTTTTGCTTGTTTAGGAACGAGCCTTTTTAAACAGTTTTTAAATTTCAAATGCAGCTACTCCCCCCAGGGGGATACCTTCTTTAGGTATTCACGGGCTTCGCAACCCCGGGCACCTGAGCGATCTTTCTCTTTTCGTATTTCCTCTCCATTCTCTGGTCTAATCTTTCTTCTTTGTTTCACTCTCATTGTGGTTTCCTCTTATGAGGTGAGGGCGATTCTGCATAAGCCGATATCATCCTGTTTATATCGACTTATGGAGAATTGTAAACCACCCACGCGTTTGCCGTGCGTGGCGACCCGTGTCCCTGGAAAGGGGGATCCTGGCAGTTGAGGGAAACCAACACACTGCTTTGGCCTCTGCTTCAGGTAGACGGGAGGTGCATATTGGTCCCGTATGCATCAATCGGCTGGTCAGTTGACTTGTATGTCACTGGCTGGGGATCAAGTGAGCAGGCACATACTAGTCATTTCGTTAAGGGTGGAAACTGAAATAGGTGTGTCATGTGAGCGTATGAGCCCTGGTTAGCACTGGTGCACGAATGTGCATCCCCTTGTTGGGCTCGGTAGTGGGTGGTGCGGCCGGGGTCTGAATTCCTTTTCACTGAAATATGGATGGAAAAATTCACTTCCTTCTACTTCTCTCCCATGTGGAGAGCAACAAACTGAACAGATGACTTCATTAACTCGCTTTTTTGTTATTCATCGTACTGACAGTCTTTCTGATAGTTCTTTTAAGAGAACTTCACCATTTCTTATTGGAAAAACATTTCAATCTGTTTTCGGAGACGGTTATTCACTTAAAAAGCTACAGTCAGGGGATTTACTTGTTGAGGTTTCTTCAGCCAAACATTCACAATTTCTCTCAAATTGCAAAGAAATAGGCTTTTTTTCTGTTTCTGTTCAGGCCCATCAAACTCTAAATACAAGTCGTGGTGTAATATCAGAACCAGAACTTTTACTCTCTACAAAAGATGAACTCTTGCATAATTTAAAAGATCAAAATGTTATTGACGTACGCCGTATCACTATCCGTCGGAATGAGCAAGTGCTTCCTACAAAACACATTATCCTGACTTTTAATAGCCCTACTCTACCAACTAGAATTAAAGCTGCATACCTGAGCTGCCCGGTCCGACCTTATATACCTAATCCTCTCCGTTGCTTTAAATGCCAGCGTTATGGCCACAGTAAAACTACCTGTCGTGGTTCTGTTACTTGTGCAAGATGTTCAGAAGCCGGCCATGAAAGTAACTCATGTGAAAAATCCGAACGCTGTATAAACTGCAAGGGTGACCATGCAGCATATTCTCGCTCTTGTCCAAACTGGATCCGTGAGAAAGAAATTCTTGCCATCAAAATCACTCAGAAACTTGAAGCTTCCTGAAGCTCGAAAACTGGTTGAATCTAGAACACCATCTGTAGGAGTCTCTTATTCAAGTTTACTCAAGCAACAAATAAAATCCTTAAGACATATAAGCACTCAAACTGATATCTCTTTAACACCAAATGATTCTTCTATTACACTAACCAGTAATACGAAGAAAACAACCCGCAGTATGTATTGTTCTGCCAGATTAAGACCTTTGCCTGCTCTAAAACTTATGCCACCATCTTCAGAACCTGTGAAAATAGAATATTCTGAATATCCATCTAAACAGTCAACCGAAAACAAATCGGGTCAAACTTCTCTTTCATCTACAAACAAATTGGAAAAACCTGTTTCCCCTACACAAAAAGCAAAACAAAAACCATGTGCACAGAATGAGAAGAAAACCTTAACCAAAGACTCTTCACAGTGGAAAACTGTGAAGGGTAAAAACAAGAAAATTTGTCGCAATTCACCCTTTGTTATTACAAAGGATTCAAACCAGTTGCTTCACTATGCAGAGGAAGTTATGGAATCAGAATCTTACAGCTCTGATTCCAATGATGATGATAACACTGTTTTTGAGGTATTTGAACCTACATGATTTTTTAAATACATATCTGCTCTAGACTTTGAGCATTTTGCCAGCTGTTCGTTTAGATTGTTTCTATTTTAGTTGTGAAAACTTGTGTTTATTTCTTTTGGACGTGTTATAATTTCATTACATGATTTTAATTATACATTTATCATATCACTCTTTTCATTCATCTTGTTTTTATGACAAAGTTTTAATTTGACGTTTTTATTTTGGTCTTTTTTTTTGGCGCAGCATGTCCCTAGGGGGACTTTGTGCCATAAAACCCTATTCAACCAACCAACCAAATGCAGCTACTAAATATTTCATGAAGATGACATTTACTTTTGTTTTGTAAAATTTGAATAAAAGCATCTTTTATAGACGAATAAACAAACAGTTCATTTGCTAATGCAAAATTTTTTATACCTTTTAATTTTATTTGCAAATTTGCAGTTTTATATATTTATATTTTTTTAACATATACATGGAACTACTTTTATGCAAGTTTTCAGGCCGCTTACAAAGACTTATTTTGCGTGTTTAGGAATAAGTCTTATTAGACATTTTTTAAAGTTCAAATGTATTAAATAATTCAATTTACTTTTGTTTTGTAAAATTTCTATAAAAGCATCTTTCGTAGGCGAATGAACAAATTGTTCATTTTCTAATGTAAAAGTTTTTATACCGTTTAACCTTATTTGCAAACTTGCAGTGTCACATTTTTTCAATTGCTTAACATATACATGGAACTACTTTTATGAAAGTTTTCAGTTCGCTTACTTGTTTTGTTTGTTTAGGAACGAGTCTTTTTAACCGTTTTTAAATTTCAAATGTACTAAATATTTCATGAAGATGACATTTACTTTTGTCTTGTAAAATTTAAAAAAAAGCATATTTTATAGGCGAGTGAACGAACAGTCAATTTGCTAATGTAATTTTTTTAATACATTTTAACATTATTTGTGCATTTACAGTGTTATATTTAAAAAATTCCTTCACATAAAAAATAAAATTAGTGCAAGAAATTTTACTGCTGATTTAACCAGAATATATCTCGCTTAGTAAGGAATGAATTATCATGTAAGGATTTTAAACCACGAATGAATGAATAGTTTTTTTTCTTTTTTTGCTGATTTAGGAGAAAGTATTTTTGTGCCGTTTTAAATTACAAATGGGAAAACATTGAATATTTTATGCAGATAACATTTGCTTTTGCTTAATTTAGCCAGAAGTTTATTTTATTTTATTTTATTTTAATTATTTTTTTAATTACAAAGAAAAAATATCTTGTAGGGATTTTAAACTACGAATGAATCAATACTGAATAATTTATAACGATAACATTTCCTTTTTTGTAAGCGCTATTTATAAATTCGCATAAAGAGATCGTTCATAGGCGATTAAACAAACAACTACCGATAATAATGTGAAATTAAACTCCTAGAAAATATTAAAACGCTCTAAGATAAGAATTTTTTAACAGTTTCTAACTTCAAAGAGAAATTATGTCCTTTCATAATTAATTTATGCATGAATAAGAAAGAAAATATAAAATAATTTTATTTAAATTAAATTTTACCGGGTCCAAGCAACATGAATTATTTAAAAGATTAAAAAAAATGATTATTCGGTTTCACTATCATTTTATTTTATTTTTTTTTTTCATTTTTCAAAGTGTGTTTATGAATACAGTAAATACACTTTCCGTATCATTTTAAATAATTTTTTTTTCAATGCAATGCAACGAATTACCTATTATTAAAATAATATTCCAAGAGATCTGTTTTAAATGTGTGAAAATATCCCATTTTAAATTATGTTAAATGTTTTATTGTAATTTAAAAATATATTGTAACATGAAAATATTCTGGCAGTGTTATGTAAATACTGTGTATCATGAAACATAAAATATCTGCGGACCTGAGAAACTACAGAATATTATTTCTAATTTCAAGATAAACACATTTTTTTCAGCAACCACACATTCATTTTAATTGCGTTTTATACGCAGATTACTTGATAAAAAAAAATCCCTGACGGCTCAGCCTATAGGCACAGGTAGTTTTCGAAGACGCAGACCGTGGGGTTCCTGTTTTTTGGGAATTGCAGAAGAAAGCCTTTTTGGCCACGATGCGGCAGTTGGGACCTCCCACTTTAAAATATACCTGTTCTTGTAGGTGGAACCAGCTGGATTTTTTTTGTATTTTGTATTAATTAATTAATTTTTTATTATTTATTTATTTATTTATTTATTTATTTACATATTTATTTTTTGCTGTACGAGTTGGTCTTATAAAAATCTTGTCAATATAAAAGTTGTGGATAATATTAAGAGGATTTATGATAAATTTAAGCGGATTTGATATCTTGTGAATTGACAAAGATATGGATTTTTTTCTTCTAAAACCCCTATCCACCCACCGCCATTGAGGCCATTTTTAATGATATCAAAAATTTGTCATACATATATGTTTGACCCTTTTCCTAGCAGTAATAATAACTTTAAACGGATTCGATATGTATCATAATTAATATGTTATGGGTTTTCTTCTGTTTTTACAAAAAGCCGCTCCATTCCTATTTCTTACGAAATGTACCTACAAGCAAATATCATATCTAACACCTATATACAAATTTGTGATTATCTACTGTTATATCACAGATGTAACACAAATTCGCAATGTAAATTAAAAAAGACACCAGAAAATTGGGAAAAACAATTCTCCCGTGCATAGGGTTCAATCTATCCGGTTAAAGTTAGATTTATAGCATTATATGATTTCACAAACTTTGTCTCAAAGATTTTATTAATGATTATTTTCTCTTTAAGATCGTTAAAAAGGGGATATCAAGTTGAATCGGCATTATTTGGTATTTATTGTCAATTTCGATCAGAAAACACAGGATAGCCTGTCGAACAGACGTGTCGAGTATGTCGAAAAGATTTCTGTACTGCATCCTTACTGGCTAGGAAAAATGGTATGTTTCCCCCAAAGTAAAGCAGAGTAATGTAGACTCTTTTCTACAAAACTTGTAGAACTGCGAGCTAAATAAGAATTCCTCCTCTGAAATCCTTTTTGTGCAAAGGGAGAAGGGGATTCAAAATTTGTGATTCACTAAGACAATTATTCAGATAACGAATAAATACAGAACATTATGTTTAACAAAACATTGGTTATATGCAGTTCTTTTCAACTCGGCAATGTTTTGAATAAGTTTCAGCCCAGAATATGGCACTTTTACAAAATTTCTTATACCCTTATTTTGAAGAAAGAGTTTATAAGTTAAAGATAATCCTTCAAAACTTTTCAAGGGTCCAGACAGATGTTTTTAAAATCCGGGAAGTGATAGGTGTTAGGGGTTGTTGTAAAACTAGTTTAGGAGATTTATCTATTTCTGGCTCGATTGGGAAACAAAAATAAAAAGCCTACTTATTTTTTTATTTCGTATATCTGATAAACTATCATTTATTGAGACATAATTCTATTTCTTGAGGAATGTTTGCTTGTTTTTTAAAATTTTATTATCTTGCAATTCTTATTACTTACCCATTATACGTAGTATAGTGTAAATCTTGTAGTCGTTTTAAAAATCGAAAAAAAATTTTTTTGACGAATTTATGCGTTTCAGACACTGGAGATTCGGAAAAACATACTTTTAGAAAAAAAAAATTCCGTCCGTCTGTGTGTCTGTATGTCTGTGTGTCTGTAAACGCTCCATCTCCCGAACAAATTGAGATAGAGACTTGAAATTTGGTGTGTACTTAGCATGTAATAATGGGAAGAAGCTTATTGAATTTCAGTAACCTCGATTATCAAGAACTATTTTTTCGGACTCTCGAAATATTCGTTCTGATAAAAGGTATATAAAATATTTCGAAATTGTCTATTTTAAGGAGTGAATATAAAAGACAATAAAAAAACAAATTTTGCATAAAGTATGAAGTCGATCGGGTAATGAGTTGCCGAGATATTTGTAATCCTATTTGCCACACTCTTCGATTTTTCATGACCCTGTATTTCATCCAAATTTCAATTCTAAGATATATTTCGATTCGAAATGAGACGCTTAATCCGACGCAGTAAACCGTTAGATAAGAGGATTATCAGTTTTCGAGTTATAAGGATATTTTTTTACGCAATTCAGTAATAGAGCATTTAAAGATTAGGACGCCTTAAATCCACTATTTTATTCGAATTGCAATGCATATTTTAAGTATTTTACACATGTTTTATTTTCATATTTTATATTATGCACATCCATGATGGGTAAGTATTACGGTGGCCCCCGACGACTACACTGTAAACTGAAATGTCTTAAAATCAGACATTTAAGTGTCTAAAACGGATGGTTCAAAAAAGAGACACTTTAAAGTGTCTTAAAATTTTAAGACATTTGTAAGTGTCTTATTTTCAGACATTTGAAGTGTCTGAAATAGCGCCATTTCTTTTACCCGGGCAAACAGAATGTAAAAAAAAAAATTGCAAAAATGTGAAGTGCTGCCATCTATTGCATTGTTTTTAATTTCGATTGCGGGAGGATAATCTGACACCCCCATTCTACCCACGATTGGGCTCGATCTCGCGTCCTTCTGTTTACGAGACTAACGCCTTAACCAATCACGCCATCAAGACATGTGAAACATTGGTTTTAAATTAAAGTAATGAGATGAGTCGGTAGCATGTTGATATTTTTATAGACTTGATTCATATGTTCCTGAGAAAATGGAATATTTTGAAAAGATTTGGGGAATTTGAAATGATGATTAAAATTGTACAATTTTATTATTTATGTGGGGGGGAGGATATATGAATTATACATATTTTCAATTCAAATATTATAAATTAAGTGATTAAAAGTATAACAAATTATAGCACCTTTTCATTATATACTTCTTTTAATTGCTAAAAGGCGTAAAATAAAAAGATTATAATAAGTTTTTACAGAAAAAATGAGAATATACCTGATATTAAGTATAATAGAAAAACCACAGTCCTGGCAAGATAATATCAAGAAGAAAGCATTCAAATAAATTTCAATGAAAGTAAAATAATTTTTACCCTGCAATGTAAACTATCAATCAATAAGGGAAACCATAGAAGTTATAAAACGTAAAAATACAATATGTAACAATTCAACATCTTAACTTATCAAATTTGCGCTTAATGTTATCATTTTAACGTTATCATTTAACTTACCAAAATTGTGACTCGAGTTATCCCATGGTTACAAACATGGAAATAAACATCCAAGTAAAAAATAGAAAATAAATAACGTGCATAATATAAAAAGTACGTGAAAAATTAAATTGTAACATTACAAATAACCCCATAGATCGTGCAATTATAGAATAATTTTATTTGTTTGATAATGACTCAGATTGAGCTGAAACATGTCAACAGTCTAATAAAATTTATTTTACTGTTTATAACATTTTTATTTTACAACTTTTAGAAATTAAAAGAAGTATTAAATGTGATTATTAAAAAAATAGGGGGGGGGGGGGGTATTTTTTCTGCGTACGCACTTCCGACACATTTTCCGACTCATTTTTAAACGCAAAGGCATGAGATTAGCTATTGAAGCGATTTAGGATCGTAATCAGTGTTCCATTTTTTTAATAAATGAATTACTTTTCGAATTATATGCAGATTCTGACTCTGACTTCTCGCTCCAAAAATTCGGTTCAAAACGCCAACTTTGACTATTTTCTGAAAGATTTGTTGTATTTACCAAAACATGGAAATCATTATACGATTACATAGTTTCTGAACAAAAAAAACCTACCTTTTTCCTGTTTTTTTTTTTTTTTTTTTTTTTTTTTTTTTTACAGAAATAAATTAAAAATTTTGTGAGAAATTATCTTCTCTGGATCAAGACCTCCTTATCATAGTATCAGACCTCTCAATCAGCAAGTTGCCTTTGACCGCTATACTTGTCCTGCTACTAGCGCCATCAATCGTCAGTAATAGTATTTACGACACGAAATCACACGAAATTTTTTCACAGCTCCATTTGTTCTATGCATTTGCTTATGAACTAGTAGTTTTCCTACCACTAAAATTTTATAGTAAATTTTATCTTATTAAATTGACAAGATCGTGTGATTACATGACGAAAAAAATTCTATTAAATTTTAGTGGTAAGAAAAAAGCGTAAGAGTTGGCAGCTATGCGGTAGCAGACCAGCTAGATTTTTCTATAGATTTTTCTATTATATTTTTGGATACCAGTTGTTTAGTAGAGACAATTTTGTTTTGTTTGATCGGAGAATTCTGGGATTTAAAAGAACAACATTTTCTCTAAAAATATACTGGTGTTCAAAAAGCCCGAAACATGGCAACTGAGCGGTAGTATCCACTAGGCGGCGATACTTTCTGGAGAAAGTCAATTAATAAGTTGGCAATTACCGCGGACATTTACTCCCATAGACTTTCTCCGGATTGTCAAGTCTGATCTATGATAAGGGAGTCTTGCTCTGGATATGTGAACAAAAACAGGGATCGCCTTGAATAGTGTCGCCATCTGTTATCAATTTTTCTAATCAGTCCCAATTACAATCAATCGCTAAAAATAAATATTTAAAATATTCTAAAGGATATATTATTTTTAGAAATGAGAAATTGTTATACACACTACATGCGAAAGAAATTACACGCTTTTTTTATACACTTTATTGTCTAATATTACATCCCTCTATATTATATGTCTATATTATCTATGATATGTACAAATTGTAAAGAGATTTTTATTAGTCGAATATTGCAGTGAGAGATGTTTGGGCCTCGCTAAGTGATTTTCCAGGGCCTCACGCAAAATTTAGTGGAAAGAATAGTATTTGAAGCAACATTCTTCTGCTCCGAAACATTATTTGATATTGCTGGCATATACAGGGGCAATATTGTATCACAGTCACCACGCATATCACACAATTGTGGTAAATTCAGACACTTAAGTGTCTGAATTCTTCCTTACTTTCATATGTCTTATTTTCAGACATATCGTCATTATTCAGACATTTTCTCAGTTTTTTTATACCCTGGTCAACGTAAGACACTTATGTGTCTTAAATTCAGACATCTCGGATGTCTGAATTTGCACTGAATTTTCACATTCAGACACTTAAGTGTCTAAATTGCTTTTTCAGACACATATGTGTCTAAATTTAAGACGCCTCTATTTGCAGTGTAGTTTTCTTATTAACTAGTAGTCATTATATTTTGCCGTTCTTTTGTTTCGTATGACTTTTCCAGAAATTCCAACATATAATATGTTTTTAGTAGTAAAATTCAAAATATCGGAATAAAAACAACTTTCTATATTTTTAGAGACACATATGTGTTTGAATTATTATGAAAGTGCCAAATTTCCTTATTCAACAAACGTTTCCAATATATGCTATATCTAAAACTGCTCATGCAACAAAAAATGTTTTTCATTGATATATTTAAGAAAATAAAATATGAATGAAATTAAATTAAAAAGCTGGTACAAATAAGTTAAAAAAGCCTATTAAAAAAGCCATGATATCTACTTTTTGCACATCCACAAAGTCATTTTCATTTGTAAATACGTTCAATTTGCAGTTATTCATAAAATACTAAAGAATCGAATAGTGTTTTCTATTTTTCTATATAGGCAAAGTATCTTCCAAACAATTTTGCAAAAGTTGGCGTTTTAAGACAATGCCTGAGGCCTGGAAGAGTATAATACAGCAAAATTGGCATTTTAGTAAAATTGAGAGCATATTTCTAAAATTTTTCCTCACTACTTTTTTACATATTCACAAAGTCATTTTTATTCGTAAACATGTTCGTTTTGCATGTATTTTTACTCAGGAAATAAGGAACCGAATAGCGTTTTTCATTTTCCTAGAAAGACAAAGTTTCTTTCAAATATTTTTTTTCAAAAATGCCATTTTAAGCCGGTTTCTGTGGCGTCACAGAAGAGAAAAAATCATCGTAATGGAGCAAAATTGACATTAAGGGTTATGATGTTGATTAAACGACTTATAACGGAAAAGGGTGTTACTTTCAGGGTTAAAAAAATATAAAACGCTCTTCGATTGACAAGGGAGGAAGATTATCACATGTGCTTTTTTTCTGAAAATTATTTCGTTACTTTTTTTACAGATTCACAAAGTCCTTTACCTTCGTAAATGCATCCAATTTACAAGTATTTTTATTTAGAAACCAAGTTATCGAATAGTGATTTGCATTCTCCTATAAAAGAAAAGTATATTTAAAAAAATTTTGTCAAAAGGCGTTTTAAGCAGTTTTTCGATGCGTGTGAGTGGATTGCCATAATAAAGAAATGCATTATAATGAAAGATAAAAAAAAAAAAAAATGAAAGATTGCATTTACAGCAAAATCAAAAACGCTATTATATTTTTTTAGCCGAGGGGGGGGGGAGGGATTGCATATCTTTAATTGGTTTTGAAATCCAATTTCCTTAATTTTACATATATTCACGTTGTCATTTCTATTCGTAAATGCATGCAATTTACACTTATTCTTATTTATATACCAAGAAATGGAATAATGTTTTCCACTTTCCTATAAAGGCAAAGTTTCTTGGAAAAAAATATTGTCAAAGTAAGAATATTATGCCAATTTTTGTTTCACGACAGGGGAAAAATACCGTTAAAAATTTTATAGAGCCGATCAGATAGAAGAATTTCTAAAATTACAGTCTTACGAGCCGTAAACGTTGAGCCGCGCATACCAGCAATATCTGCGAAGGAAAAACGTTCTCAACTCAATTATCTTAAAACACTGTTTTTCAGAGGTCTTGTCATGATAACTTTTAAACAACTTAACGGATTTACGTTATTCTTCTCTCTTAAATAAAGGAAATTAAATACTCTACAAATTATATCTGAAAAACAAACAAGATATTTTTTTTTCAATTTATAACAAAAACTAGGATTAATTTTTATAGATTTTGAATTTTATTTTTATATTTTTTAATTTCGTTTACAAATTTTCGTTTGTTTTTAGGTATTATCAAGAGGTACTGGTATAACAACAAAATGACGACTCAAAAATGGGCGAACGCAAAACTAGTTTTTCATGATTTATTTTGAAGTACAATATTAAAATTTGTTTAATGTATTTTGATATTTTTATTGTTTATTATTATTTGTTTGTTTATACATTTTATTTCTATAAAACACAAATAAATAAATGGGAAAAGAAGTAGTAGTCTGAGTCAGCATTTCCCAACCAAGGGTACGCGTACTAGTGCCGTTACCTAGCGAACAAGTTAGAGGTTCGTGGAAATTACATCGTTAATGGCGGAAAATGCAAACATTAAAGTAGAAGAAAACTAAAAAAATATATACAAAATTTTTCTTTACAAAGAGAAAATTATGTAAATATAGGCACTCGCAAAATGAAGTAAAATGCCTGAAACTATAAAAAAAAATAGTAACTGATTAATTATCCGTTGCTACTAGTGCCGCCTACATTGTAAGAACAAGAGCCCCCTTTCTGTCACTTTTTTGTACTGTACTGTTATCCCCTCTCTTATTTTTTATAATTTTCATTTCTACCTAGGGATTCTAGAAATATGAAAAAAAGCCTATTAGTATCATTCTAATGTGCAGCAGGGCGACATCAGGTCAATAACACGTATTAAAAGTGTAGCTGCGTTCCTTTTTTATTATGAGTGCTTAATTTGATGTCTTTAACTAATATTTATCGTTTTAAAAGATTTTCTGTTGATATACTTTATGTTTCAAAATGTAAAAATCGTTGAAAGGTGGAATGCTTAAAAGTGCTCCAACTGATGTTATACTCTAACAAGTGGGTAAATGTGATCGAAGATCGCACAAAGGGTTTCGTTTAATATTCCTTTCAAAACACTTTATCCTTTCTTTAATAAATTCAAACAAATTTCATTTAGCAACAACAACAAAAAAGAAGTCATGTTTTTTATAAAGTAAAAATTTACCGGTCTATTTTTTCGTTTTTTCAAATATCTAAACCAGCCGGATCGCGGGCGAAACCCGCTATTATATTCTGTCATAATAATATCCGTCATACGGACTAAATGCGATATTTAAAAAAATATATAATTTCAAAATTAAACATGTTGGATGCCTTCAAAATGTTAAAATATGCGAATATTTCCATAATCGGGTTTTTATCATGATTCAATACATTCCTCAAACTCATATATTTACTATTCTCTATTATTCATGTTGATACTCGCTTTATATTATTTTCAAACATTTGAAAAATTAGTTAAACTTCCCATATGACGTCAGATTTTCTTTTTAATTCTCTAATTACGTGATATTAATCTGCTTTGTGTACTTACACATACTCATACTTCTTGTATTATTGAGAAATTTTAAACATTTTCCGTTTTATTACGACTATGACGTCAATCAATTTTATTTCATATTTATCTTTTTTTCAATTGGTGAAACTTTTTATTTCATTTTCATTTTTCACGTGGATATCGTCTGATAGAAAATTACTTATTGTAGAAATAATTTCATTGTGGATTTTTAATTTTTGGCATCTGCTATAACGAAAAATACTTAAATTTAATGGTACAAGGCTATTAGAATTTTGGTTTTTTATCTCTATTTATTAAAATAATACGAATTTTTCAAATTTTAATATTTTGGGCTCTTCACAGTTGATATTCGGATTTATACACAAAATTTCAACTCTGTAAGTTACACAGTTTTTGAGAATGGCTCTGTGACGGACAGACAACGGAGCGGGAGTAATGGGGTTTCGTGAGATGAACGAAACCCTTAAAACGACATTTTCAAAACTGAGCAAAAATCTGAGCACGTCTCAGAGTCAAAATGACTCCAAATCATAATTATTCAAGTTTGAAACATGTATATACTCATTTTTGAAAACATGCACACACTCAAGAATAAAACATCATATGCTCATTTTTGTGTATGTTCATGTTTCAAAAATGAGTATGAAACGTAATGAAATGAGTATGAATATTCCCAACCAGCGGTACGCGTACTACTGGAGGTACATGGCGGACATGTTAGTTACGTGAAAATTATATCGTTAATGTCTGAAAATGCAGAAATAAAAATAAATAAATATAAGCCAAGAAAACTGAAAACTAAAACTGAAAACTAAAAAGAAATCTAAAAGTGTCATTTTCGACTTCTATGTGCTAATTTTTGAGTATGTTTCAAAATTATTATTACTCAAGTATTACTCGTTACATGTGCTCATATTTGAGTGTGTCCATGTTTCAAAAATGAGTATGAACTGACTTCTATGTGCATATTTTTGAGTATTTCCACGTTTTAAAAATGAAATTGAACTGATTCTAATAATTTTCGGGTGTGTCCATGTTTCAACAAGAACGAAAATCATGCATCAAGCATAGATTATGTAACACTTTCCAACGCTTCCAAAATAATTTTACAAATCATTACCGTTTAATAAGCTGAAAGATAACATCTAAGTAAACAACTCGGAAAACGCATAACATATTTAAAAACATAATTTCATGAATTTTCAACATATACAATATGCAGAAAAATATCCGAATACTTTTATTCAGCCCTGTATATGATCTATAGATTTGTATATATACTACATAGGATGCTAAATTTTAGTTTAGTTAGAAAACGCGTAGCACAGTTTAAAATTCTCCTTCTGGAGTTTCTGTCAATAAACGGAAATGTGTTCACGAACTTTTGTGCTGCCCTGTATATGATCTACAGAATTTATACACACCAAGTAATAGACAAAAAGTGAGTTAAATTTAAAATCGCGTTCAGCAACTTAAAACGCACTTCCAAGAATTATTGTTAACAGACAGTAGAGAATTCTTTTGTGTGTCCCTGTAAATGAACGATGACTGCTATGCACACAATATTTAGTAGTAAGCCTCTTGTAATGCACCCTAGTGATATATATCAATTACAATGTATTTGAAATTGCATAACATCATTAAAATAAACCGCAAATGATTTTTCCCCATAGACCGTAATGTAACGGAATTATTTTGAGTGTCCCTGTAAAAAAACTATAAGTGAACAATAACTATAAGTGATATACTTCAGTTGAAATAGGGAACATGCTATAGATGACGTCAATAACATATAAAAATTGCAGGGCAATCCGAGCATATTTACGGGAGTTAGAGCACGGACAGACGGCCAGACGGCAGATGGTAGACGGCCATACGGCAGACAAACCGAAGTCATAAACACTTTTCAACTAGGTTGGAAAGTGTTAATAATGAGTATGAACTGACCTCTATTCGCTCAATTTTGTGTATGTCCACGTTTCAACATTCTGAGTATTTCTGGTAAGTCAGGATTGGAAGCATTGTGTTGTCATATTCGAAACAAAAAGTTTCATGACAAAATGAAAATAAGATTTACTTAGATTTGAAAGTGTCATTTTTCACAGTGTCATTTTTATTTAACATAAGGCCATTACTGACGAACAAAAATAAATATTTATGGGACCTCGTTTACTCGAGAATGTGTAAGTATATATGAAATGCCAAAGAAAAGAGAACGTGAGAGAGGAAATGTTGGGAACTGCTGGTCTAAGTTAATTAATGCGCTCTAATCCGCCATCAAATTTTAGTCCCTTTTCGTCATTTCAAACCTTTCTGGGGCCTTTAATAGGGCTTTTAGACAATGCATTTTTTTTCCTTCTGGATCTTGTGTACACTGAGAAAAATGACACTTTTAAATCTCAGTAAATCGATGTTTCATTTTGTTATGAAACATTTTGTTTCAAATGCTTTCAATTCTGAAATACCAGAAATACTCAGAATATTGAAACATTGACATACTCAAAACTGAGCATATAGAGGTCAGTTCATACTCATTATTGAAACATGGACATACTCAAAAATGATTAGGGTCAGTTCATACTCATTTTTGAAACATGGACAAACTAAAAAATGATTAGGGTCCGTCCATACTCATTTTTGAAACATGGACATACTCAAATATGAGCACATGATGTTTTATTCTTGAGTGTGTGCATGTTTTCAGAAATGAGTATATACATGTTTCAAATTTGAGTCATTTTTATTCGGAGCCATATTGAGTATTCGATATACTCAGATTTAAGTATTTTTTGTTCAGTTTTGAAAATGTCGTTTTTAGTGTGTAGAACTTATACCCACCTCTGTTGTTATGTTTTTCGTTTTCTCCAAAATGATTTTCCCTCTGTGAAGTCTGGAGACAGATCTTGAATTTCAGGCGATAATGTGACTTTTTTTTTATGTTTGACGGGAATCGAACATAAGATCACATCTCATAAGAGAATACCTATAATCACTGATAAAATGAAACTTTGAAATGGACACTTTTTTTTTTCTTCTGGATCAAGTGGGGTTTCTACAAAGTTTCAAAAGTGTGAATAAATTAAAATAAAATTAAAATACGTAATCAAAAAATAGCTTTAAATGGTACAGCTTTAACACATATTCGTAAAAATCATTCTTTTGAAAAGAGAAAAATAAAATGCTTTTTTTTTTTTTCAAAAAAAATGAAATTAATGAAATTAGTTTTTCCTATAAAAAAATTAATTACAAATAGAATTTATAAAACTGTAGAATATTCAGATTAGATAAAACATAATTTGCAAAGATCTCTCAGAGAGTAGTTGGGTTGGTAGTAGACTCAGTAGTTGGGAAATTCGTCTTCGTAAGGTATTCAAGTTACGAGTTGGCTTATTTGGCCGCTTGAATTTATGCTAGAAAAGCCAAAGAGCAGTATTTCGCATCGTTTTCTGCTTTTCTTATTGTTTTTTATCACACGGAATATTTAAATGCTAAGGAATTTTGAGTATTATTTTTTGGTAATGTTTTTTTCTATAATTTCCCCAAAATATTTTTTATTGTGTATCTTGATATATTTCGAGTATACGCAATCGGAGTTTTTAATACAGACTTAGCCTATTTACACTTTCAGCTACACTTCAGAATAATTGATTAATCCCTTTGTAATTCTTTTATTTTATCCAAAAACGTCAGATTATATAAAGATTATTAATTATTATTTATTAAGATTATTAAACAATTTAATCTTTAAAGCTATATATTTTCTGATTCAAAATGAATACACGCCGGTAATGTTTTATGGAATAATCTGTTATATAATCTTAATAACATTACTCAATAATTGAGTCCTTCGTCGTCGGAAGGTGTTCAAGATACGAGCTGGCTTATTTGGCCGCTTGAATTTATGCTAGAAAAGCAAAAGAGCAGTATTTCTCATCGTTTTCTGTTTTTCTTTTTGTTTTTTATCACACGGAATATTTAAACGCATGGTTGTATTTCTGCCGCATGCATAAATGTATAGATTTATTTTAACGGCAAACTTAAACAAGAAAGAAAAATCATTCGTCAAGCATAGATTATGTAACACTTTCAACTCTTCCAAAATAATTTTACAAATCATACCGTTTAATAAGCTGAAAGATAACATCTAAGTAAACAATTTGGGAAACGCATAACATATTTAAAAACGTAATTTCAAGAATTTCCAACGTATACAATATTCGGAAAAATATCCGAATACTTTTATTCAGCCCTGTATATGATCTATAGATTTGTATATATACTACATAGGATGCTAAATTTTAGTTCAGTTAAGAAACGCGTAGCCCAGCTTAAAATTCTCCTTCTGGAGTTTCTGTCAATAAACGGAAATGTGTTCGCGAACTTTTGTGCTTCAATGTATATGATCTACAGAATTTATACACACCACGTAATAAACAAAAAGTGAGTTAAATTAAAAATCGCGTTCAGTAACTTAAAACGCACTTCTAGGAATTATTGTTAACAGACAGTGGATAATTCTTTTGTATGTCATTGTAAATGAACGATGACTGCTATACACACAATATTCTGTAGTAAGCCTCTTGTAATGCACCTTAGTGATATACATATCAATTTCAATGCGTTTAAAATAGTGAAACATTATTTAAATAAACCGCAGACGATTTTTCTTCATAGACGTAATGTAACGGAATTATTTTGACTGTCCCTGTAAATTAACTAAAAGTGCTATGCACACCCTATTCCATATTAAGCTTCTTGTAATGCACCTTAGTGATATATATCAATTACAATGTGTTTGCAATTGTGTAACATCATTAAAATAAACCGCAAATGATTTTTCCCCATAGAACGTAATGTAACAGAATTTGTTTGAGTGTCCCTGTAAAAAAACTATAAGTGCTACACACTTCAGTTGAAATAGGGAACGTGCTATAGATAACGACAATAACATATAAAATTTGCAAGACAATCCGAGCATATTTACGGGAGTTAGAGCACGGACAGACAAACCGAAGTCATAAACACTTTTCAACTAGTTTGGAAAGTGTTAAAAATGATAATAAAAAAAGTGTAAAAAATCATTCGGATACATAAAACAAACTGTTCCATAGGCGCACCCGTGTAGTGGCCCGATAGGTGTAAAAGTTTTACTAAGAATCAATCCGAGATCTATTTTCATTTTCAAACAATTTAGGATGTCTATTGATAAATTTTTCATAGCATATTTCTGCCATATCTTATTTATTTTACATCTTCCTTTTCTTTAATATTTAATAGGCCTGACGTATAATAGTTATGCTGCTTAAAAAAAAAAAAAATAAATAAATAAATAAAAGATTTATCAGCTAACCTAGAGAAATTGTATTGTATAAAAGGGACTCTATATTCTTCAAAATGTGTGTATAATAAATTTAAATTTGTAAACTTTTCAGGAAAATACTTTTTTTGTTCCATTTTGTTTTCTTTCAGATCTTTTTACGAGTTCAAATTTGTACAACACCGCAAATAATACACTTATAATCTATTTCTTCCATAGCACGATTTTTTCCTCGAAAGCATTAATTTTGTCGAGATGTTATTAAATTCTCATGAATTTTACGTATATATTTTTTAAAATAGTAATTAAACACTGTAATAAACCTGTCAGTATAGATAGAAATTTTTTACTATTACACCAAACTCTCGTTAGTGCGGACTTCAAAAGGATGCAATTTTTTGGTTGCACTAAAAGAGATTCGAATTGAATTATGTAAATATTTCAACGGTGTAAAGTAGTCGCTTGCGTTGAACAAATTGAATTCAACTTAAGACATAAATTAAACAGCTTACCAAATTTATGATAAAAGAAACAACTTATTCTTTAATTTAGTAATTTTAGTATATTAGTATTAGCTGAACCGAAATATTTATATGATTTATTTACCATACAGTGGTAGCATAACGTAATTTAGTACTTTTGGATATAATTACATTAAAAATATATTTTGAGTAACATAACATATCGAAATATCAGTACACAAACCTTTTCATATTACAGTAGTGGATATAAATCAAATACAAAGAAAGACCGAAAAATCATGCATCATGCATAAATTATGAATTCCAACACTTACATATTATTGTTATAAACAATTCATTTTGTCATACAATGAAATAAGGTATCAAAATAAGCAATTTTAAAAACACATAACTCAGTAAAAATTCATTTTCAACAGTTGCTGCCAATACCCGGTAATGTGAGTGAATGTTTTTGTTTAACCCTGTATATGATGTATATAGTTTATTCATACCACATATCACAGTAAAAATTAGATAAATTTGAAAATGCAGACCACAGCGGAAAACGCACTTCCAACAGTTATCGATCATAGTCAGTTCTGTTACCGAATTCCTTTGTGCGTCTGTGTAAATAAACGATAAACGTTACGCATTCTATAGAAAACATGCCATAGTGCACCTTAGTGATTCTTTTTAATTTCATTATGTTTCAAGTATCATAACATTATTAAAAAGCAGCACAATCGATTTTTTCTTATAGATCATAATGTAATTGGGCTTTTTTGTGCTTTTCTTCTGTGCATCCCTGTACACGAAGTAAAAACGCTAACTATTCTATACTCCTGAGAAAGCATGTTGTTATCCACCTCAGTGACGTATATCAATCCCATTATGTTTGACATATCGTAACATTAATAAAATGCAATTCAAACGTTTCATTCCGAAGACTATTATTTAAGGTAAATCTGTTGTGCGTTCATGATAGGGAACCCAAATTCATAAGCACTTTTCAATTATGCTGGAAAGTGCTAAAAACACAAATTTATATCACTTTAAGCCTGGTGCGTATCTGTAACTTATATACTGTTTCTATCTCTAACGTCTGTCACAAAGTCACCCTCTCCACACCATAATATTTAAACACCCTTTTAGTAGGCTATAGCAAGCATATTGCTGACGCCTGCTGTAAGGTATAAATCGCTGCAGTTAATAGCGCAATCCAATATTATGCAATATCTATTTTTAAAAAATTGTGTTGTACAATACACATGTTGCTTCTAAAAATGAATTTTTTTTCAAAGCAAAAACTACGTTAAAAAATTAGCATAATGACATTCCAACAGTTTTGAGTATGAAGTAAAATACATTTATTTGAATGAAACATGGATTTACCATAATCTCTGTTATAATATAAAAGCCATGTTATGTTTTCAAAAGAGAAAATTGTATTAATCAACATATTACTTTTTATAATCTCAATTATAAAATTTTGTCATTCAATAGAAACTGAGATACAAATATAATGTGTATTACAAAAAGCACAACTCAGCTCTCCATTTAATATGTATCAACCAAATTTGGTTCAGCATAGTTAAAAAAAAAAAGCATCGTACATATTCAGTTTAGAGCAATTCTAGATGCCAAGATGTAACTAGCATGCAAATCTTGAAAAATTTGACGTAACAGCCCTACCTGTTTATCCTGTTTGTACACCAATCAACAACTAATTATACCGTTGCCTAACGAAGCTTCCCAGAGTTATGTTGTTTATTCTCGAGTTTCAGCGCCCACAAAATGTGTATAACTCACAGACCGGTAAATATTGCTTACAAAATTATCAAATTATTTTCAGGATATCACAAAATGTGTTTATTCATTTAAAAATTGAAGTAGAAAATATTCTCGAACGCATACAGTATGACAGGAGCTTCTATTCGCTTATAAAGGGAGTCTAGTTTAATTGTGAGCGTTTTGTCCAACATTAACATGTGTGAGAGTGAAAGCGACATGTATTTATCGTTTACCAATTTTTGACAATTGCGATTGTGCCTCCCTAAATCGGAGTTTCAATTTATTTTATGCGGTTATATGATAATTAGATCGTGGTGGTCAACTGGCGGTAAGCTGGCGTAGTGGTCAGCTCGGGCAGCTTCCCCATACAAAAGGGGATCAGTTACACGTGCATTAGCTATTGCTCGTTTGAGTTGTTTTCTAATTAACCTTCGAAGTGATCCAGCGTCGTGGTAAGAAGTTCAAAGTTTAGTATTTCAATAAAGAAAGTTCCACGGGGTTCTCGTTAAGTTGTAGTATGCGTGGCCGTTCCCGGCAAGCTCAGTCATTATGCAAATTTAGTGTTTAAAACACTTTTATTTAAACTATATGGACAAGGCGGGTGGAAGTGTCACTTGGCAAGTTTTAGCCAGCGGCGATCCACAAAATTCAATCACTAACTTAATTTTCACTAGAAACTACTAGTAGTTTTACTATAATAATAATGTTCACTTACATGAAGAACACTGGCAGTTCAATTCACTATGAAGTTCAGAAGGTCAAGCAATACACGAACACTTGCGAAATTGTTATTTCATTCTAACTTCTAATACACGGAAACTCATGACTGCCGAAAACGTTTATTCAAACTATAACTCAAAGGATATTCCTAATTGGTTTACTTTAACTCAGCTGAACTTCATTTCCGTTAACACGTGTTGAGAGCACAACTCTAGCTACTCATCGCAGGCCTTGTTCAATACCGAAGGAAAGATTAGACACAAATTCACCTAAAAAACCTTTCGCTTCAACGTATATACCTTGCAGATAGACCAGCGAAGCTAAATTTTCATAAACTTACAGCGAAAGACAGAAACCTCAAACTTCGAAGGCTCCACACATACTTGGAAATTTGGAGTAAAAGACAGCATAGATGTCGCCGTTACGCAAACAGTTTAGATGTTGACATCGCGTTATCATTAAAAACACCAAAACGCCTTTATAAGCGAGTTGCTAGTCCACTACAAAGTGACAGTGTAATTGAATGTTTTCAGCGTTTACAGCCATCCAAGCTTATCTTTACTGCGAGTTATTCAGCATCCATTACCTTGACTTAAGTTGAGTTTAAATTAGTAAATTTAGATTTAGTTATTGTTAGGTGTTAATTGATTTTGTATTCCAGAATCGTGGTTCAATTTAGCTCGCTCTACTGCAACCATCATTTATTGGCTCCAAATAAACTTGTTTGTTTTACATTAAACGAGCAGGGAAGACCGAGCTATGCTCGGTCAAAATTAAATTTGAGTTCAAATATCATGACCCATGACCAAAATGACCAGCTAATTGAATTTTCTCGAACATGTGACTTAGCCCAACAGTCTTCTCGTGCCCGAAAACCATTGGATGCAGAATTTAGTGTAAATTGAGCCGCTTTTTGAACTTGACCCACAATGACCCAGAAATGACCCACTAATCGAATTTTCTCGAACATGTGACATAGCCCAATGATTTTTGCGTGCCCGAAACTCGTAGGATACAAAATTTAATCAAAATCGTTAGAGCCGTTTTTAGATAAAATTAATTTGACCCGCTTTGACCCAAAAATGACCCACTAATCGAAAGTTCTCGAACATGCGACCCAGACCAATAGTCTTCTCGTGCCCGAAAATAGTCGGATACAACATTTCGTCAAAATCGTTTGAACCGTTTTTTAGATACAATTAGCTTGACCATGACCCAAAATGACCCAAAATGACCCACTAATTGAATTTTCTCGAACATGTGACCTAGCCCAACAGTCTTCTCGTGCCCGAAAACCATTGGATACAAAATTTAGTGTAAATTGAGCCGCTTTTTAGATCTTGACCCACAATGACCCAGAAATGACCCACTAATCGAATTTTCTCGGACATGTGACCTATCCCAATTATTTTATCGTGCTCGAAACTCGTAGGACACAAAATTTAATCAAAATCGTTAGAGCCGTTTTTTAGATAAAATTAATTTGACCCGCGTTGACACAAAAATGACCCACTAATCGAAAGTTCTCGAACATGTGACCCAGCCCAATAGTCTTCTCGTGCCCGAAAATGGTCGGATACAAAATTTCGTCAAAATCGTTTGAACCGTTTTTTAGATACAATTAGCTAGACCATGACCCAAAATGACCCAAAATGAGCCACTAATTGAATTTTCTCGAACATGTGACCTAGCCCAACAGTCTTCTCGTGCCCGAAAACCATTGGATGCAAAATTTAGTGTAAATTGAGCCGCTTTTTAGATCTTGACCCACAATGACCCAGAAATGACCCACTAATCGAATTTTCTCGGACATGTGACCTATCCCAATGATTTTATCGTGCTCGAAACTCGTAGGACACAAAATTTAATCAAAATCGTTAGAGCCGTTTTTTAGATAAAATTAATTTGACCCGCGTTGACCCAAAAATGACCCACTAATTGAAAGTTCTCGAACATGTGACCCAGCCCAATAGTCTTCTCGTGCCCGAAAATGGTCGGATACAAAATTTCGTCAAAATCGTTTGAACCGTTTTTTAGATACAATTAGCTAGACCATGACCCAAAATGACCCACTAATCGAATTTTCTCGATCATGTGAACTAGCCCAATGGTTTTCTGGTGCCCCAAAACGGTAGCATACGAAATTTCGTCAAAATCGTTAGAGCCGTTTTTAAGATAAAATTTGCATATATATATATATATATATATATATATATATATATATATATAACCACACACAAGATTTGCTCGTATTAGAATATATGATATATATAACCACACACAAGATTTGCTCGTATTAGAATATATGATATTGTCTCAATGGCTACTTATTTAGCGATCGGACCAGAGGGTACCACTTCAAACTTTATTTCTAAAAATATAAAATAAATTAAAAATCAACAACAGAAACAGGCTTTACATAAATAATAACGAAATCGATAAAAAAGGAGACACACTTACTGATGAAATGACCCCATTTTTGTTTTAATATTACAAATGACGAAGCCATGGTAAATAATAACAAAGAAAATTATGTCTTTGTCACTAGAACTCTCGTTATCTTTAATTTAATTTTACTATTCATTATTTGAATAGATTAAGATTTGGTTCAGTAAATGTCTTTTATAACAAAATTGTTCACTGATTTTTTCTTATAATGGAAGTAATGATTTTCTTGTTCACGAAAGAGTAATTTTTAAATTTTTTCAAAACGTATTCAAATACAATTTCTTGATATTTTTATCATTCTGCACAATGATAACAGAAAATAAAATCATTTAAATGTTATTTCCATAAATGCTGATAAAAAAGTGCTCTATTCAATACAATTGCTTGAAAGGAAGGCTTTCAATGAGAAATGATTTAAATTAAAAATAAATGTATTTATCTGAAACAGAATGATAATGGAATTTTAAACATAACTCTTTATTTTTGCTGTGTTTTATTATTAAATATGTATGTTAAAGAAAAAGCTTTGTGTTTAATGTTGTTAAACACAAAACAATGTCATTAATAATTAAAAATATATACACACACGCACACACACACATATATATACAGGGTGTTTCACAAAGGACTCCTAACTTTAAAAATCAATAACCCAGAAACGGTGATAGATAGAAGCATGAAACCAGTGGTATGTTTTTTAAAAAATCGTAAGAATCTTATACATAAATCTCAAAATTTAGTTAAAAATAGCATCGATAGATGGCGCTTAGAGCGTTAAGAATCCTTCTAAAGAGAGTTCAGAAGCATAGAAAGACTAGCCGTCGAAGATTTTGCCATTGAAATCTGACCGCTATTAGCGTATAGTAAAAATAATTCGCATCGGACACGTTGCCTGTCTGTTGAACTTTTTTGAAAAGCTCAACCATCTGGGCCTTTTGCGACTTGAAATCGCGTTTGAAAACTCCTCCTTGTGGCAGTAGGACTCTGATTTCATCGGTGGTACTCCAACACAATAAACACACGTTCCACCACGGTATACATCCCTTTTGGAATTATTTTCACTATACGCTAATAGCGGTCAGATTTCAATGGCGAAATCTTCGACGGCTAGTCTTTCTATGCTTCTAAACTCTCTTTAGAAGGATTCTTAACGCTCTCAGCGCCATCTATCGGTGCTATTTGTAACTAAATTTTGAGATTTATGTATAAGATTCTTACGATTTTTTTAATAAACATACCACTGGTTTTATGTTTCTATCTATCACCGTTTCCGGGTTATTGATTTTTAAAGTTAGGGGTCCTTTGTGAAACACCCTGTATATATATACACACACACACACACACACATATATATATATATATATATATATATATATATATATATAATTTTGGATTGTTTCTACTCATTCATTATAATTGTATTGTATTAAATAATTAAATGGAATTAAAGAGACTAGTAAAATATTCGGATAAGCAAAATTTAAAGTATCCAAAAATCCAAAATGTAATTTTGGCTCAGTCGGAAAAATGGGTTTTCTTTCTTAATTTCTTTTATTTTTTTTAAGATACATACATCAGACTAAAAACAAATTAAACACATTAATCCCTCTTCTTCTAAATTTGCTATTTTAACGAGAAAGATAATATTAACTCCTTGTTAATCGTTAAAAAGGTATAAAATAAAAAGATTATGAGCAGTAAAATATGTTTTATTAAACTGTTGACATATGTTTCAGCTCAATCTGAGCCATTATCAAAACAAACAAAAATTTTCTATAATTCACCGTTCATGAATTTATTTGAAATGCAATCATTTAATTTTTCACGTACTTAAAAAACATATATATATATGCATTTTATTTTTATTTTTTACTTGGATGTTTATTTCCATATTTGTAACCATGCGGAGTAACTCCAGCCACAATTTTGGTAAATTAAATGATGCTGCATCGTTACATATTGTATTGTTATGTGTTACAATCTCTATGGATTCACATATAATGGACTGGTGTATAGATTGCAGGAGAAAATTATGTTACTTTCATTGATCTTTATTTGGATGTTTTTTTTTCTTGATTGCCAGTGCTGTGGTTTTTCTATTATACTTACTATCAGCTATATGTTCCTTTTCTCTGTAACTAAATTTCCTGCTTGTCAAGCCATTATAAAAGTGTATTCTTTAATAAATGGTATTTCATATACTCCTGAATAACTCTCAAAATTAATTGAGTCAATTTTACTGCAAATAACATTCTTTATAATTTCTGAGGGGGTGTGACTATTAAACAGATATTGAAACGTTTAAAGCTGTATTTTAATTTTTCAAAAAAGCGAATAATTTTTTGTTGTTTTTAATTTAAAAAAAAACATATATTAAAGATTTTTAACACTATATTTTTTTCTTCTTTAACAAGACGCAAATCATTTTTTTTTTATTAAAAAATCGTTTCGGATTATTTGGATTTTCGGACAAGCATGGTTTAGATTAGTAGATGTAGCAAGAGATAAAAAGTCAATGTTTAAAAAAATTCTTTCAAATTTTTTATGACAGTTTCCTTTGTCAATTTAGTTTTTTTAAGTACATTTTCAGGGTAATATGAAAATCTATTTTCATTCTTCGTAATCTAAAATATTTCGTGTTATGTTTTAAAATTTTTTGATATTACAAAATGAAATGCAAAAGCTACCATATCAAAATGGATGACCTTTCCGAGTGTTGCCTTTTAGAGATGAGATTGAAATTTCACAAGGAAAATGCACTAAAGATAACTATTTAATCCGTGTAAAATAATAAATTTACTTGCGAGGTAAACCCAGAGTTAATCTATTGTAATAAACATCATGTCGAATTTCACTGTACTCAGAAATGTATAACTAATTGACTTATTTAATGCAAACATCATTAACATTCATAGCTGGATGTAACGGTACTTCTTCTAGATTCATTGTAATATTTGATTATTCATAAAATTGGTTTCTAACTAGAACAATGTTGTTTAGTTCTCTTACAAAGACCCTAACTTAAAATTTAATAATTTGATGAGTTTTTAATCCTTTCGAGTATGATTTGCTTTTCAATTTTGCGAAATGTACTAACAATAACTATTTAATCCATGTAACATAATAAATTTACTTGCGAGGTAAACACAGAGTTAATCTATTGTAATAAACGTCATGCTGAATTTCGCTGTACTCAGAAATGTATAACTAATTGATTAATTGAATACAAACATCATTAATATTCATAGTTAGGTGTAACTGTACTTCTTCTACTAATATTTTACCAAGTTTTTGTCTTTGTTTTTAAGGTGTATATACTTTGTAGGGAATATTCAAAATATGTGATAATGACGCGGCAATGAAAATAACATGACAAGGACAATCAACGAATGATGTTTCAGTTGGTTTTCATTGTAGTATTTGACTATTCATAAAATTGGTTTCTAACTAGAACAATGTTGTTCAGTTCTCTTACAAACACCCTTACTTAAAATGAAATAATTTGATGAGTTTTTAATCCCTTTCGAGTATGATTTGCTTTTCAATTTTGCGAAATGTACTATCAATAATTATTTAATCCATGTAAAATATTAAATTTACTTGCGAGGTAAACCCAGAGTAATAAACGTCATACCAAATTTCACTGTACTCAGAAATGTATAACTAATTGATTTATTTAATACAAACATCATTAAAATTCACAGTTCAATGTAACTGTACTTCTTCTACTAACATTTTTAATAAGTTTTTGTTTTCGTTCTTAAGGTGTATATACTTTGTATGCACAATCCAAAATATGTGGTATTGACACGGCAATAGAAATAACATGACAAAGGTGGTGGTCAGTCAACGAATGATGTTTCAGTTGGTTTAATTGTAATATTTGATTATTCATAAAATTGGTTTTTAACTAGAACGAAGTTGTTTAGTTCTCTTACAAAGAATCTTACTTAAAAATATATAACTTGATGAGTTTTTAATACTTTCGGGTACGACTTGCTTTTCAATTTTGCGAAACAAATGAGGGGGACGGGGCAAGAGAGCGCTCACATTTTTGAACTTCTGAGATATTTCAATTTGAAAATTTGATCCAATACTCAAATCAAGATCTATAACATAAAGTTTTTTTCGCCAATGTCTTAGTAGCATTTGAGATATTCTGAGTAACAATATGGCATTACTTTAATTATATTACTATTACGTTTTTTGTAAATTAGCTATCTTCATTGGGGGCATATAAACATCTAGGGCAAAAACGAAACCTGGGACATATGCTGACATCAAGTGACTTTAGAAACAAATTATATGTAGGATATTATAATTTACAATATTAGGCAACAGATTACAGTGTTAGAGTTATTTCACCAAAAAGGTGGCTTGGCACTTTTTTTCCCGACTCCTTCAAATTATTAATCCTAATAAAATTAAAAGTGGCAATAAAAATCACAAATATTAAGGTCTACTGAAATTAAAAATTTTTTTGAAGATGTTTGGAAAATTTTGTAATACATACATACACATAACAACTTTCTATTTTTAATTTGTATGTTTTATCACAACTGATTCGTTTGGAAAATTAGCCCCTATTTTAAATTTAAATAGCGAAAGTTATGTTTGAAATAAAAATCGCGAACGCTGTAAAGATAATTAAGCGTAAATTTATTATTATTTTTATTACTAAATGTTAAAACTTTAATGAAGTCATAATATTACAGACATGAATACTATTGTTATGGGGATATTATTAATGGGAAATGATACTAACAATAACTATTTAATCAGTGTAAAATAATAAATTTATTTGCCCAGTGTTGTAATTCTAATAAATTCATTACAATTACATCTCTTGTATTCTAAGTACTATTGTAATAAATATCATGTAGATTTTTTTTTATCAGATTTCTGATCTTTTTTTTCAGATATCATTATCATCTGGCAAAGAAATTGTTTAAAACATTATATGCTAAAAATTTATATTTTCTCTCTTTTCTATCCGTGTTATTCAATTCATAATATTAAATAATATTCTTCTCATTATAAATGGATTTTTTTTAGTTAATTTTCCTTTTGTATACTGGATGATTAAAATTAGAGGTATTGCGTAAATTGTGTTATACAAGACATTGGGAGTAAGTCTTTTGTCCTGAAAATTTTGTTAGGTAGTTATTTCTAGTTTAAATCCGCTTTTATATATAATTTTGTATTATTGCTTTTATGTTACAGACAAAACAATTAATTGTTGGGATTTTAACTATGAAAGTTTTGAATTAATTAATAACGGAATTGTTTTTAGTATGTTTTTAATCCGAAAATACTTATAAACACGATTATAAATTATGTTTCAAAATATATATTCGCATTGCATTGTATTATTTAATATTGTCTCATAAATCAGGGAATCATATGAATTGATCGTAAATCAGGGAATCATATAAACAGCTTATAAATCAGGGAATCATATAAACTGCTCATAAATCAAAATCTTGTAATGCTCTTTCCCTTTTTGATTAAATTTCAAAAATCTCAACAATACAACATTTGCCAGTATTTGTATGAAAAAGTAGTTTAAAACTGTACAGTCGGGTAAAAACTGGATACCTCAGTCACAGAGTTCCATATTTAACAGGAGATCTAAGCCGACGGTCAGAAGTTTGAAAGGCAAATGAATCTTGAAAGACAATGAGATAAAATATTCCATGTTTTATTGTTAAACACAACACTCTCATTTACTATTATCATTATTTCTGCTTCTCTAACTAAGCTTTGCTTATATAATTCTTCTCCAATCATGTAAGGCAATGTGACACGCAACCAACTTGCTGTGATTGCGAACTAAAACTATAGTCAGTATTGTGTTCTTCAGTGCTGACCGCTAGAAATCACTTTGAGAAATTGGAAGACAGATCTCGTTATATATTATAGAGCTCAGAGACCTCACTTTGACTCAATCTGAGCAGCGTTCTAGCGGCTAAAGGTTAAAATACTTAGCTCTTGGCAAGAAGAAGAAGCAGTCATTACGGTATCTCCTTTAATGTAGTTTATGTAATGGAAAGTTTATATTATCATTTTTTCATTTAATTTTTGCTAGTTTTAAACATTCTTTAATATGTACACATTTAAAGTAATTGAGACTTTTTTTTATTATTGTGTGTGGCATATTTAATAAAGATTTATTTCCGTAAATGACACTGTTTCTAGCATTTAGAAATGCCTTCTTTGACTTGTTTTCAGAAAATTAATTTAAATTCTTAAACAGAAACTAGATAAATATTCATATTTATTTTACTAATAAAAATGTTTATTTTATGTTAAAAGTAAATTTTAATTCCATATTTGGCATTTTATTTAAGCAAACTGCCTGCCAGGGAAAGGTGATTTTTGCACACATGAATATACTCGCTGAATCTTGTTCTACAATATAGCTGCGGCAGTGCCCGCTCCAAGTTTCATTATGTTTAGTCCAAATTTCATTTGTGCATATAATTAATACTTAAATTGCAAAATAATCTACATAAAATGTATAAATTTTCCTCCTACCGCAGAAGTTCCAAATTATTTCCATTTTGGTCAATACACTGCTTATAACGGTGGAATTCACAAACTTCAACAAACATTTCATTTGGTGTTGTAGCACATTCTTGTTCAACTGCCGTTTCGAAACCTTGTCTATGACCACCCATACGTTTCAAACTTACCTTATATCCATTCAATTCTAAGTCGCATAGGTGAATCTGCCTGAAACTCCCTGCGATATTGTTTTTTTTTTTTGTGCATCTACTACATTTTCATACTTACAATAGTATTTTAAGATAAATTTTTCTTTTTCAAAAGTTAATCTTGGTCGACTCATTATTTACAACTAATTACACTTTGGAAAGAAAGAAAAATGAGAAAGTTACTACACGTTAAACAGTGTATGTACACATTTTACTAACGCACCCTGTATTATTAAAATATGTAGCGCTACTGATTGTTGATGGTTTTTATCTAAAATTTACAAGGATTTGAGTGTCTAGGGTAAATTCCATGGAGATGTTCATAATCCCGGTGGTGTATTCTTCACTGTTTAACCTTTGCAGTTTGCTACAATATTTAATTTTAACTATGAATTAAACGGACTACTTTTAACTATAAATTAAACGGACAACTTTTAATTATGAATTAAACGGACTACTTTTAACTATTAGTTAAACGGATATCCATTGCGATGTTTTTATATCAGGATATAGATCTGTCAAAATCATTAATAACGCTGTTAAAAATTTGCAGCAAACTGTCTAGTCATTTGAACGTTTTTATAGAAATTGGTCACATAACCGTAACTTAACTCTATTCTGACTATAATATGGGCAGTAATATGGTCAGAATAGAGTTAATTTACGTTTATGTAACCATGTTCTAGTATAAAAACGATCAAATGACTGAACAGTTTACTGCAAATTTTTAACAGTGTTATTAATAATGTTGACAGATCTGTTTCCTGATATAAAAACATCGCAATGGATATCCGTTTAATTCATAGTTAAAAGTAGTCTGTTTAATTCATAATTAAAAGTAGTCGTATAATTCATAGTTAAAATTAAATTCCTTAAGATTTTATTTTTCCAAAATGTATATTACACACTCCTTTCTGCAGCATTCTTTTGAAAAATTGTTAAATATACCGAAAAATGGGAAATACAGTAAACAACATTTTAAAGTATTGTGTATAAAATTTACATTTTTAAGATATTTTCCCACAATATCTTTCATCTTTAAGCAGTTTAGTTAGTTAAAGTAATAACTTTTCTAAAAAAGGAGAGAGTTTTTCCCTATGAGACGGAAAAACAATTCAAATTTTGATATATTACAGATATATTTTCTTTCTATTGGCACTAAAATACTGAATAAATATATAAACTTATATTTCTATATATTTTTATGAAACAAAATCTTTTAATGTTTCGGATGCTGTAATAGTTAAACAACATGTTAACTTTTCTGTCTGTTCTTTTACCCCAAAAGATTAGCATATTGAGTCTTACAATAAAAGGTTCTCCTTAAGAAAAATATTAAGAAATTTATATAAATTTAACTAGTTATTAAAACTTGTTATAGTTATTATAGTTCCGCGGGATTTATTATAAATTAAAATTTCTGTGCCCGTACATAACAACTATAAATAACATTTGACACTTAAGAATTAGTGCATTTTGTAAAGTTGTATAGAAAACACTATTTAATTAATTATACAGGGTGTTTCAGTGTCAGGTTTACAAACATAAAGAGATGGCACACACTATAATAAAAAGAAAAGTGCCCAGTTAAACTGATGGCACTGTTGAACCACAGGCTATTCACACTAACTGTATATTATACTCTTATTTCAAGGAATAATTCCCCTCGAAAAATAAAGAAATCGTCAATATATTAAGAGGAGATCATCACCCCCCTTATAATTAACCAATGAACACACAAAGCTAATCAGGGAAGAGTCTTATTACAATTAACATCTATACAAAATTTGAAGAAAATCGGATCACTCTGCATGAAAAACCCATTTATCTAAATTAAGGGAGGGGGTTTGCCTCCGTTTCCTCCCTTTATACCTAAGTAATGAACCCCCAAAACCAATTCAGAGAAGCGCCTTATCACAATGAACCTATAAACAAAATTTGAAGCAAAACGGTTATTTCTACCAAGAGTTATCGCGTTACATACATACGTACATACAGAACGGGTGGACACATTAGTTCTCAGGCTTTGATAGCTTGTGAGCTAAAAATGGCATTTTCAAAACTGAGCACAAAATACACAAATCCGAGCATTTCTCATAGTCAAAATCACTCCGAATCAAAATTACTCAAGTTTGAAACATGTATATACTCATTTCTGAAAAAAAGCACACACTCAAGATCAAAACATCATGTGCTCATATTTGAGTATGTCCATGTTTCAAAAATGAGTAGAAACTGAGTTCTATGTGCTCATTTTTGAGAATTTCCATATTTCAAAAATGAGTTTGAACTGAGATCAATGTGCTCATTTTTGAGAATTTCCATGTTTCAAAAATGAGTTTGAACCGATCCTAATCATTTTTGAGTATGTTCATGTTTCAATATCTGGTATTTCAGAATTGAAAGCATTGGATCGTCCTATTTGAAACCAAAAGTTTCATAACAAAATGAACACATCGATTTACTCAGATTTGAAAGTGTCATTTTTCTCAGTCAAATGTAATATTAATAAATATTTCCTATGATTCATTTCTAAGAAATAACAATTAATTTATTGTACTTATGTCCATAACACTAAAATAAAGATATTTCAAATTTTAACAGTAATATAACATGACAATGACATTATAATGGTAATCTTAATTCTAAGTTACCAATTTCAAGTTAAATAAAAACTAAATATATATCTAATGTAAAGTAATGATTAGGTTAATTATTTAGCTCTTCGTAAACTGATAAACTAATTTAAAAAAAACAGATCGTAATATGAAAACATAGTTCTTCTAAAGAGCAACGTGGAACCCATATTTTTGTCTTTTTCAATTAACGCTTTTGTATTTTTTTTTTCAGATGATACTGTTTATTTTTCATTAGAAAAATATTCTATTTTAATCCGGGAGAAATCGCGCATATCTAGGGTATGAATAGTTTTTACTTTGTAACCAACAAATACAACCAATAATTCTCAACTTATTTAGTCAGTGACAACTGTTACAAATTATAGGAAGTAATATGCTAAAGATTACTTTTCGAAAAGTAGTGGTGATAATTGTAAAATCTGTACGCACTCGGGGTATGTCATACCCCATGCGACTTCTCCCGGGTTAAGAAAAATAATTAAAGAATGTTCGTTCTTAAATTGAATTCATTAAGGAAAAATATTAAGTTCATTCATAGGATTTTGTAGAAATATGAAGATCTTGACAGATTAGGTTTCTAATCGGTTACTTAATCGCACAACAAGTGAATGCGTGTTAGAAATTAATAACTTTGTGTTTTAAAATGTTAAAAAATGTCGACATATTGTTGAAACTTCTGAAATTCACTTTATGATCGCATTTTTAAAAAGTAGTTTCTTATATAATGAACTTGCTGAAGTTCTTTGAAATCTGCATTGTTAGTTAAGTTAAAGTATATACACTATGTACCTAAAAGTTTTAATGACTAATCATTAGTCTCTTATTTAAAGTTTTATACTAAACACTCTCATAAGAGAAAATTCTTCAGATCATTTTTAACGATTTCGTTCAAATAGAGAAAAAATATCCCGAAATCAGACATTTAAATCATGTCATTTCATGTACCGAATTTATATTTAATAGAAAACAGTACATATTTATGATCAGCTAATGTGCCCTAAACTATGCTTTATCTTTTCTATAAATTTCAGGATGAATGTAATTTTATGTAGTTAAATGTTTCAATTAACTTCAATGATTTGAGTGTTAAGATCAACGTATGATTTCATTGCCTTTCGCGATTAGTATAGTGATCGCAAATGTGAAATCACTAATACAGGCATTTAACATATTCACAAACAGTTTAATGTTGTGCACAGAGTGAAAAATATCAAGTGAACACAATGCAAAAATTATTATTTAGAATGCACGTTCTATGCATCTGGGAATGTTTAGAGAAATTAAATTAGGGAATAAGAAAAAGCTAGGAGAGCCTGCGCACAATTCAATAGAATAATAGCAAAAAATCTAAATATTAAATATTTGCTAATTTGTCCATGAATAAGTTTGACTTCATTTATTTTTTATGCATTTCTATTGCTATTTTGTTGTTATGCTGTAATTTAATCTAACAGCTGTAATAAAACCAAGAAAGCTATTTAGTGCAATCTGTCCTTACAGGATTGATATAATTGAGCACATAGGTGGACGAAATTCTTATTTATGATAACTACAATTAAACTATTAACAATAATAATTACACTTATATACATTATTGTAAGGTTTTTGTGAACAGATATTATTGCATTAGGAGTGAATGTGTCAACATAATGAATAAAGAATCAGAAAAAAGGAAAGAATTTTAAAAATAATTAAATAATTTTAATTAAAGAAAAAAAATAAAGAATCAGAAAAAGGAAGCCTAGAAAAGATAACAAAATAACATTGAGTTACATGATAATACGTTTAAGGTAAAATTAGTCCATTTTCATTTCCACAATTTCAATGTTTTCTTGTAATGCTGACCGAAGTTGTCGCCGTTCACAATCGATGCACTCATTGTTGTAAATAGTGCAGCTTTCGTGCAACCACCTGCCACAAGTAATACATTGAATCTTTTCACTGATCGAAGTTGTATCCTGTAGAGTTCCCGACATTCAGTGCACTCATCCTCATTGCCCGTCGCTTTCCTTCCTTCAGTTTTTTTTTATTCCACTTTTTCTGGAATCTTCTTATCTTCAGCTGTGTTCTTATTTTTGTTGCTGCTTTCTTCTTAAGTCTTTTTTCATGTATATATTGTGCATCGGTAACATTCCGTTGCATTCTGGTTCATTTTTGATGTCGATGGCATTTAACAACTTGGAACGGATGTAAGCTTTTCCAAAACTTTCGTAGGTGTATTTCTGAGAGTAACATTTGTCTTCCCAAAAATTAATGATTAACAAATGCACATAGCTGCTGCAATGGGATGGGGCTGCAGTAGGATAGGCCTAGAATATGAGAAGTTTGGGTTTCAGTGGTTATAACGAATACTGCAGTTGAAATGGATTGGTGTGGATTATTATAATATTGTGCAAATTTGACAGCATTTAAATCCGGTTATATTGATATTTAAAAAATGATGATGCCAGGCTTGACTGAACTAACAAATTGCTTTCAAAGGCATATAATTCAGATCGATTTATTATTTTTTAAGAACCTGTATTTTTGTGATTTACCCATATAGGTAAGGGCAGGGCTTTACAAATTTGATAAAATCTGATAGCCAGCAAAAATTTTAGTCGCCAGTAAATAATATTACCCCCCCTCCCTTCCCCCCCCCCCATTGATTTTTAAATCAAAAAACTTTTTTATGAATTTATTGAGAAAAAAAAAATATATACTTTAGATTTATTAGTTACATAGTTTAGAATAGTACATAATTCAGAAAGATAATATAAATAAACTAACAAGGAGACGTTCCGACGTTGTGGTCACGGAATGCGGTGAACCTTGGGGTCTTGAGAAAAAATTGTCTCAAAGCCTACTTCACAGATTGCAATCGGGTAATTTTCCAATTTAGCTTGGTTGGCCGCGCAGTGGATTCATGATTTTTCTGTTTCACTTCGAGTCCCAACAAGACATATTTTTCGCAGCGAAAATTTTTATCAATTACTTTCGAACCGCAATTGAAAAAATATGTATAATCATTGAAATTTACGAAAAATATAAATTAAATATTTTTTATAGCATATAAGTGCAGTTTTAACTATGAAATTGTGCATGTTTAAATGTATATTTAAAAGTTAAAAATAAAAATAAAATATGCAATTTAAATTTCTATAGACCAGAAAATTTTCCTGTTTCTTTAAATTATTTAAATAAATAATCTACTATTTTTCCCAAAGAAATGAATTAAAATACGTGATATAAATCTATGATACAGGGTGGTTTTAATTAAAATTCTAGTTTGAAAAGCCTATAGAAAAAGAACCACTGGTCAGAAATACCTTATATTACATTTGAGTATACGTGAAGCAATGGGAATATATATATATATATATATATATTTTGTGAAGTAAAAAAAAAGTTCAAAAGTTGTCCGATAGTTGGCGCTGTACTCGCCATAAGACGCTAATTAAAAGACGTGTCATGCTGTCGTGGCATTCTTTGTCAGTCATCGGGCAAGACTCGCTTCTTTAAATCTTTAATATCCGGAATTTCCTCAATGCAATTGCCGCACAGTCACAGTTTTTGTAAAAAAGCTTCACAAGCAGAGCCCGATCCTTCAATGATAGAGTCACGACTACCTTCTCAGATGGAGGATAACAGGAACTGCATGTGCCTCGCCTTTTTATCACAAGTATAATGTGCGGTGTGCATATCATGTCTTTTAATTAGCAGCTTATGACGAGTACAGCGCCATCTATCGTTCAACTTTTGATCTTTATTTATCTTTTGCAAAACAAATTTCCATTGCTTCACGTATACTCAGATGAGATATCAGGTCTTTATGACCAGTGGTTCTTTTTTTTTTACAGCCTTTTGAAAGTGCAACTTTAACCCTGTATTTTATTTTAATTTTGTTTCATTATCCATGCTTAATTTTTTTATGAACTACTGGGATGTTTTAATTTTGAATCAAATCATCAAGATTGGTGAAACTAAAGCATAGTTATGCTTAATTATAAATATAAACACACATACATAAAATATATTTTAACCAGAAAAAAAATATTTATAATACGATATAAATAACATTTCTAATTGCATAATTGTTATGCCTTAATATAAACACAAAATACAAACATTTAACAAATAAAACCGTTTTTATTGTTTGTTTTTTTAATTATAGGAACATTACATGATGTACAAAAAATTTAGGAAAACACATTAATTGTTACAACTTTTATCTTTTTAAGCTGGAGAAGAAACGAGATTAACATTTCGATGGATTTTTTTTATCTAAAAAAATTAAAATAGAAATTGCTTTAAGTCTATCATCATATTCTGATGTAACAAAATATGAATTTTCAAAAAATAGCATCATAGCTTGTTAGCAGACATAAATAAAACAAATGAATTCATTTCTTAAATTACAAAGTTTAGATAATTATTAAAGAAAAACCAAACTTGATTAATTTATTTTATAGTGTATTTATGAAATGATTAACAACTGCTAAAAGTTATTTCAATTTAGTTGTACAACATGAATAGTTTTTATTGCTTCTAAATTTAAAACAAAAATGGCAAAACTATCTTTGAAAAACATTTAACTATATTTCCAGAAAATTTAGCTTAGTTTTAAATAACAACAAACTACAAAAAATGCATTATTATTTTCCAGATAACATTTAAAATAAATAAATAAGTTAATTATGCATTCTGTTCTAATCATAAAAATGTATATTCTTTGCTGCGATGTGCAGCAGTAATTTATTTAACTATTCTATAGCAGTTTAGAAATATTTAAAAGCAATGCTATGACACAAAAAAAATTACTTTAAAGTGTTAATTTACTTTCACGGTACAAATCCACAAAATTAGAAGAACACAACACATTTTAATCCGAACTTGAAATGACATCATAAATATCGTTTGTTTTCAATGTGCGCAATTAAGATCTGCGCAATATTCTTTTAAACACAAAATAACAACAGCCTTTATGCAGTTGTTTCCAGCTTATAGCAAATGACATATGTATAAAAAAAAGAATTTAAATTAGGATATTTCAAAAGCTTTATAATTTATATGACCGACAATTTAACTTTAATATTATATTTTTTGCTATAATATTATATTTTTATATGAGAGAATTTGTATTTAACAGTCTTTTCTATCGCAAATATTTAGAAATAAGCTGTGAAAATTTTTATTTATATATATTTTGTAATAATTGCATTTGCTGTAGTAATTTACATTTGCTTTAGACGTCCAAAGTAAACATAAATTTTAATTAAAAATAGCTTTAATAGGCTTTATTGAGTAATTTCGATATAAATATAGATATCATTCTACGATTAAATTTTCTAAATACATTTTTTTTATTTTTTACACTCCACTGAAAATATAATTTATTTAATATAGGTGGTATATTATTAAGCACTGGCCAGTTTTGGATAAATTTCTAGAGGAATGATGCCTCCAGGGACGAATTTTAAAGGGAGAGTAACCTGAATTCATTAAACCGTGCAAGGAAAATCCTGCAAGAGTTGCACGGTCACCCCGACCAGACCGCAATTGGTATCAAAATCGCAAACATGGTGCCTTGATTTTGTAACCACAGACCTGCCAAGTCTCCGGCTTTTTGGATACCAGTAATTTAGTACAGAAAATGTTGTTTTGTTGAATCGGAGCATTTTGCGATTTAAAAGAACAATATATTCTCAAAAAAATTACTGGTGTTCAAAAAGCCGGAGACTTGGAAACTCTGTAACCAGAATGCTGACGATCGGGTTGAGTGGCCCCTCTAAATAATTAAAGTTTGGAGATTTTTAAGGAAATCATTTTAGTATTACAATATTAGCAAATTAGTTCCTTGCAGCAGTAGAAAAAAAAGGGAAAATGTTTGTATTTAAAATGCTTTCAAACCTCTCAATTGCTAACAATTTTATTAGAATGGGAACTCTATTTCTGAATTACCTTTCGCCAAAACTTGTATACGTTATTAAAATTCTATAAGGATTTTCACCTGTTTATGACATAGTATATTTTATTAAATTTCTTGAAAATGATAATGAAAGTTGTAAAAAAAGTTATCTCTCTCATATATATATATATATATATATATATAGATATTTATTTATTATTTTACTTGGAAAATACTCAATTTATTTAAATAGTGTGTGACAATGTGAAAGACTTAGGCACATGACATAATTAAAATCTATATTTTATGATTTTTTTTTCTAAATTCACTCCACGATCACACGTCGTCACAGAGTGTTTGCATTTTGTTCATAGGCGTGACATAACTTTTGTGATTTGCAGTGATGTCATTGCAACGTCATAAAAATTTTCAAAGCTGTCGAAAACAAATTTTCTTTATGCCATAATATGTTCTAAAGTTTCTTTTAATTTTTCTTAAGATCTCCAAGAGGTTCACATATTGGTCACTTTGTACCGTCACAAAGTTTTGACAGTTTGGTTACATATGTGTCGTGACGTCACAATGACGTACTGAGATACTGAAATCCCTATTTGAATAATGTTAGATTATATGTATATTTCTACCGAAATCGGGACAAACCAATTGCGATAGGAAGAACACTTTCCATCTTAGACGCATTTCGTATATTTTGTATTGTATACATACGTGACGCTATGTACTTAAACTGAGTCTGTGTATGTCTGTCTGTCGGCGTTGGATAGTGAAATCTAGCGCACCTAGAAGTCTAAAAATTTGTGTGTGATAGTCCAAGGCCACTCTTGATGCACCTGAGACTCAGAATTTTAATATTTAAATTATTTAACGAGATTTTAATTAAAATCCACAAAGAGCTCTCATAAAAAATACGTTTTTTTCTGCGGTTGGTTGGTTGTATACAGTCTCCGCATCAGTCATTAAATAAATCAAGGTAGGGATAATTGCAGTTGCGAGTCGAGTGTTTAAAATTGACAGATCAGACATTATATTGATATCCAACTTAATTATTAACCGTTGCCAAATGCTAAAATCTTAATTTTAAAGGATTTTACCGACTTAATGAATGATTGGGAGAAAACGACTTTTTATTAAATACCGCATTTATTTTACTTGACCGCGCGCCACCTGGCGGTGACTTTTTCCTTAATTAACCCTACAAATCTATTGCTCTGATTTTAACAGAACAAATTATATTTAACAAATTCACAATTTTTACCTTCACCCGTAGTGTTTAATTGCTCTTTTATATACATAATACTACTATTTTGTTATAACAGTTTTCGTTAAAATTAAATTTTTCGTTCCTAACAAAATTACACACCTCGTATTCAGTTGATGCACACCAACAGTCAAAGTTAGAGATTTTTTTGTTGAGCATTTGAGCGTGCGCCTCCTTGCGGTCCCTCCCTCAAGGTTTTTTAAACTTTGTTTTATGTCCATATCGCAGCTTATTATGTTCCGAACTTCTTCAAACCACTTTCATTTTGCTAAATTATCATAAAATTCAGCCTTCATAGCTTCAGGATGTATTTCTTGTTAACTATAATATATATATATATATCAGAGTGGCCCTTATTTATCAACTTTCTAAAAGTTTAGCTCCCACCCCCCAATATTGTTCCAATTAGTAAAAAAACAATGTATGCAAATTTTTAGCTCAATTAGACAACTGCAGGACGATCCACATCGACCATGAAGTTTTGAAATTATTGCCCGAAAAAACATTTTTTCAGGTAAAATACTTTTAACTCATATATAATTTTATCTTATATAAAAAAACTGTCCAGGCTTATTCTCTGGTATTTAAAAGGTTACGTTACCATAAATATAAAGTAGAAAGTTGGGTGCAGAGCGCAGGTTTAAGGAAAGACCTTCACTCAACATCGGTGGTGAAATCAGCGAAATCAGTGGTGGTGACGATGACAGTAAAAATTCTTCTGTCATGGATCAGAAAATGTCAGAAACAGCAACAACGCAGCATAAACAGCAGTTTCAGCCACTCGAGGTACATTGCAATTCTTTACTCTCCGTCTTTCTGAAGTTTTTGATAGATGCAAAATCACTGACCGAAATGCGGTTTACATATTAATGGCTGCTGCAGAAGCTTTCGGGCGTGATACTGAAAACCTAGTAATAAATCGCACTTCTTTTCAACGCCTTAGAAAACAATTTAGAAAGGCAAAACACACAAAAATACAGAAAAAAATTATGCTAAATGACTGTCAAGAATTGGTGTTGCACTGGGATTGAAAGCTGCTCCCAGCACTCACAGGAATTGAATAAGTAGACAGACTGACAATAATAGCAACTTTTCAAGGCAATGACCAACTGTTGGGAGTCCCTGAAATCCCAACATCTTAAGGAGAAGAACAAGCCATGGCTGCTTACCATATAGTAGAGAAATGGGGAATAGCTGACAAAATTCAAGCACTTTGCTGTGATGTGACAGCAATCAATACAGGTCGAATAAATGGTGCCTGAACAAATCTAGAAAAAATGTTCAATCGCGACCTGTTGTTCTTCTCTTGACGTCACCACATGTATGAGTTAGTTTTGAGGAGCTGTTTCGACTCACTGATGGGTGCAACTTCTGGTCCATACATTGCATTTTTCAAACGATTTAGAGAAATTTGGACGAAAGTGAATAAGAATGTTTACATGACTGGTAGCAGTGAAGTGCTAGATGATGACCGCTTAACCCTTCTTAGATTTCTTGAATACCACCATTCTATGCAGAAACAACAGTGAGGTGATTACGGAGAATTGTTGGAGTTAACAATGATCTTTCTTGGTGGCATTCTGAAGAATGGAATATTATTTCGTATTCCAGGATCTGTAAGTCATGCTTAGGTGGATGTCAAAAGCAATTTATGCATTTAAAATATGTTTCAAGATCAATTTCAATTAACCCATAGGGAGAAGAGTTCTGTAAGAAGAATATGTATTTTTCTTGCTCGAGTGTATGTTCGGGCCTGGTTTATGGCATTCGAAGCCATAAAAGCACCTTATCACGATTTCCTATTCATGCGTCAACTGATAAACTATCAGGATATTGATACAGAAATCAGTCAAGCTGCATCTAAAAAATTCTCCAACCATCTGTGGTACTTAGCTCCCGAAACTGTGGCTCTATAGATATTTGAAGACAACGTTCCGATAGAGATTAAGTCAAATATGGCTCAAGTTATGCTGGAAGCAGATAGAGGTTAAAGACCGGAAGAAGAAAATAAACCTAAAAGGTATAGTATGAACCAAAATGATTTTTCTTTCTTTTCAAACATCGAATTTTCGTCTTTTGTAACTTCTGATACAAAATATTTCTTCACGAGATATTTTATCAGCACCGAATTCCTCAACAAAGATCCTTCAACATGGAAGGACGATCCTAGTTACAAAAGTGGACTTGAAAAACTTGAGAAGACGGCTGTTGTGAATGATGTGGCTGAAAGAGGTGTCAAACTCATTCAGGATTACAATAACATTCTCACAAAAAATGAAACTGAGAAACAATTTGTTTTACAGTTCGTTAGCGAAAACCGTAAGAAATACCCAACTGCCACTAAATCCTCTCTTCGGAAAAAATAATGTTCAATGTCTAGTTTTCACACAACACTAAAAAGAGTTCACATTGTTCAGTGTGGACACTGTTCATATTATGTCTTTGATGCTATAGCAATTATTGTTGAGAATAAAAATGTGTTTCTCTTATAGCGGTTGTGAGCTTTATTAAAATATCCTAATATTTTCTAACTTTTTGACGATTTTTTTGGAATTTTTCAAATTAAATTTTGGTAATTATGATTTAGAACGTTTTAAAAAAACAGCTGGGGTGAGTTGCTTGGATGTGTTTACCTGAATTTCTGTTAGAAGAAAAAAATTGTCAAGATAGGGAAGAATATACCGTTTTTGAACGGAATTACTCTTTGAGTATGCAATGTTACAACTTTAAGACATTTGAGGGTCGTCTTAAAGCTTTCCGATTGAGCTAAAATTTTGCACAGCCCTTTTTTTTGTTGATTGGAACAGGATTAGTCGGTGGGAGCATGAAAATTTTTACTTTCAGAAAATTGCCTATTGCTAAGGGCCACTCTAATATATATATATATATATATATATATATATATATATATATATATAAACCCAAAGGTGAATTTTCAAAGTTTCAATGCTTGCTAAAATGAAAAAAAAAAAAAAAAAAAAAACAGTTTATAAAACAGTGCACTTATGCCAATGCATTATTATATGAAAAATTTAATTTCGTTATTCTCTATTTTATAATCATGTATCTATACTAATAAAATAAAGTTTCGCTCTGTGTGTGTGTCTATTGGTGATGGCTAGCAAAATATAGCCCGCCTAGAAGTCTGGAAATTTAAGTGTGGATAGTCCAAGGTCTGACCATGTGCACCTGAGTCTCAGAATTTTTATATTTTGATAATTACTCTAGATATCAATTAGAATATCATTAACATCGCATCGAAAATGTAATCTTTTAAATCAAAATGGCTAATGAAAAGAACTGCTGTTGTGAATTTGCAACCGGAAATGAACGAATTCGAAATTATTTAACTAATTAGCGAATTTTAAGAAAACTAATTGAGATATCAATTTGAAAATTTCTGAGCATATGTAGAAAATATTTTGTATCTGACTATGTGATTTTTGAAAAATTCGGTTGGTAATTTTTTTAAATTTACGCAAAAATCTGCCAAAAATCTGCCGGCGCCTGTGAAAACGATCCGAGAAATTTTCAGACAGGGATCGGCTTTCATTAAAAACTGAACTACAAAGAGATCTGTTTCTCGGGCAAATCCCCCCATTTAGTTTTCGAAAATGAAAGGAAATAATTGCCAATTTTTACTAATGAACAAAAATTTAGGTAACTAATTAAGATATAGATTTGAAATTGAGGTCGGGAAGGCTTGTCATCTGCTGGCTATTTTAGCGTAGCGTCTTCGTTATGTTCTAATTATCAGAAAAATGTAATTCTTTTTTTAATGATCGCGTTAATGTAGGTGACGGTGGTTCTCTTGAACAAATTATTCATTATATTTCCGGGTATAGCGAGGGAGGGGGTTAACGCCTTTCTCTGAGATTGTAATTATCTCGGGCCCACGCAACGCCGGGCGGGTTAGCTAGTGCTTAAATATAAAATATTACTTTGCTTTATTATAAATAATTAGTTTCATTTCATGTTATTTATATTCTTAAAGTATGGATTTCACATTATAATGCACTCCAAACATGTACCAAATAAAAAAAAAACCAAGCGTATCCTTAATCATCGGATTTTTCTCAAATTTTAATATTATATAGTCTAGTCTGGATCATCATTAAAAAAATACAATAAATTCTGTCCAAAGCGGACTCTCTGTAAGACAGAAATATTTCTGAAGCGGAGTTATTTTAATGACCAACAGAATTATTTCTAATACATTAAGTTCCGACTAAGGATACAGTGTATGATTCATATATTTTTTTTCTATCCGCCACGCTCTATTCCGTCTAGACAGAGTTTGCTCTGGTTCATATAAACATATTTTAGAAATAGCATTTAAAATTACCTTTGACTGAAAATGTACTTTTTAAAATCTGTTATGTGGATTTTTTAATAAAAGTACTTAAAATATTTTTCCATCTACAGTCAAATTTATCCTTTATGGTGAGTCTTGAACATTATTTTATGATATAATTATTTTTTAAGTTGAAGAATTGTTATTTATTTATTTATTTTAATTTACAATTTAAACCTCATGTCGGTTAATAATTTTCTTTTTTCATTTATATATGTTATTAGGTGCTTTATATTGTCGATTTTAGGCATAATGCTCACAATATTTGACGAATTAACATATATTTACTATGAATATTCTTATAAAGCCCTTCTGAAGATTCTATAAGATATTCATAGTTTTCCAATTTTGCTTTTCTAATTTTTATTTTTCATCCCTTTAAAGTATAATTCCTTCAGTGTCCATTCCATAGCTTTTTGTGATGTATTTTCCTTCGTTTTTCACATGTGTTTTCACTTTTAAATAAATATATATATATATAAAGAATAAAAAAACTGCATTAGTAAATGCAATAAAATCTTTAAGACTAATTTGCTTGTTTCGCTTACGAAAAATATACGATCACAGTTCACAATGATAGCTTAACCCTTTTAGTACCAAATTAAATTTTCATGAGCACTTTTAGTTTTGCAGGATTTGAACCAAAAATTTAAGTTTATTAAATATAGCATCTTTCTCTATTAGGTTAAACAGTTCAAGAATTTATTGGTTTCCTATTCTACCTAAACCTCACTCCTGTCTAAGAGTAACTGAATTTCTGAAACTTAGGGAGCTAAAAGAGATAAGAAGTCCAACTGTAATCTTAAATACTTAAGAGCGAATATAATTATATGTGGTGACTGGAAACGGACTCTGTGGACTCTGTACCGCAAAGCCAGCAGATTCTTTAATGAGGCTCTTGATGAAGACATAAACTGCCGAACAATTGGTTTTGATGAGTTGAGTAATTTTTACAGCGTGAGAACGAAGTAGAAGGAGTCGAGATGCAGACTTAGTAAGACGGACAGGGAGATGCTCCGAAATTTTTGCGGCCAGCCGGGGCGAGCTGAGCTGAGAAATGGTTTATCGGCAAACGGTCTTTACGAGCTTACGAGCTGTCATGATTGTTCTAATTATCTTTTAACTTGTAAATACTTGTATTATTTGATATATATTCAAGAAAATTAAACTGTGCAAGATTTCACTAAAACTCTCCCCTGGACTTTATTCATTCCTATCTAGACGACCGAGCATAACAAAAAATATATCTACACATATATATATATTTAAAAGCCTAAGTTTAGGATTTAAAATGAGAAATTTAATGTAATTTAAAAATAAAATACAGTAATTACATCTAAAAAAGTAAAAATATATGTTCCATTGTAAAAAAAAAATCGAGAATAAAGAAAAAAAGCCCAAGAACACAAGAAAATTTTCAGTGACAGAATTGTTTTTTTTTTTTCTAGTAGCAACGATATAAACGATATAAACGATATAAACGATATAAACGCGAAAAAAAAGTATAATAATTACGTATATAAATATATATACAGGGTGTTCTAAAATTCGACCGACAAATTAAGAGGGGTGATAGAAGGCATGAAGAGGATGGAAACTTACCATTGAACATGGGGTCGAAAGCCACATTTAGTGGTAGAAAATCGCAAAAATATTTATGAAGGATGTGACGTTGAGCGGAACAAGAAGGGCCAATAATAAATAGAAAAAACGTTTATTTAACGTAAAGCATGATTACAATGCATTACAGTTCAACGTCAGAAAGGAGTTGACGACAAATTTTATAGGAATATGTTTTAACGCGTACGGCAATCCTTCGACCGTCGGTGTCGGCTGTGCAGTGACCTTTGTGGCCGCAACTTCGAACAATTTCTATAAAAATGTATCGTCGTCTTCTTTCTGACGTTGAAATGCAATGCATTGTAATCATGCTTGACGTCATTTAAATGTTATTTTCTACATTTTATTGGCCCTTTTTGTTCCACTCGACGTCACACCCTTCATAACTATTTTTGCGATTTTCACCCATTAAACGTGGTTTGCGACCCCATGTTCTATAGTAAGGTTTCATTCTCGTTGTGATGTCTCTTCTATATGTGTGGGCGTTCTAAAGGAAACAGGCCTTTCTATCGACGAACACAAGTTTAATATAGTAACATAAAGTTGACATGACGAGGACAGATGACAAGCATAGGAACATAAATCAACATAAAAGATTATTCATATTTTTCAAGATTCATGACCGGTAACATTTACGGCCATTTTCATACTATTCTGGTTTCTACTATGACAAGCGACGTTCTTTTTCGCTGACATTCTGAGTTCTACTGCCGCACGCTTTCGTTTCTCCAGAAGGGGGCGCTACTAGAGCAAGAAGAGGCATGCGCAATCCTCACACCTCCCCCTTTCGATAATTTGATTTAGTCTTTTGAGACAAATCAATATCTGGTAAATATCTAAATAAACAAGTAAAACATATTAATACTAAAATTCAAACACTTAAAGAATATCAAAGAAAATAAACAAACATAATACACTATAACACTAATACTAATATTTTAAAGTCCTGGGATAAAGTTAAAGTTTTTAAAGTTAAAGTTCAGACTTGTAACACAGAAACAAAAGAATGTTCAAAGTTTTTAAGTCCAATGTGAGGCATGTAGCCTACTTACAGAGTCAGCATTCGCGTGGAGTTTCCCACGTCGGTACGTTATTTGGGCTTGAAAGCGCTGAAGTGCAAGGGCCCATCTTTGAAGGCGCGCACTTTGAGGTGCACAGTCCGTGAGAAATTTCAAAGGATTATGGTCGCTCACCACAGTTACGTGCGAACCATAAATATAGTGTTCGAACTTTTTCAGGGCGAAGATAACAGCATAAGCTTCCTTTTCGATGGTAGCATAACCCTCTTGGCATTTGGAGAGCTTTTTACTTGTAAAAGCAATGGGGTGCTCTTGTTCATTTTCATCTTTTTGAGATAGACAAGCGCCTATCGCATACGAAGAAGCATCTGCATGTATAATAAATGGTTTCTGAAAGTTCGGGGAATAACAGATGGGTGATTTACTGATCGCCTGTTTCAACTCAAAAAAGTCTTTGTCACAATCCTCAGACCAGGTAATTTCATTAGGGGAACGTTTCTTGGTAAGTTCAATCAATGGACGAGCTATGTCGGAGAATGAAGGAACATAGGATCGGTAGTAAGATAAAAGACCTAATATGCTTCTGACATCTTTCTTTGACTTGGGAACTTCTAAGTTTTGTATCGCTGATACTTTGTCGGGATCGGGTGCATGTATACCGGATCCTACCACATGACCTAGAAATTTTATTTTATTTCGTTTTCGCCGTCTTCCCATACTAAATTTATTGTTCGTTCGGCGAAAGCCATCACGTGTATACTGTTTCTTCTGCACAGTTTCCTTTATTTTCACTTTATCATAAATTTTAGAAAGTTCAATTTCATTTTTTTTTTCGTCGATCGTCACTTCCTTAGTCTCTGTAAACTCATCAAGCTTCTCAGATTTCTTCTGGCATTTTTCTAACATCATGTTGTCAGGATGATTTAACTTAAGGAATACATCGGGTTCTTTGTTTGCTATTTCATGCGATTTCACACAACCATTGACTATAATGTAGTCGGAATTTTCATCGTAAACAAGAGGTTGTTTCTCGCTGAACTCAATCGTGTTGGATTCGGAACTTCCATCAAGTGTTTCTGGCATTGTATTATTGAAAACAGAGTAAGATTCTTCTGTTGTCGTGACATCAACTTTTGAATCTTTATTTTCAGAAATTATGCTTCGTCTTATATTTTCTTCCTTCATGTCTGTTGATGCAATCAAATATTTATCCGAGGCACTTGCATTCTTTTTAGCATAAATTGCGGTTTCGTATTCGGTTTCTTCATCAGGTGTGTCTACATAGTTTGAGGATTCGAAAATATAAGTTACATTATTAACTATGGGAGCATCCTTCATAATATTGTGTTCACTCTGTAAATAATTTTGGACTTTTAAATCTTTTGAATTATGTAAAATTTCTTCTGCTTGCCTAATTTGGGGATCTTCTTCCTTATAATAAATTTCCGTTTCGGTTTGATCTCCACTCTCTATTACGGTTAAATCGGCAACAGTACATGTGTAGTTTTCATTATTATTAGTTTCTTTCGTGAACGATTGTGTAATACTAGTACTCGGGTGAGGGTTATTTTTTGTCTCATCGAATAATTTATCCAAGTGATATAAGAAATTCTCATGAACGGAAAAGTTATTAAATTCATTTTTGTTAGCTGTCGAACACTGATTTAACGAAGGGTCGTTTTTCTGTTGACTTTTAAATTTCTCTGAATCATTTATAAAAGTATCAGGGTCGTCGCCAGGTGTATGATCAATGTTCTCGTTTGCATTCGCATTTTTAACTGACACATGGTCTAAAATTGAAGCAGACAGATCTACAGTATTGGTTTCTTTCGTATTGTCACTTATCGCGTCAATATTACAATTTAATGCCTTTTCAGTTTCATTATATTTATTCAAATCATTCAATTCATTATATGCATCAAGAGAAAGTAATAAATCATTAATTAAATTATCAACTACAGCACATGTTATCATAATATTAGGATATATCTTGGGGTTTAATTTATCAACTGCAATACTCAATGGGATATTTATTAAAGGAGCTTTCAATTGGTGTCCGAATGCAGATTGCAATATTATGGTACCACAACTATTTTTAAAGTATTCGGGTACACAATCAGTCTTTATTATAGAAATTTGGGTTCCACTATCTACTACGCCATGTAATATTTTATTACCACATTCGATATTTACTGTCGGTAATGTTTCAATTAATTTCGTTTCTTTTCGCGGTGTTTTCAAATTAAAAAACTCATCCAATTTGACTCTAGCAGTGAGTGCTTTTTCATTTGAATTTGAATTATTTTCCCTATCAACTTTATTGGCATTGCCAAATAAATAACTACATAGCGTAACATTATGGTATCTGCCGCAGTTGGTGCATTTTTATCTTTTATGGTACAATCTTTAGCGACGTGTTTACCTTGTTTCAAGCATAAAAAACAGCGTCCTTGAGCCCTTAATTTAGCCATTTTCTGCTCAACAGATAATTTATTACATTCCTCAGTCGAATGACTATTACAAGAACAAAATATGCAAAAGGTTTCAGAAGCTAAGATATGAGATACTTCAGAATTAATTCTATCACTAGCGAACATTAGTCTACGAAATGCAGGGGAATCATTATTATACGACTGTTTTGACCTTGGGTTATCTAAATTTCCAATTAAATAATTTTGTTTTTCTCTCGACTCTATTTCGGTACGAATAAATAATAACAAATCATCAATACTTGATTGCGTGTCACTAGAATTTTTTATACATTGCTTATTATATTCTAACGAAAGATTATTTGGCAGGGATTTAAGAATTATAGCTGTCAACAGGTTATCAAATCCATTTGATTCAATGTCTAAAGACCTGAGACTTCTTATTTGGCATTGAATGGTATCAAATAATTTTCGCAGAACGATTAAATCATTTGTTTTCAATACGGGTTTCAAAGATAATAATGTATTTATGTGTGTCTTCACAATGAGATCCTTTCGGCCAAATTGTTGTTTCAGAATTTGGACAGCTTCCAAATAATTTTTATCTGATAACGCAAACCCGGAAATAGAATTATATGCACTACCACCTAAATAACTTTGTAAATAGCTCATTTTTTCAATATTTGACAGTGAATCATTATCATGGACTGCTATTTTGAATGAGTTCCAAAAGTTTTGAAACTTACTTATATCGCCGTAAAATTTCTCAATTTTTAATGTAGGGAGTTTAACAGATTGTGCAACTACTTCTGCGTGCTTATTATCGACATGAGTTACGGGGGAAACTTGGCTTTTGCTATTATTTTTCAATTTCTTATTAATTCTAAATCTCCATAAAGTTATTTTTTCATGATATTCAATAGAGGTCTTCGCGTCTCTTTCGATTTCATTTTCATCATTAATTAACGCTAAAATTTGTTCATCTTCTCGTTTAAGCTCGATACCTTTCTGTTCTAGCTGAGCTAAATTTTCTTCTAATTCCACCAAATTCGGCGATTCTAAAACCCATGCATCTTCGATCTTTTTAATAATAGATGTAATAGATGCTTTTATTAACCCTCTAGTTTTTTTAAGTTTAGTCAGTTGATCAGCCGTGCTTAAATAATAAAAAAAAATGTACCTTACCTCTGATTAAGGTTATCCAAAATATTTTACTATAATATTTCACTATAATATTTCACTATAATATTTCACTATAATATTTCACTATAATGTTTCACTATAATATTTCACTCCGTAATCCAGTAATACAGCCTGTTTTTCATCCAATAATTCTGACACCAATGTGATGTCTCTTCTATATGTGTGGGCGTTCTAAAGGAAACAGGCCTTTCTATCGACGAACACAAGTTTAATATAGTAACATAAAGTTGACATGACGAGGACAGATGACAAGCACAGGAACATAAATCAACATAAAAGATTATTCATATTTTTCAAGATTCATGACCGGTAACATTTACGGCCATTTTCATACTATTCTGGTTTCTACTATGACAAGCGACGTTCTTTTTCGCTGACATTCTGAGTTCTACTGCCGCACGCTTTCGTTTCTCCAGAAGGGGGCGCTAGTAGAGCAAGAAGAGGCATGCGCAATCCTCACACTCGTGATGTCTTCTATCATCGATAGTAATTTGTCGGTCGAATTTTGGAAAACTCTGTATATACAGTAGAGTTCTGTCCTCGCATAAGCAAAAACTATGATAAACCATATATTCATAAATCGTGATTATCTAAGACTATGAAATACAAATTTACATACAATTTATTCATTTTCGCAGCCAATTTTATAAAATAGAGAAGAAACAATAGATAATTCTACTTAGAGTTACAGACGGACATATTTGTGTTTTATAATGTACAGATAACGTAAAATATTAATTTTACGCTTAACATTAACTACAAATATTCTTGTTACCTTGTTCAAATACCCCGTATATTAAAATTCCTTTTGATTGAATAACTAGCTATTACAATTAAAAATTAATTCACGTCATTCATATAAAGATAATCTACGTAAAACATCGCAGTTAGTTTATTTGAATGCACATTAAAAATTATAAACTGAAAAATTAAAAAAATAAGCTCAATAATTTTAATTGTTAATTAAAAGCAATACTTTTAAATTATTTCCAATTATTCTATTGAAAGTTCTGAAATCGGTGAAAAAAGGAAATGCACCATATATTATTTGGAATTTTATTAATTACAGTTTTAAAAAAGAAGAACCAAAGGCCGTCATAAGTAATTTAATTTAATTATTACAATTAATTTTCTAGTGTAACGACTTTCCTAATTTAAATTTGTTCACATTTATATTTTTTATTTCATTAATGAAAAAAAATTAAAATTTTTAAATAAGAAGGAAAGTCTTTCTCTAATTTCGGATATAAGAGTATTTGATTTAATGAAACTTGTTTATCGCTTAAGAAAAAAATATTTTTTGTTATCAGTAAGTCATGAAAAACATTTTTAGAGTACTTGTTCTTAATTAGATAATTAGATAAAAAAATTAATTAGCATTCTTTTTTTCTTAAATTTACTTAAGGGATTTTTCCCATATATATATATATATATATATTAGGATGGGCCGAAAAAAACTTTTTTTTGTTTTTTGATTCGCTATACCGCGGAAAACTTGCCTCTAAGGTAACTTAGTATAATGCAAAATTAAAATAAATAAATTGTTACGTTTGGCAGTAGCGCATCGGCCCTAAAATTTGAGAAAATATAGGATTTTTATCATTTTCAAGGGGGAGTGCGAGAACTTTTCTTGTTTTGTTTTTGGATTTGCTATACCACGGAAAATGAGCCTCTAGGGTAGCTTAGTAAAATGCAAAAACAAAAAAAATAGATTTTCGTGCCTTGCGGTAGCGCATCGTTCCAAAAATTCCAAAAAATAATATACGATTTTTTAAATTTTTCTAATAAATGGAAATAAATCAAATAACTTCTATAACAAGTAGATATAGACATGTTTTAGTAGAACAAAGTATAGAAATGATAAAAAAAATGAAAGAAAAATAGTTCATTTTAGAATTTATTAGTAGAGTATTAAGTTTTAAAAAAACATTTTAAAAAAAATGACAAATTTCCATTGAATCCAAAAATCATTTTTCTGATTGTGTAAATATTCAATTTGTAATGAAATATGGTACTTTACTTGTCTTTACTTTATTTTTATATAATATTATTAAGTTTGAACTAAGATTAGCTTGAAAAACTAGGCATTGACGATATTGAAATAAGTATAGTTCTTATAAAACCATCTCTGGAATTAGAGCCGATGACTTTTTCTCTCGCCTCAGTTCTCCATCTTGAGTGGGAAAGTGTGCCAGGCTCACGAACAGTTAATTCTTCAAAACAGCTGCCTGAATTTATATAACAACTTATGTTCAGCAGGTACAACTTATTTTTTGCATAAACTTTGCCTGTCCATTTCTGGAATCTCATACTCAACACTGTCAACATTTACTACTGGGAGTTTCTCACATTTACTGAGCTGTGAGCCAATCGGACAACGAAATGATTGTGACCCAGTCGTTTCACCATCTAAAGTTTGAAACAAATGTCGGAATGGCAATTCATTGAAAGAGAGGGAATTCATTGTGAGAGGCAGATCCTCCACTGTAGTGGTTGTTTAACTTGTTCTTCAATTGTGCAAATAACACGGTTTTTCACCCCATATTAGTAACAGTGCCATCACATCCAATCACGTTCAGTTCATGAAGTGAAAATCCAACCTCTGTCAAATAAGAAAGAATGCTACTGGAAATGTTTTGAGCAGAACGTCAAGAGGGTATGACCAACGCACACAGGTCAGCAGTACATGCTGGACAAAAGTTCTGCTATAAAATCAGGTAACTGTTTTCAAGATTTATCTTTTCGTGAACCTGGTACACTTTCTCACTCAAGGTGGTTAACAACGGCGAACAGAGTTCTCCGATTGTATTTAGGTATTTAAAACACAACAGACGAGAGCAAGATCTTTGTTTTTTTCCTCTTAAAATCATATATACCTCTATGGTTTTATATAAAAAAGTAAATACTTCACAAACAGACCAGAACATGTATTTGAAGTTATAAAATCTTCAAGTTTTCTGTCCGAAAACTTTTTAAGTAGTTAGAACTAAGTAGTAGTCTAACAAGTCGTTGACCCAGTAACTGAGAGAAATGTATTTTTTGCCCGTCCAGAAAACTTGCTTTTGAGTATGATAGTAGATAAAAGGAATCATATAATACTTGTTTCAGAAAAGTAATAATGGCTAGAAACTGAGCTTCAAAAAAAAGTTAATCAGGAGTTTTCAACCACCGAAAATAAATTCCCTAACTACAGACAACATTGAAATGATTCACTGGAACACTACTGCACTTTCACGACCACATTTGCTGCGAAGAATCAAATTTTAGGGCCGATGCGTTACCGCTAAACGTAACAATTTATTTATTTTATTTTTGCATTATACTAAGCTAACCTAGAGCAAGTTTTCCGCGGTATAGCGAATCAAAAAACAAAACAAAAAAATTCTCGCATCCCCCTTAAAAATGATAAAAATCTTATATTTTCTCAAATTTTAGGGCCGATGCGCTACCGCCAAACGTAACAATTTATGTATTTTATTTTTGCATCATACTATGCTACCCTAGAGGCAAGTTTTCCGCGATATAACGAATCAAAAAACAAAACAAAAAAATTCTCGCATCCCCCTTAAAAATGATAAAAATCTTATATTTTCTCAAATTTTAGGGCCGATGCGCTACCGCCAAACATAACTATTTATTTATTTTATTTTTGCATTATACTAAGCTACCCTAGAGGCACGTTTTCAGCGGTATAATGAATAAAAAAATTAAAAAAAAGTTTTTTTCGGCCCACCCTAATATATATATATATATATATATATATATGTATATATATATATATATGAAAATTTAAAGTTCCATACCCTTTTAAAGTTTTTCAATAAAAAATTCCTTTTATTAATATTTCATTTACAACCCTAGTTTATTAAAATATTCCATTTCTTAAAATATTCCATTACTGTCCATATTTAAAACACTTTTTGTTCTAACTACTTAAATTCACTTTTTATTTTCCGTCAAATAACAGGTAAAAATCACATTTCATAAGTATATTTCTTCTTAAAAAACTTATTTTCTTAAATTCTTTATTATATTAAACATTTCCTATTTATATTCCAGTCTGTTTTATTTCTTTTAATCTGTATAAGACCATTAGTCCACTAAATCCCTTTCCTAATAGTCTAAAAAATCACTATTTTAAATTGTCTTGTTATTGAGAAACTTATTTTCTCATTAAGCAACCGAAATTATTCCATTAGTTTTTTCCCGCGCTTTTTTTTTCTACGACATTCCAGAAAATTCTTCTAAGGAAAGCATTTGACTGAGAGACACATCCCTTCAATATTAATTCATAGCTAAAAGATAGTGCCAGAAGAAATTGAGCATGTATTGGTTAAAATAGGTCATGTGTTACGAAATTCTTCATCCGCGCTCCGGGCTGAAAATGAGCTGACGGAGGCAGACAGCAAGATATCTTTTGTCGAATTGAGTGTCTAATAAAAATGAGTAGAAAAAAAGTAGAAAAGTAAAATGTTGAATTGTTATAAATTGCCAAAGAATAAAATGCCTTTTTGACTTTTTCAGTTAATTTAAAAATAACTGTTACAAAGGAACACTTTATTTTCCGAAACTTTTCCTGATCATCTTTGGAATAACAATGCATGTTTCAGTAGACATATATTACAATCTATTCCATAACTTCCATAACAACCATAAATATGTATTAGGGACATTCTCCGAGTAACGTACAGTGCTCATATTTAGTGATGGAATAGACTTTAAAATGGTATGAAAAAGCAACGTATATCAGCCATTTTCCTGTTTCACAATTCAGTTAATTTCAAAGACACGGATATGAAGTTTTTGTAATGATGTATTTAGAGCTCACACAGAGAAAAAAAAAAGGTAATTGACAAGTTTTGATGACGGAGGAGAAGAAGGTCGCATAAAAATTTAAAAATTCCAATTTAAAGAGTCCTTGAAAATTAATGGGAGAGCAATTTCATTAACAAAATCTCATTTTCTAACTCATTTTTTATCTATGTATCTCCAACAGGTAAAAAATTAAAGCATGATTCAACCTTTCTGTTACATCCTGTATATTTGAATTCGCCTGTTAATGAGGTTTGGAATTAATAGTTCTGATGATTAAACTTGAAATTGTTTCGTGACACAACTACATCGTTTGTATTAAATTTTCGAAGTTAAACATGATAATTACATGCAATATTGAGATGCTGATGTAAATTGTATGATTAGCCATTTAAGTTGTCACAAAATCATCTTAAAATATTATATTATGATGTACATCAATCATGATACTATTCTAAAAATGCTTTCTTAGATTGTAATAGACCAAATGTTTAAAAGAATGCAGAGGTCGAAAATTAGCGACAGAATTTTCATCTATTTTCAGGCATGAAGATCATAAAAAGTAGATCATCATTCTGCAAAGTAAAGCGGAATAAATACGTAAGTTAAGTATAATGAAAGAAAGACAATTCCTGTACTCCATTTCAAATAATTTATGGCAAATATATAATACAATTTATTGGTAAATGTTAGTGGTAGGAACTTTATTGTACATTTCGAAAGACTAACGTATTTCTACATAAATATAATTTTGTCATCATAGCAGTCTATATAAATATAAAAACTATTTCTATTACGTATATTACATTACTGTTTAAAGGAATTTATATAAAGTTATTTTTTCATGGAAAACAATATCTATTGAAAAACAACTTTATAATAATAAATTAATGAACGATAAAAAGTCTTTAGTTATGACTTTTTTTTTTAAAGGATGTTGGCGACTCGTAAATATTTTTCCTCAAGGTGTCTCCACCCAACTGTAGAAAGCAATTTTCAATTTATTGTTATATGCACAGCCTGTCAGGTTTGTGAGTATACATTTTATTTTTTATCTTCTAAGTTTGCACTTTTCAAAGAGCTTTTATCTAGTTCATATTCATTATTATTATTTGTTATAATAAAATTTTTATTTGTAATTAGTTACTAATGTACTCACACGTATATATTAGCCTAAAAAAATATCAATTTTTACGCTGCATTTTAGGGCATAACAGCTAGAATGTGGTGGATAGGAGGTGTTGTTTGGACAAAATTAACTCATTGCGTAATTTTTTATTATTATGTATGAAATTTTAAAAATAGATTAAAATGAAACAAAACACAAAAAACTAGCAGCTGGGAGGTTAGTTGATATATTACGGAGGTTGGGTGGTGCAGAATGGGAAAATAATGCGCAGCGGTTAATTAATCTAGTTATAAATATAGAGGCTTATTGTACCATTATGCTTAATTTTATTACTTCAGTAAATACTACTTTAGATGATTCTGTACACTTCATTTCAGTCTAATATCCATAGTTCCATCTCTTCCTTTATTTCCTCTATTGATTTCATATAATTATTATTAGCTAACATCTTTGCTTTGTGAGGGACACGGTTAAAGTATTATTTATTTCAATTCACGCATCATCTTACTCATCTATACACACAAATATATTTCGTTCTCTTTTCTTGTTCAACACATGTATTCTTATAAGCTCCATCTTTATTATTATTTTATTGTTTATTTGTTTATTTATTTACATGCTTTTTAAAAATAAGTAATATTATTTAAACATCTATATAATATTGATTTCTATGTGTGTTTATAATCTCCAAACCCTTCTTTTTTATTTTTATTTTAATTTTCTTATCTTGTTTTGGTAAACTACAGATCTTGCCATTAGTATTTGTAATTTATCTTACTAGATAGAAACACTATAACTTATCTCATTCGTATATTTTATGCTTCACCTTTTTCTTTTGTATGCTGTCTGCGAGATTCATTGCTTGGAATGAAACCTATCAATTTCCCTTCATGCGTCATTAGTCTATTGAGTCATACCTAAGTCAGTGTCAGACAATCTGGAATAAGTGAAATTGATATCAACATTTTGTAATCTTGGAATTAAAGCATGCTTGTATCGTTTTATACATGCCGTTCTAACTAATATTCGCAAATTTACTGCAAATGCTCATAACATCATCTAAATTTTCCATACAATATTTATGTTTTAGGTAGCTTTCAATTCAAAAAGCTACCTATTGCAGCCGTTCGGACGAAAGCAATTCCAAACAATTTTGATATATTTTCACTGATTATGACCCCCCAGACCCCAAAACTACCTCCGTTCAAATGTTGATATATATATATATATATATATATATATATATCTGACATATGCCATACTGTAAATTTATTTTTTATGAACCGATTTGGATGTAACTGAGTATGTGTATAGGACATACCAAGGTCTCGACCGAGTTCGTTGGCCAGCTTCATCCATCATCTTGTTTAAAAATGGCGGCCAGTTAATTATTTTTTTTAATTCAAAAACATGTACAAGAAAATTATAAGTTGAAAAAATTTTTTGTTAAGTGTTAGAACGTGATATCAGGATTCTGGAGCATTTTTTGTTTTTGCTACATCTTAAAAAATGGCTGATATATGGCAGTTTGAAATTCTGGGGTGGCTGAGATTATGGAAATAATCTAATATTTGTTACGCTGTAACTCCCGTATTTATGAACCGATATGAATGTGACTAATCATGTGTAAAGAACATACAAAAGTCTTGACCGAATTCGTTGGCCAACATCATGGGCCATCATGTTTAAAACTAGCGGCAAGTTAAAAAAAATGTATAAAACATTATAAATTGAATTTTTTTTACATTAAATGTTAGATCGTGATACAAGGAATCCGGAACATTTTTTATTTTGGTTTTATCTTAAAAAAATGGCAGATATATGGCAGTTTAAAGTAGTAGGTTGGCTGACATTTTGAAACAATTTGATTTTTGTTATGCTGTAATTCTCATGCTGAAATGCGCATTCAAATTCAGTATTAACGGAAACCGGGATTCAATCTTCTATAATCGGGTTCCAAGCAATTTAGCTTCGGGTGTTTGAGTAAAATTAATTACGTTTTCAAAAACATGGACTATGAATTCTACCTTTTCCTCCCGGTACAGACTGGAAAGACTTTTTTAATGTGTGATAGTCCAAACGTTGCACCTTTATTAGCTTATTATAGCCTGTGCAAGGATCAAATTGTAAATATTTCATGGAATCTAATTTAATGTGGGCTTGGTAATTCTAACATGATTTCACATTTTTTTTCAATTTAAATTTTTGGTTATTTTGTATGACACATATGAGTTTTACCCTTCATCTTTCATTTTTATGATCTTTATTTTCCCCATTTGTGTACGATGAATTATATGCCGTCTTAAATTTGCTTTTATGAATATAAATACAGAAAACAGAAAAATATATACCCTAAGAAAAACAAAAGAAACAGATAAATTGCGATGTGCAGATTATGCAATAAAAGATGAAATACGTGATCCATTTAGGAAACACTGGCTGCTTAGTCTGCAATTAAGGAGAGTTTCTGGTTCTCCACGTATCATTAATACAGCATAACTGACGCTGCATGACTTACGTAATCCATAAATCACCAAACCATGACTCTGGAAAAAACTTTATTGCAGAAAATAGGCGCAAAAATGAAAACAAATGACGTACATAAATGTATAACGTTTAAGAAAAAAAATGTTCTTTTAGTGAAATGAAAAACAAATTTACAAAACGTAGTAAAAAATAATTCATTGTTAAAAGAATGCAAAAAAGTTAATTTTTTCTCATGAATAGCTATTTTAATTAATGGAATGTTTGCTTAAATAAAATATGTTTCTCTCTTGAAACAGATGGAATGGAAAATATTAAATTTCGAAATTACATGAACGGCCGGAAATTTTAATACTACAAATAAAGTTATACTGGAAACTAGCATTTTTTTTTAATAATATTTAACTTAATTATATAAATTATTTCTTGGTTTTATATAATTTATTTATTTTATATCGAAATTTCTGGTTCGAATCAAATTATTATTACTTTAAGACAAAGCCAAAACAAAAAAAGCTTCTGAATCCTTGTATCAACATCTAACACTTAACGAAAACATCTTTTACAATTCATAACTTTCTTATAAATGTTTTCAATTTTTAAAACATTTAAAAATTTTAAGAGAAATTTGAAACAAGATGGCGGATGAAGTTTGCCAACGAACTCGACCGAGATCTTGGTATTTCCTGTACACATGATCAGTCAAACTCAAATCGGTTCATATATACTAGAGTTACAGAATAACAAATATCAGATTGTTTTAAAATATTAGACACCCTAGAATCTCAAACTGCTATATCTCAGCGATTTTTTAAGATATATCCAAAATAAAAAATGTTCCAGAATTCTCGTATTATGATCTAAGACTTAATGGAATTTTGTTTTTTATTTATAATATCTTTGCACAACTTTTTGAATTTTTCAAAATTTTAAGTTGCCACCATTTTGAAACAAGATGATGGACAAACAAACTCGGTCGAGACCTGTACACTTGCTCAGTCATATTCAAATCTGTTCATAAATAAGAGAGTGAGAAATCGTCAGACATATATAAATATATATGGCCACATATGTATATTTGAAAGGGGTGGGGGAGGTTATATTGGAATATGGGGGCATGGTCGGTGAACATTGCAACAAGTTGTTTTTACTTCTTGTATTGGCAGCTACCTAAAATTGCTTAACACTTTAACCTGTTGAAGAGCGTGGAATATTTTTCATACCATTTCGTTTTAATCGAGATTTGTACCATAATTTTTTAACAAAAGTTTACTTCTATAAAGTTGGTGAAAAATAGCTGTAAAATTTCCGTATTTTCAAATAATATTAATTCTGGTTTGAATTCAACATGATTGTCAAACTGAATTAGCTCTATTAAAGTTATGTATTTTACAGCTTTGCTGCTTTACCGGTACTTATAAAAAATTATAACTTTTTACATGAATGTTAACACTTGGCATATAAACATTTAAATAACATATAAAGATATAACGATTTATATAACATACGGTATTACTAGTTCAGTAAGTTTAATGGTCAGTCTCTGGAAGGATTGAGACATCATGTCGAGTATCTATTGGAAATGAAGCCACGTTTTAAACATTATGTTAGCTTTTTATTATTATTATTTTATCACAGGAAATTATTTTATCTATGTAGTAATTAAACATTACATAAACACAATTTCTTGTCCCGTTAAATGGTTAATTTTCTTTAGGATATAACTTCTTGCCTAAGGTTATATTTCCCACCATTGCTCTGGAAAGATTTAACAAGCCTTATTGTTTATTTTGTGTGTGTGTGTGTGTGTGTGTTTGTGCACGCGCGTGTAACCAGCATTTTACTCACTCTTCCATCCGCTTAGAACCGGTATAGTCAGGTTTTACCTTCTGCTGTTGGAGCACGAAAAACACTATTCATTTTGTCTTTAAAACAGATTACTAACATCTCCCTACACAGTGCTACGACGGATGTCTATGTACTTTCTGTAGTACATCTGACCGCTTCGAGTACAGAAGGAATAATTATTTTTTTCCTCATATTAGCAGGGCGGCTTTTTGCGCTTGAAGAAAATAAAGTATAGGTAAAGAAAATGTTTTAATAACAAGATTTTGTTGCAATGTACTGAAATTGAAAAAAAGTTGAAGAACCATTGATTAAAATATGTACCTTTTTAAAAAGAAATAAATTAAATTGTGAGTGATTTTATTTTCTTTCGTTTAAGAAAAATAAAATGGATATACAATTTTAAATTCAGCTTTCTGAAACGAAAAAAATCGATCAACATCCTTGCGAAGATCGAACAAATATGCGTTCAAACTCTGCACTGAGTTGAAAGATGGCGCATTTAACAACTATGCCACGGTTCAATAGAAGAACATTAGCTTATTTCAGACGCAAATAGTGACATTTATATGATCACATACGTGATGACATTTACGTATCCTTACTGAAGAAATGTTTGTGCCCTCTGGGTTGTGGCGGACGCAAATTTAAAATTATTTATTTTACAGAATACTGTATTGTCCCCGTAAAGACTTCACACTACGAAACATTAGGTCAATTGTAGCACAGAAAATGTGTCAACATTGGATTGAAAGATTTGAGACGAAAGGACACACAAGGCAAGTTAAATAAAAGCTGGTAAAAGAATATATCTTTCAAAACGCATTGCGATAGCTTATTCTTTATGGTGTATTGAAGAAATATCTGCCGTTGGTACTTTATGTCGAAACTTCAGAAATTCTTATTTCTGAAATTCTATTTTGTTTTATATGCTCTAAAAAAAGCGCTTAAATTCAAACAGTAAACATACGCAACAGCGTAAAAGTGTTAAATGCAGAAATATGATTATTTTAATAGGGATGTTTGTTAGAATTAATTGAATAACGATTTCAATAGAATACGTATGTTCACAATACCTACGTAGTTCTTCTGATTGGCTTGCCAGATTCAACACCATACTGACTTTTTGCCTAACCCGTATTTTCGATGCACACAAATTAATTATAACATAATTTAATGATGAATCTGAATAATTAAAAAATACTTACGTAAATAATTTGCGTACATTTATCAAATAAGGTAAAGCTAGGAGAGTCTGCGCACATTTCAAAAGAATAGCAATAAAAAATCTAAATATTAATTTTTTGCTAAACTATCCATGAATAATTTTTACTTCATTTGTTTTTTATGCATTTCCATTGCTATTTTGTTGTTATGTTGCAATTTAATAGAACAGTTGTAATAATACCAAGAAAGTTATTTTGCGCAATCTCTCCTTACAGAGTTGGTGTGATTGTGCACATGGGTAGCAGAGATTGTTACTAATAATAACTACAATTAAATTGTTAACAATAATAATTGCACTTAAATGACATCGCAGTAAGGTTTTTGTGAACAAATTTTATTGTATTGGGACTGAATATTTCAACCTAATGCTTAAAGAATCAGAAAAAGGAAATGATTTTAAAAACGATTAAAAAATTTTAATTAAACGAAAAAAATTACAGAATCAGACAAAGTAAGTCCAGATAAGATTACAAAATAAAATTATGTAACTTAATAACACGTTTAACTTAAAATTAGTCCATTTTCATTTTTCATTTCTTATGCAAATTTACCAATAAGCTGCGTAATCTCTCCTAGCATGGAAACTAATGGGAACAATGCGCCATCTCTCCTAAGTAGCAGATGCGCAAACTCTCCAATTTCGGTAGGAGAGATTGCGTGGCTTTTTATTTAAACATGGCCGCTACTAAAACGAACCGTTGATGTTCAAATTGTTAGTCTAGATTAGTAGCTTATGAGAAATCATTTAAGTTAAAAATATTTTGTACTATTGACATTGTATAGAAATTCTTATGAATAGCTATGAAAATTCAAGCACTTACTTTGGGAAAACAAAACAAAATAGCAATACTTTATCTTAGACCCTCAAAGAAATCAACGTTCACATTCACGTAGACACTCCACTACTGTTGTTGTACAACTACCTGGAGTCGCTGCGCTCTCACTGTACTCCTTCCACCCGAACCTATATGTGCGCAATCTCTCCGACCGCGCCATCTCTCCTGGCTTTACCTTATGCTGTTCAACTTTTACAAGCACAATAAAGCAAATTGCGTGCTTATAAATTGTCAATATTGTTTATGCAAGGGCAATTAGTACTTTTTTAATAATTTATCCTCACTAACGCATGTATGAGCGCTTCGCGCAGATGAAAACAACAACAACAAATATTTCTAGATGCATAACACTCCTCGTGTAGCAACCTCAAAAATGCATGAAATTTGTTAAAGCAGCCGTGATCACAAATGCATGTATGAGCGTTTGCTCTCATAGAAAACAAAACAACTACAACAAATTGCTGGATTCAGGAACCTTGATGTGCATCAATGTTAAAAATGTATGAAATTCATTAAAGCTCATATTACTATAACGCGTATTTGAGCGATTCGGAATAAACCGATTTTAATAATGCATGTGTCGGGCACTACTTGTAATGCAATGTGGCATGGAATTTCCATACTGTCAATTAAGTTGTCGGACACTGGAATGGGAAACAACGTCCATACATGGAGCAACGCTTTTTCCAGCTCATTTAACAACTTCGGGGGAAGACTTACGGCAGCCATCTGTTTACCGAGATAGTCCTAAAGATTCTCTATCGGATTAAGTCCGAAAGATTGTGCTGGCCATTCAATTCGCACCAAATCCTGATCCACAAGATATTCATCAACGAGTCTAGTTCAATGAAATCGGGCTCCATTCATCACCAATAGTACCACCATACGGTGTGACAAACGGAGCAAGGATCTCGTCGCGATATTTCACAGCAGTCAGAGATCTTTCATGTCACACATGGAGGTTACTGTAACCACCAGAGAGATTCCAGCTCAAACCTTGATTTTACCTCTTCTATAACTATGTCTTTTAAAAACGTCAGGTACTTGTTCTCTCTAGATCAGTACACGAACTGAATCACTCTGCACAGCAAACCGGGACTCGTCTGTGATCAGTACGGAAGCCCATTGTTTCTGTTCCAGGTAAAGTGTTTTCTTGGCCAACATAAACGGGTACTTCTTAGTATTTCTTAAAGTTAGTTAAATAATCACACATACGCAGCTATCTGAAAAAAATATGTATACATTAAAAAAAATATGTGTATATTTCTTAAAAAACAATTCTTAATTTCTAATTTCTAATTTCTAATTTCTAATTTTTTAGCCACACACAGGGTGGCTTATTCTTTCAATCTCTATCATTTTTCATGTTTATGAAAAGTCACAGCAATCCATCGTTGCCACAGATTAATCTCGGAAAATGAAACATTTGAAGTTACTTAAAAAATTAATAACTCGAAAAGTATTTGTCACAAAATTGTTTTACAAACTGCGTTAGAATGGTAAAAAATTGTATTTTTCTTGATATAAATTTCAAATCTAATGATTATGTCGTTTTTCAAATATTAGATTTCAAAAATTACAAAACTTCACAATGGAGTACCGTAGCGAAACTTTTACGCGTAAAAAGATAATGATAAAGGCATTGTGGCTCGACTTGTATCGTGTATACTGGCCATAGCATGAGTAACGAATTATAGTAAACTTATTATTCTGTTAAAATATAAAAGTGAATTATGTATATACATTTTTAAAAAATAAAGAAAAACATTTTATCACAAACATCAACAAAATTTTTTCTTCTATTTATTCCCTTATTCCAAAGATATCGTTTTATCGTCTGCTGCCATAGCAACATGAATTAAATTTCATTAAAAAAATTGCTCAGTGGTAGAAAAATATTTTTCTAAATCGAATGGTTATTGAACAACTCAACACTTTAACAGGGGAATTTTTATTTGTTATTTAGATATTTTAAAATTGTTTGTTGTCATTGCGTTTTTATTCTGAGTTATAGCTAGTTTATTTATTTTTTTAAATAAAAGCCGTGTGTGGCAATCTATATTCGGCCTTATAGCAGAATTTTCCCCTCTTGTTTTTTTTTTTTTTTTTTTTTTTTTTTTAATGTTAAATTATTAAATGTTAAATTTTTAGTGTTAACATTACACTAAAAATGGACGGGTGATAATATAATTCAAATTGTTGATAGTTCATTTTTTAAAATAAGATAATTTTTTTTATATACAAAGAGATTCATCGCTGTAGATCCCTTTTCTTTCTTACATTATATACGAAAAAAGGACAAATATGTATAGTCTGAGAAAAAAAAGAAAATAATAGATAAACAAACCATTGTACTGTATACAATAAAAAATGAATACGTGATCAATATAAGGGTTACTGGGTGCTTACTCTGCAGTTAAAACAAGTTTCTGCTCCTCCAGCTGTCGTAATAGGACATTACAGACAGTGCACGCATTGCTTGGTACATAAATCACCACTATCTGAGAACGGCTCTCGGAAGAAGTTTTATAGTTCTAAAATAGGCGAAGGAAAAAAAAACGAATAAAGTACATACATAAAATTCATAATATTCAGAGTGAAAAAATTTGTTTAGTGAAATAAGAAATAAATTTTTGCAACATAGACGAAAAATAAAAGAAATTATTAAAATTTTTAAATACAAAAAAAGGTTTAATTTCTCATGAATAGCTGCTTATTAATTAGTAATGATTTCAAACGATTTTTTTAAAAAATGCTGCTTAATGAGAATAACATAATCTTCGAAAACATTTTATTAGGATTTAATATGCTATCTTTAGAATAATAATCGATTTATTTGATAAGTTTTTTTTTATAGATATCCTTAGGAACATTATACTCATCTCTGTAATTTTTTGTTGGTATATATATATATATATATATATATAGGGTTTTATCGCAATTTTTTCATAAAATTTTTCAATTTATTTTAATCACAGAAAATTATTACAAAGTCTGCAAATAAACAGGGCGTATATATATATGCCATTATTTAAATTTAAAATTTAATAAGGCGTAATTTAAATCGTTAGAGCCGTTTTTAAGATAAAATTTGCATATATATATATATATGTGTGTGTGTGTATATAACCACACACAAGATTTGCTCGTATTAGAATATATGATATGACTATTCGGAAATTCAAATAGATATAATAATAATAATAATAATAATAATAAACCTTCCTAAATTGGAAGCAATACTTAGCACAAATTAGTCGATTTCATGATTTTATAAAAACAAAATTGTTGAAATACTTTACAGGAAATTTCTAAAACATAAATAAACAAATATGAAGTTGGAGGAATTTTACATGTTCCTTCAGAAATTAAAATAAATTTGTTTCAAATGAAGTTGATCTCTTTATTTTCTGACTCGACCGCCCGCCATTGCATTTAACCTTAAATAAACCTCAAATTTGTATATGAAATATCTTTAACCTGATTGTGTATGAATTTATATTTTTAAATGAAAAATTCACGAGAAAACATTGATTACTTAGTAATAAACGTGCTCGTAAGAAGAGATTTTTATGTTTTGTCATGTATGATTGTTTCATAGTTTCATAAAAAATAAGTTCTTGTCCGAACAATTCGGATATTTTACCGGTTATAAAATTAACGGTTTTGTAGCCCATGTAAATAACATAACTAAAAAAAAAAAAAAAAAAAAAAAAAAAAAAAGTGCTCTCATCATCCAAAATCTTTGAATCTTAAATCGATTATAAATAGAACTGTATCAAAGCTTTCTTTAAAATTTCGTGAAAAATATGCGTATATAGAAGTGAAAACATGAGCCGCAGACACGCCGAAACACCCTACGTTGTCAAAGAAAATTCGTGATATTTTATATATTTTTTTAAATATTTTGCCCTTCTGAACGTTTTGAAATTTGTTTAGGTGATGTAAATATTGTCTCCTGTAAAAGATGCTGTAAAACGATTGTTTCGCCATACGGACGTTTAGTTATTTTTAGAGCAGAAAAGAAGATTGACCGCGTTGCATGCGAAGGGACTTGCTATCGCCAATGTTTCTAAAAAGATTAAAATTCGTATTTTTAAAAATTGATTGCACCGTCAAAAAGATGAAGGTCTCAGCTCTTCTTTGTTTGTTGGTACCTCTATAAATGTAGCCTGGGGGAACGCTTCAATAAGGGAAGAAACGTCAACCGCTAACACGCTTTTTTATTATTTATTTTTTCGAAGTGTTAACAACAATATTTTTTCGAACTGATTGTTTAAGACGTAAAAGTACAAACTTTAAGAATATGGTTTTCGTTTTCCATATCACGTACAGCTTGGACAATGGAGATTAAAACAAAAAGCCAAAAAAATGAACAGTTGGTTCTTTCGGTTTACGCGCTCCGTAAACCAGCGACTGAGCACGCGCGCGCACGTCTGCGAATTTGTGCAAAAAAAAAATCGATTGCTTTTTTTGTTGGAATTTTAATTCATATCTCGGCTAATTATTAAAAAATAATAATATCTGAGCCTTAGGTGCATCAGAACCTGCCTTGGACTATCCGCTCCGAAATTTTCAGACTTCTACGTGCTTTAGATTTCGTTAGCCGTTGCAGATAGAAACACTCACAGAGAGCGAAACTTTCTTTTGTTAGTATAGATATTTGACTGGCAAAAGGTTTTATATGTATTTTAAAATAATTTTTATTCTAATTTTATAAGACGTATTATTATTTTTCTATTTATTATTTATTATTTATTATTTATTTATTATATTGTTTATGAAATGTAGGTCTCTTTCGCTTCCAAATAGTTTCTCATTGGTGAATTTTAGTGAAGAAATCAAAAACGTTTTGGGACTATAAATGTATTCATAATGTAATATTAAATTAAAATATGTATAACTAAGCAATGATACTTTATTAAAGGTGAATTTAATCTCTTCAAATCATTACATGAAAAAACTTTTCTAATTATTTCATTAAGTTAATATAGTTTTGTTAGTTAATATAGTTGTAAAAATACATAACATTTCCCATACATCTAAAAATATGCAATATGCAATAATAATCTAATATGCAATGTAGGTTTATTAAGATTACTTAAAGGATGACAATGAAAAATGAAAAAATTCTTTTAAAAAAATAAAAAATTAAGAAGTGGAAGATTCAATAAATTTCATAAAAATAATTTCAGATTTGGAACAAGAGGAATCCTATGACATAAGATTAATCTATATAAATAACAGTCCTTTGCAGCAGGTAAATGTGATTAAATAGCGGAGAATAATTTATTGATTAATCATTAAGGGCTATGTATTACTTATGTTATAAGTAATTCAATGGAATTTAGGTAAGAAAACGAAGAATCTTTTAATTTTAAACAGTACCTTACTGAAGAACAAACTGTGCTTCTTGTATTTTTTTATCATTTCAATTTATAAGAATTTTAATACAGAGAACGTAAAAAAAAAAAAGATAAGAAATGAAAATAAATACTTTTATACCCGTATTTAACAAACATAGTATAGGAAAAGTACGCCCCTCTATATTTTTAAATATTTCACTTTTTGTTTACACTATAAAACAGAAACACGAATTTTCATTTTATGAAGAACATAAAATTAGTATACAGTTGCATTGGTATAAAAATACGTTTCATTAAAGCATTCTCGGAATTTTATTTACATTGACTTTTCTAACCACAAAATAATGGCGTGACACTGTGTTGTCTTTAATGTTACGATCTCTCTAACCACATCTTAGCAAGCATCGGTTATAGTGCTAGATTTTTTAATATATGATTGTATGATTACTATTATTATATATGATTACTATTTTAAATTTAAACTTAAATTTACTTTATATTATTTTCCTTTAACATTTTTACGGTGACTATTTATTTAAAGTTTACATGGCTTTCTTATAACTAGTCTATAACAGCAATAACAGGAACTAACATCGTCGAAAGTTATCATTACAGAAGATACGTCTTACTAGTACATTTAAATACTACTAATCAAACTGAGCATGCTGTTTCCTACTGGTCTATCTAAATGGCGTTCTTTATAGTTTTCTAGTATTTTTTATGATGAAATATAACAAAGTTTATTTTTCGGGAGATAATGGTGGAAAAGAGCAACAATGCAATGTCCTTCCAACAAATACACATTATTAAATACGTATGTGTATGGAACAGGACCTTTAATGTTACGATCAATTTACTGTAACATAAAATTAGTATCCAGGTGCATTGGTTTAAAAATACGTTTCATTAAAGTATTCTCCGAATTTTATTTATATTGAATTTTCTAACCACAAAGCGATAGCGTGACAATGTACTATCTTTAATGTTACGATCTCTCTAACCTCCTCATAGTAGGCATCGGTTAGAGTACTAGAATTTTCAATAAATGTTTGTACAACTATTTTTAATTTAATTTTAAATTTATTTTATTTAAATGTCCTTTACATTTTTACGGTAGTCATTTATTTAAAGTTTACATGGCTTTCTTTCAGAACTAGTCTAGAACCTCACATCGTCCAAAGTTATCATTAGAAAAGATGCGTTTTACTAGTGTATTTGAATACTGCTAATCATACTCAGCATGCCCTTTCCTACTGCTCTATCTAAATGGCGTTCTTTATAGTTTTCTAGTACTTTTTAGATGCGTTTTTTATATAAATACGTAATTATATAAATTTACGTAATTATATAAATTTATAATAAATAGGACTTCTTTTTTTCCTGATGCATACAAAAAGAGAAAAGAGAAAATAATTAAAATATTACAAAATAAAATTAGTGGCAACATTGTCTACCATTATCAACAATTGATATCGATTCGTGAATTACGCAATTTAGCTTAATCAAATTTTCTAGCAACGATTCGATCTGTATTATCAAAATCTCTAACAACGATACGAATGTTATTATCAAAATCTCTAGCAACGATACGAATAGTATTATGGAAATCTCTAACAACGATACAAATGGTATTGTCAAAACCACTGAAATAATTTCGTTTAGCCCATGATATTTATTTGTTTGCTCCATGCACTTCACCATCTTTCTACCTTTAATATTAAAAACTAATATATAAATTGAATACTTAAAAAACATTTTATTTGTTGTTTATGAATTGTTAAATTCCTGTCTTTAAAGATAAATAATGTTTCATTCCGTTTAAAGTAAGTACTCCATTAAGAAATTTTTATGTGACTTTCATTCCAAAAAGCTACCTATTGAAGCCCGCAAGAGAAAAGCAATTCCAAAAAAAATTAGTATATTTTCACCGATCATGACCCCCAGAACCCAAAACCACTCTCCTTTCAAATGTTGATATATATATGTATATATATCAACATCAACATATCATATCATTATCAACATCAACATATATATATATATATCTGACATATGGTATGCTGTAACTCTCTTATTTATGAACCGATTTGAATGTGACTGAGTACGTGTATAGAAAATACCAAGAGTATAAAAATTTATATAGTGAAACAGTTGTTTCCGTTAAGTGTTAGATCGTGATACAAGGATTCCGGAACATTTTTTGTTTTAGTTTTATCTTAAAAAATGGCTGCGATAATAGCAGTTTGAAATTCTAGGGTGACTAAGATTTTAAAACAATCTGATATTTCTTATGCTGCAACTCTCGTATTTATGAACGGATATGAATGTGACTGATCATGTGTACAGAACATACCAAGGTCTCGTCCGAGTTCGTTGGACAGCTTCATGCGCCAACTTGTTTCAAAATAGCGACCAGTTAATTTTTTTTTACATTTTTTAAAAAATACAAAAAGATGTATAAAAATTATAAATTTATAAAGTTGTTCCTGTTATGTGTTAGACCGTGATACAAGAATTCCGGAATATTTTTTGTTTTGGTTTTATTTTTAAAAATGGCTGAGATATTGTAGTTTGAATTTCTAGGTTGGATAACATTTGGATATAATCTGATTTTTGTTATGCTGTAACTCTCATGCTGAAATTCGCATTCAAATTCAGTATTCACGAAAACTGGGATTGAATCTTCTATAATCGGGTTCCAAGCATTTTAGTTTCGGGTATTTATGTAAAATGAGTTGATTTTTTAAAAAACATGGACTATGAAAGCTACCTTTTCCTCCCGGCACAGGCCGGAAGGACTTTTTTTTAATTTATGCCGTTATGCACCAGAGAAATGCTGCCGCTGCCATTTTTCTCTCGGCACAGACCTTTGCTCTAGCAGGAAATCTATTTCAATAAAAATAAAATCAAACTAGCAAATTAGTATAAAAATGTTCAAACACACATGTATTCGAAATATAGAGGGTGAGTCAGAAAAATGTATAAACATATTGAATGATTATAGCTTCGTTATTTATTTCCACCATAATTAATATTTAAATTGCAAAATTATCTATATAAAATGTATAACTTTTACTCATACCACAGATGTTCAAAATCATTACAGTTCTTCTCAATACAATGCTTATTACCTATATACAGGATGCGTCAGAAAAATGTAGACGCACTTCGAATGATTATAACCCCATTTTTTATTCGCATGTAATTAACATTTAAATTGCAAAATAATCTACATAAATTGCATAACTGTTCCTTCTACCACAGATGTTCAAAATTAACCGTTCTGGCCAATACAGTGCTTATAACGGTGGGTTATTGATTCACAAAATTCAACAAACATTTCATTTGTTGTTGTGCTACATTCTCCCTCAATTACGGTTCCGGAACGTTGTCTATGAACATCCATTCGTTTCAAACTTATATTTTATCCGATGAGTTGCAAGTCGCATACAATTGTCGCAATTGCAAAAGAATCTATATAAAATGTATAACTTTTACTCATACAGTAGATGTTCAAAATCATTCTGTTCTTGTCAATACACGGCTTATAACGGTGGACTATTGATTCACGAAATTCAACAAACATTTCATTTGTTGTTGTGCTACATTCTCCCTCAATTACGGTTCCGGAACGTTGTCTATGAACATCCATTCGTTTCAAACTTATATTTTATCCGATGAGTTGCAAGTCGCATACAATTGTCGCAATTGCAAAAGAATCTATATAAAATGTATAACTTTTACTCATACAGTAGATGTTCAAAATCATTCTGTTCTTGTCAATACACGGCTTATAACGGTGGACTATTGATTCACAAAATTCAACAAACATTTCATTTGTTGTTGTGCTACATTCTCCCTCAATTACGGTTCCGGAACGTTGTCTATGAACATCCATTCGTTTCAAACTTATATTTTATCCGATGAGTTGCAAGTCGCATACAATTGTCGCAATTGCAAAAGAATCTATATAAAATGTATAACGTTTACTCATACAGTAGATGTTCAAAATCATTCTGTTCTTGTCAATACACGGCTTATAACGGTGGACTATTGATTCACGAAATTCAACAAACATTTCATTTGTTGTTGTGCTACATTCTCCCTCAATTACGGTTCCGGAACGTTGTCTATGAACATCCATTCGTTTCAAACTTATATTTTATCCGATGAGTTGCAAGTCGCATACAATTGTCGCAATTGCAAAAGAATCTATATAAAATGTATAACTTTTACTCATACAGTAGATGTTCAAAATCATTCTGTTCTTGTCAATACACGGCTTATAACGGTGGACTATTGATTCACAAAATTCAACAAACATTTCATTTGTTGTTGTGCTACATTCTCCCTCAATTACGGTTCCGGAACGTTGTCTATGAACATCCATTCGTTTCAAACTTATATTTTATCCGATGAGTTGCAAGTCGCATACAATTGTCGCAATTGCAAAAGAATCTATATAAAATGTATAACTTTTACTCATACAGTAGATGTTCAAAATCATTCTGTTCTTGTCAATACACGGCTTATAACGGTGGACTATTGATTCACAAAATTCAACAAACATTTCATTTGTTGTTGTGCTACATTCTCCCTCAATTACGGTTCCGGAACGTTGTATATGAACATCCATTCGTTTCAAACTTATATTTTATCCGATGAGTTGCAAGTCGCATACAATTGTCGCAATTGCAAAAGAATCTATATAAAATGTATAACTTTTACTCATACAGTATATGTTCAAAATCATTCTGTTCTTGTCAATACACGGCTTATAACGGTGGACTATTGATTCACGAAATTCAACAAACATTTCATTTGTTGTTGTGCTACATTCTCCCTCAATTACGGTTCCGGAACGTTGTATATGAACATCCATTCGTTTCAAACTTATATTTTATCCGATGAGTTGCAAGTCGCATACAATTGTCGCAATTGCAAAAGAATCTATATAAAATGTATAACTTTTACTCATACAGTATATGTTCAAAATCATTCTGTTCTTGTCAATACACGCCTTATAACGGTGGACTATTGATTCACGAAATTCAACAAACATTCCTTTTGGTGTTGTGGTGCATTTTTGCTCAATTGCGGTTCCGAAACGTTGTCTATGAACAACCACTCTTTTCAAATTTATCTTTTACTAGATGAATAGTGAGTCGTTTAGGTAGATCTGCTTGAAACTCCTTGCGATATTGTTTTTGCACTTCTGCTACATTTTGATATTTACTATAGTATTTTAAAATAATTTTTCTTTTTTTCAAAAGTTAATCTTGGTCTAGTCATTATTTCCAATTATTGCACTTTGAAAATAAAGAGAAATTAGAAAGTTATCACCCGTTAAACAGTGTATGTATACAATTCTTTAACGCTCCCTCTATTTATTTGAATTATTTTTTCTAGAAACACTCTTAAGAAAATATTTTTCTTAATCATTTTATACTAAACAAAATTAGAAAAAGAGTTTAAAAAACAACAAAAAGATTTCTTTCTGGATTTTACATTTAATTTTTTACAAAAAAATTCTGCTCTGTGGAGACAAATTCCCCTCTGAAATAGAACATTTTCCTCAGAATACATGTGTTTTTTTCTTGTGTTTTTACAAGTTAAACAAGATGTTGTTTTTTGTCTGTATGTCTTTTTTATAGTAGCATGTTTTGATACAATGTACTTTAAATTAAATAATATGGTGTAGTATACGTAGGTACAGAAAGATTTCAATATTACCTTAGAGGAGAGAAATGTTTGGCGTTTTGAATGTTTTGTTTTTCTCGAAAGAAAAAAATGCTTTCTATGTAATATACATTTTGGTGATATATGGGCTATACATTGCAATAATATTGGCAATGAAATATAACAGATATGACTTAAATTGAACATTTTATAAATGGAGCACCAATAACATAGAAAAAGTGGATTTACACTACTTATATCGACAATGAAATTATGAAATATTGCTTGTCAGAAAATATAGCTTCCATTACGATGCAATATGTACGAAAATATTACTACGCCAATATTTCATTTATTGAAAATACGTCACATTAAATCAAATACAGATTAAATATTTACTTTTTTTTTATAATGCTGGCTTTACATTAAACATTATAGAAATCATATCATGAAATCTTTTACACCAATATTTCCAGCATGGCCCATGATATTTAGAAGATTTGTATTTGTCTCCAACTTTTATCTCACAAAGTATTTATACATTATCATTTCAAAGTAAATAAAACTATGAGAAAAAATAGTTGTAGGAATATACACATACGACAAAAAATCTTTCGTTGTTTTATTTATTTTTTTTTTTTTTTTTACTTCACCAGAACTCTACACAAAACAGTCGAGAAATTTGTTTAGAGTTCGTTTTTTGTGTCTGTTGTTCATATAAGTTAAACAAGAGGCTACTGTTTGTATCTGTTGCTTTTTTTCCAGTAGGGATATTTCGATTCATTGTTTCCTAAGATAAATAGTACACTGTAGCATGTTTAGATAAAAAAGATTCCATTGTTAGATTAGAATTAAAAATAGCATTTCTTCCTGTAGATTTTATGTTTTTCTTCTTTGTAAATAATTGCAGCCCAAACAAACAGATAGTAAAAGTATTTTTATTTAAAATTATGAAAAGTTAAATTTTTCTTCTCTGTCTATAGCAAATCAAAATTGATTATATTATTGTAAAATATTGCTCCAATATTGGATTGAGACCACGTTTGCTTGCAATTTTCTGAAAACAAAATCGACTTTTTAGCATTTTTGAAAGGTTTAAATGTGAAGAGTGTGCTGCTAAAACAGGTTTATAATCCATTCCTTATTTGCGTTTCTACAGTCTGTCGAATGCTCGAATATATATATTGTTTAAAATATATTTTTTAATCATTTGCCTCTTTTGAATTTGGAAAATCTCACCTCAAACTCGTGTTCAGCAACCCCCAAAATAACCGAAACTACCTTTCCTCCCGATAGAGACAGGAAAGACTTTTAGTTAACCAAATTTTTTTATGATAATTATTATAATATGACATTAAGTTTGAAAATATGAATCAGTGTTTTTAATTCCTAAAATCAAACGAATGCGCCACATATAGGTTATATTGTGACAATATACTACGCCAATATTTCATTTATTGAAAATACGTCACATTAAATATTTAGTTTATCTTTATAATACTGGCTTTATTTTAAACATTATAGGAATCACATGATGAAATCTTTTACACCAATATTTCCAGCCTGGTCCATGATATTTAGAAGATTTGTATTTGTCTCTAATTTTTATCTTACAAAGTATTTATACATTATGATTTCAAACTAAATAAAAATATAAGAAAAAATAGTTGTAGGAATATAGACACACAGAAAAAAATCTTTCGTTGTATTACTTTTCTTTACTTCACCAAAACTCTACACAAAACTGTCGAGAGTGAAATAAAAAAAAATAAAAAAACAGAGGATAAAATTATCCTCTGCAGGAAAACTTTTTATTTGTTTAGACCTCGTATTTTTTTTCTTTTGTTCATATAAGTTAAACAAGAGGCCACTCTTTGTATCTGTTGGTTTGTTCCCAGTAGGGATATTTCGATTCATTGTTTTCTGAGATAAATAGTACATTGTAGTATGTTTAGATAGAAAAGATTCCATTGTTACATTAGAATAAAAAATAGCGTTTCTTCATATAGATTTTATGTTTTTCTTCTTTGTGAATAGTTGCAGCCCAAACAAACAAAGAAATAAACAAACAGATGTAAAAGTATTTTTATTTAAAAACATGAAAATTTTAATTCTTCTCCTCAGTCTATAGGAAATCACAATTGATAATATTATTACAACATATTGCTCCAATATCGAATTGCGACCACGTTTGCTTGAAATGTTTTAAAAACAAAATCAATTTTTTTTAGCATTTTTGAAAGGTTTAAGTGTGTAGAGTGTGCTGCTAAAAGAGGTTTTTAATCCATTCTTTATTTGCGTTTCTACCGCTTGTAGAATGTTCGAGTATATATATTACAGTCAAAATGATTAATCCGGTCATTATTATTAATAACCGGCCATTATGTCCGGTCATTATTAATAATAACCAGTTACCATAATAATAACCGGCTATTATTAATAATCACCGGATTAATCATATTGACCGTAACATATATATTGTTTAAAATAGGTTTTTTAATCTTTTTCCTCTTTTGAATTAGGAAAATCTCACCTCAAACTCGTTTTCAGCAACCCTCAAAATAACTGAAGTTACCTTTTCCTCCCGATAGAGACCGGAAAGACTTTTAGTTAACCAAATCTTTACATGTTAATATATTTGAACTAAGCAAAAGAAGAAAAAATTAAGTGGCAAAGAACAACACATAACATAATCATTAATTTCAATGTTTTAGATTTTATTACTTTTTTCTACTTTTTTCTCATAAAGCAAAAAATAAAGCATAATATTCTCCTCCGGCGAATTTTTTTTTACTCTTGTGTTCTAAAACATATGAAAGAAGCATTATCTTTTTCATAGTGGCTTATTTCGATGCAACGTTCTCTTAGAGTCATTGTGTGTTCTACTACAGGGTTTTCCAAACTGTGGTATGCATAGTAGTTTTGGTACGTGACCCTTCCCAAACTGTGGTACACATAGTAGTTTTGGTACGTGAGCCTTCCGATACTGTTACGCGATTTTTTTTAAATTCTTTATGGATTTTTTTGGGGCATAAGAGCTTTTAGGAGTTTCCACAGAACAAGTATTTCAACACACGACAAAATGAGATGTTTAAGAAAAAGAGAATCTCTAATTTACTCTGGTTAAAAATTGCGGAAAACGTTTCTATATTTTATTCTTGTTCAATTTTGTTGGTGAAAATGAAATGATAAAAATATAAAAGTGTCTGAATTGGTAAATTCCTGTGCATACATATTTGAGGAGGGTGGGAGATACAGTGTCTCACAAAAGTGATGGGACACTTGTGCTTTATAAAAAGAAACTGCAATAAAATAAATAAACAAACATGTGCAAAAATTTTTTGGGTGTGTTTCATATTTAAAGTTAGTAACAATTATTACATAACATATATTTTGTCAAAATATTAAAATATTAATTTAGTAAAAATACAATTGTTCAGAACGGAGCAAAAAATGGCTCACATAAGTGATGGGACACTTACTTTTCCATCAAATATTTATCCAAAAATTTTACTTTTTAAAAGGTTTTAATATTTTGTTGAATTTCCTTTTACTTTTAAAACATGATTCAATCTTTTTGGGATGGATTCGACTAATTTTTTTGTGATTTCTGGAGTGATTTTACCCCATTCTTCTTGAAGCACCGATTTTAGTTGTTGTTTTGAAGAAATGGTGTGTTTGCGAATTCTTGATTCCAATTCTTGCCAAATATTCTCTATGGGATTTAAGTCTGGAGATTGTGGTGGTGTTTTTATTATTTCAGGACAGTTATATAGCAGCCAGAGTCTAACGTTCAGAGCAGTGTGCTTGGGGTCATTGTCCTGGTAGAATTTAAAATCGTTATGAAGGTTCAATTTTCGTGCTGAAGATTTCAAATTTTGCTTTAAAATATCAATATACTTGTACTGATCCATTATACTGTCAATAAAAACAAGATTACCAACTCCAGCGGACGACATACACCCCCATACCATAACTCCTCCTCCACCATGTTTTACTCTTGGTACCATGTTCTGTTTGTGAAATTCTTCCCTGGGTTTTCTGCACACCAAGATTCTACCGTCAGAACCAAATATATTAAATTTACTCTCATCAGCAAATATAACTTTATTCCAGTAATCAGAATTCTTATTTATGTTGGATTTTGCGAAAGCTAGTCTGAGTTTTCTATTCTTTTCACTTACGAAGAATTTTTTCCTGGCTACTCTACCGTGATATCCGGCAGATCGAATTAGCCTTCTAATAGTCTCAGGATTAACAATTATTCCATATAATGCTTGTAAATCAGCAGCAACTTTTGAAGCACTAATTCTTGGATTTTTTTTAATATTTCGAACGATAATTCGCTTTATTCCATTGGATAGCTTTGATGGTCGGCCAGGTCTTCTTTTATCCTGAATCATATGATTCTTTTTATATCGTTTAATGATATTGAAAACTGTTGAACGACTTAAGTTAACTGTTTCAGCAGTTTTTCTAATAGATTTTCCACGTTCAATATGCAAATTAATAACTAATTTTCGAATTTCAGGCGAAGTTTCTTTTCGTTTAGCATTCATGGCTACACAGAGCTAAAAAACACAAAAATTCCAAAACAAACTGGAGAGAAATACTGCAGACGATTTTATAAATTATTGCCAATTGCTTTTAAGTAAAAATAAAACCCCAAAAAATATTTTTATTGCTTATTTCAGACGATTTTTGTTGCATATATAATGGTGTCCCATCACTTATGTGAGCTATTTTTTGCTCCGTTCTAAACATTTGTATTTTTATTAAATTAATATTTTAATATTTTGACAAAATGTATGTTATGTAATAATCTTTACTAAATTTAAGTATGAAACACACCCACAAAAAAAATGTGTACATGTTTTTTTAATTTATTTGATTAGTTTCCTTTTGTAAAGCACAAGTGTCCCATCACTTATGTGAGACACTGTACGTAAATTCTTTCATTATGCCTACCATTTTTGAGTTTTAGGACTCCTTTGAGAGCTGGAGGCCCGGGGAAAATGCGCAGAAAGCCTGCTGTAAAGCAACTCTTCTTAGCAATATCTAAGTTAGTATACTCGTAGTATGGCAAAAATATAGATTTCGATTCAATAGTACGCCAAGCTTAAAGCTTTTGAACCCCAGTTGTAGTATGATTAGATAAAGATAGTTTTTTATAGTTAACTTAGAAAAAATAGTTTTTAATAATAAAATATTTAGACATTATCATTTTTAACCTAACAAATCTAGAGAAGAAAAAAAAGGGGGGATATCGTAGAATCCCATGATAAGAATCTTGCCATTGTTTTTCTTTTGGTTATTTTGACAGGATTTTTTGTCGATTCCGAAGTTACAAAAAAAGAAAAAAAAAGAAAGAAAGAAAGAACAAAAAACATTCTACTCTGGAGTCGATTTTTTTTTTGTTCTGTAACCTTGTATGTTTTTCTTTTTGTTTTTAGTCAAACAAGTCAAACAAGATGTTACCCTTTCTGTTTGTTGCTATTTTCCCTGTAGGCATGTTTCGATGTAGCGTTATCTAATATAAATTAAATGAAAAAACTGTTTATATACGAACAGCTATACTATTTTTTAAATACAAAACAGCTTTTATTTTTTTTTTTAGTTCTTAACTGTTTTTCCGAGAATATTTTCAGTTAGAAAAACGGAAGATAAAAGTATTCTTATTTAGGATTAAAACAGATTTAATCCTTATTTCTTTTAAGAAATCCAAATTGGTATTAATTATATTGGTGTAAAATATTGCAGGAATATTGCATTAATCGTACATATTTCCAATCAAAAACATTTATTGTTTAAAAACAAATTTAATTGTTCAATTATATGCAAAAAATTGTCACTGTTACAGAAATATTGGCATTAAATTGAACATTTTAGTAATGAAACTCCAATGACTTAAATGTACTGATATCAGTAAAAATACTCCTCTCAATACAGGGGTAATATTTCATAGCATTAAAATTTTGGTAAAGTTGTATATTTATATTTTTCTCTAAATCTTAATTAATCAGTTCTATTTATATTATCGTTATGCAATAAATAAAACCAAAAAGAAAGTATGAAAAGATACATTTGATACGATTAATTTTATTTTCTTACTTTTTATTATTTTGCAGGATTTTTGTGCCTATGCAGAAATTAGAAGAAACAATATACAACTCATTCCTGTACTAGAACTTCTTTTATCATAACTGAATCCCCCCCCTTTCTGTTCTTACAAATTATACAAATGTGTGTACGATTGTGTATGATTTTTTTTAATAAGCATGTCTCAATGGAGCGTTCTTTAAAGTAAATAATGTGTTGTTGTATGTTTAGTAAGAAAAAGTTTTTAGGATTATCTTCTAGAAAAACAGTTCTCATTTCTAGAGCCTTAACTGCACTTCGTCTTTGAATGTTAACATTGAAAAACAAGTTTAGTTTAAAAATTGTTTTTATTTAACATTGAAATAGTTTTATTTATTCTCTATAATATTTTGTACTTGGGCGAAACTCTTGCTATCTTTATTTAGCACTTGTCGTAATTTTCGTCCTCAAATATGTTATATGTAATTAATAAAAATATTTATATTAAAATTTTAATAATGTATTATTTTAATAAAGTATTATTTATGCCCGTAAATTATTACTGATGAATATTATTCTATACCTATTATTAATGTTGAAAATATTTAAAAAGTGAAATTTTATCCCTGGCAATCTGAAAGCATGGTATAATGCAAGTTACAAATTATTAGAAAATGAACGTTTATCTTTTTTATTCACAATCTTTATGATTTTATGCAACAGAAATGCAAAAATTTACTACTTTTCATGCTTTTTTTAATCGCTGAGAACAATGTCATGTCACACAGACACGCACACACACACACACACACACACACACACACACACACACACACACATATATATATATATATATATATATATATATATATATTATATATAACAATACTGATCATGGGATGTAACGATTAGTATTGTTATTGTTCACTTTTGCAGTAGGATTAAGAAATAGTTCTTATTAGATAACATTATTTTAATTTACTGAATTTTTTTTGTTAAATTTATTGCATGTATTGAATATCATAATATCATTGTGTATAAATGCGTATATGTTATAAGATGTGTGTAACATTTATAAAAATAGCGTGCACTGTAATAAAACAACTGTTTCTTAATTTAAAAAAAATATAACCGCGCACAAAAATTAGCAATAACCTCTTACAAGTTACCCACAATTTCAAAAAGCGTTCTACATTTTTAGAAACTTCAGAAACCTATATATAGTTCGAAATTTAAACAATCTCTTATAAAGATAAAGTTTCTTTAGCTGTTTCCGATTTTCAAAAACATTTTCTAGTAGCTTGTATAGAGTATTAATCAGTTTTCTCAACCTAAAATATATTTTTACTCTCTTCTATCTTTACAAGAAGATATTATTAGATACATGAAAATTTTCGACTTCCGGTATTCGAAGGATTTATACGTTTTAGAAGGTCTTGAACATGATTTGACTGTTTTTAGAAAATATCTGCCTGTGACTCTGTCTATCTGTATATGACAAGAATTTTGTGGGGGCTTTATGTCAAGAACTAATGCATGGAATTTGATAAACCTTTATTTTCAGTTAGTCCCTAATATAGATTGGTGCTGATTAGTTTTTAGTGTAAATCGCCCAACAGGTGGCGCTGCTATGCTGCATGTTTCGGAATTTTCGTAATAGCTCTATCTCTAGAACTAGTGCACTTATTTTCATCACGCTTCAGATTCAGTTAAACATTGACATAACCAGACGCTGATTACGTTTTGCCAGGCATATCTCAGAGGTGGCGCTGCCATGCTACTTTTTACATGATTTTCACGATAGCTATATCTCAAGAACTACTGAACTTCATCAAACTTTAGATTCAGTTAGACCTTGACATAAATAGACGTCGATTACGGTTTGGCGTACATATCCCGACAACTGAAGCTGCTATGCTACTTTTTACATGATTTTCACGGTAGCAATATCTCAAGAACTAATGCACAATATTTCATCAAACTTCAGATTCTGTTATACGTTGATATAAATAGAAGATGAATACGCTTTGGTGTAAATAGCCCAACAGCTGGAGCTGCCATGCTACTTTTTCCATGATTTTCACGATAACCATATCTCAAGAACTAATCCACGTATTTTCATCCAACTTCAGATTCAGTTACACGTTGACATAAATTGTTGTTTTTAGGTTTTGGTGTAAATCTCCCAAAAGATGGCACTGCTATGCTGCATTTTTCAGGATTTACACGATTTTAGCAATAGTCATATCTCAAGAACTAATGCACGGAATTTAATAAAACTTTAGATTCAGTTAGACCTTGATATAAATTGGTACTGATTCGTTTTTAGTGTAAGCAGAACCTTGTATGAGATAGCAGAAAGCTTAAGGATTGGCACATCCGAGTCGTTTTGGTTGTTATGACTTCTCCAGAAAACATTTTCATGTTCTACAAACGTGTTTTCAGAAAACATGATAAATTGACAACATTAGATTTAACGTTAACATTAAAATTAGTATTATTTTCTTTTTCTTTCAGTAAGAAATTCGTTTACGTAACTGAAAATGTTTAATTAATAATTGAAAGCATCCTAAACAACGATATTTGGATTTAAGAATACTAATTAATACTGCATAAAAACTACTGGGAAACGTTTGTGAAAACCAGTGGTAGCAATCAAAGCTTAAATTTTATAAATGCTAAATCTCGGACAATTATTTCGAACATATTATCTGGGTTTCTAAAGACAAAGAACGCTTTTTGGGGTCGTGTGCAATTCGAAAGAAGTTATTGTATATCTTCGTTTCTGGCTATATTATATTTTCGTGTGTTAAAATAAATTTGTCCTTTTTTTACGGTGTATACTTAAGAAAATATTATATTTAAAAGTACAGAGATTATGTCTTAAGTATGGAATATTGAGCATGTAACTATTATAAAGATGTTTATTACTATAATCACATTAATGCGTTTATAGAGTTTGTTCACAACACTGCTTTTTTGTTGTTGTTGTTACACCTTTCTGTTTTGTAAGTACAGATTTGGCATAATGCCCTTCAATGAAAACAAATTTCTTATATTTAATTCGAATTCACTTCTGCTTGATTGGTTTGTGAAATGTCTCAGAAAAACATCATCTTCACGTAAGAATGAGATTTTACCAAGAAAATGTTAGACAACACACACTAGAGACTATTAACGTTTCTATAAGCAAATGTATGTATGAAAGGGTGAATCGGTTAACTTTCCATTTATATGTATAAACGCTTGTACAATTGATGAGACATAAAAAGCTATGCAGGTGTTTAATACTTAAAGAATATAATCTTTAACGTATGAACAGGTATGATGGGGCGAATAGTTTGAATTTCCATTTACAATGATATATAAACACTTATATAATTAATGAGACATAAATATCTCTGCAGGTGTTTAATACTTAAAGAACGTAATCTTTAGTGACATTTAGTTCTGCTCCAAAATTCGAGCAAGAGCATATGACTGTAAAAATTATTTTCGTATGAGACAATCATTCATAGCGTAAACTACTACAGATTTTGAACACATGGAGTGCCATTATCGCTTTATTTTATGATAAATAATTTGAAACTGCGTGTCATTAAATTTACACAAAATTATATTTGTAACTTATTGTCTGAAACTTACAAATTATATGTATTTAGGATGTATTCTAAAGCAATATTGTGTCAAAAAACAGCCATTTTAATTTTACATTTGTTTTTTTTACCTTAACGAATATCTCTCACATCATTTGAGAGAGGGTTTTCATATTCATTGTATGTTGTATAATTTTATTTCAATATACTACCAGACCCGCCAAGTGTTGCTCGGGCCCGTGATAAAATTCTTATGTACACATAAAATCAACGTTGATTATTTTTATATATTTAAACGAAAATCTTTTTAAACGATCCTGATGCTGGTGAATTCACTGCCTTCAGCAGCGTACATTCTCGATTTTGTATAATTGTTTATATTTGAATGAAAATCTATGCAAACAAACGTAGAGTTGGGAGAACGCTGTTTTCAGCAGAATACACTAGTCGTGCTACGCAAGCTCCAAACTGTTTTGATTTTATATTTTTAAAGGAAAGACCGGCGTAACCCAGGTCCTAGGTACTACGCTCGTATATACCAAATTAAAAGTTTTTTTTATTAAAGCAAAATCTGCAACCAAAATGAAAAAAGTAAAAAATGTTCATATTAGAGTTCGATCTCAGCTATCTCATGCAAAAAAATATCGTTTAAAAATGTTGAAATTAAAACGAAGGAAATTCGAAAAAAACCCTCTCATATGTTTAACATTAACTATCGGTAACTGAAGAGTCCTCTTAATGTTTTATTTATGTAATTTCTTTGTTGTCTTTTCTAACAAGCACAGACCAAAGAAGACGGCATGCATGATGTTGGGTACGTTATAAGCAGCTTCTATTTAACATAGTCAGCGGGCTGACTATGTCACAATATCCCACTCCCACACTTTTTACCCTTACTGTGAGGGAAATCCCTCGGCTTTTTACGTTACTCACATCTACGGATTGTTTCTAACATATCGTTCTCTGATTTCTTCGTTGCTAACTTAAAACTTCATTTTTTTTCTTTATTTAAAAGTCTCTAAAAGTTACATAATCTAATAAAAAGCAATTGGCAAAAAACTCATTGAATGAAAACAAATCTAGGATTTATTAAGATATATATAATTAATGAACTTTAAGCAGACACTGTTATGATTGATATGTCGTAAATAGGAAAGAATATGTGACGATTCTTTATACACTGAAATTTCTAGCGATTTTCGTTAACTCTATGTCGCTGATGTATAGTGAAGATTAGTCTTTATTTGTACTGAGACTTTTTATTATTAACTTTTTATTAAGGCTTGTTTAGAGGTTGCTCTGCAATATTATTTTTAGCGTTAACATTTTGTAGCCCGTGCGTTAAAATTTATACACTATTTATTTAAGATACTCTTGAAATTGAAAGAGAAAAAATAATAAAAATAATAATTCGTTTCTAAACCTTTATTCCAATACTTTTTCTGAAAGATAGTGCATAAAATATCCACTGCAGCTTTTTCGATCATTTTCCCGAATGCTATATAAAATTTTATTGCCCGATTTAAAAAGATTTTTGGCTCTGGGAATTTCTCAAATACACGGTCTACTGTGAATTTCTAAGATTTTATCTGATCATTTAATTCTCTTACCTTAAAGGCAGCATAATGCATTCTGACGCATGCACTAAAATTAACAATTGGGCATGCAACAGTTCTATTTTATATAATAAAGTACAATGGTGACCATCATATTGAACACATTTTGCTCCCATTAGATGGATAAACTGTGTAAATCTTCTTGTATGTTCTAAATAAAGTTATTATATGTTTCTATAAATGATTTTGGGAATTTGTTTTTATTATTGAAGAAAAACTCCTCTATCTCTATACGAAACTCTCCAACTTTCCTACTTTTCTGAGTAACGCTTTTTGCTGTATCTCTCATGTAAATGTACAGTTTAACTTGAGACACCTTGCATATTTTTAGAAGATGAGTCAAATTAAAATGAAAAAACTGATCAAAAAGACGGCTATGCTAAACGGTTTTAATTTTTAATTAATATATCAAATTGCGAATCCTGTTAAAGCGTTTTTATAATGTTTTTAAACCTTCCTTCAATTCTAGTAAAAATCTATGATATGCTTAAAATGCGGCAGACACGGATTTTTGAAGGTCGGATAAAAAACAGTGTTAATATTCATGCAATATTTCTGGCTTACTCAAACAGACCAATTTTGCTCATTGCCCATTTTGATTTTAAAATAAAATTTTTGGTGTTATGGATCTACATCTTTTCCACATATGTATAAAATGTAGATGAAGAATTCTGATAGAGTACACTCTAAAAACGACATTTTCAAAACTGAGCAAAAAAAAACACTCAAATCTGAGTTTGTCGCATAGTCAAAATGGCTCCGAATCAAAATTACACAAGTTTAAAACATGAATATATACTCATTTCTGAAAACATGCGCACATTCAAGAATAAAAAATCATGTGATCATATTTGAGTATGTCCATGTTTCAAGAATGAGTATGAACTGACTTGTATGTGCTCATTTTTGAGTATTTCCATGTTTCAAAAATGAGTTTGAACTGATTCTAATAATTTTTGAGTATGTCCATGTTTCAAAAATGAGTATGAACTAACCTCTATATGCTCCGTTTTGAGTGTGTCCATGTTTCAATATTCTGAGCATTTCTGGTATTTCAGAATCAAAAGCATTGGGTCGTCCTGTTTCAAAAAAAAAAAAACGTTTCATAACAAAATGAAAACATCGATTTACTCAGATTTAAAAGTGTCATTTTTCTCAATGTTTAGAGTCTAAATAATACGCCCTTCGCGTATGTTCAGATTGGATGCTTTAACAAACAACAGCAATCTACACTACAGAATTTGTTTACAAAAAGTTTGATTGTGTTAAAATAATACAGTGTATCCACATGTCCATCGCTTAAAGGAGTTCCTTTACATACTATTTATCCTGTTGAACTCTGTGCCATTGCAGAACATATGCAACTGTCAAAACGTTCTGTTAGTTGTGTCTTCCGACTGTCTTCCAGGTAGCTGCATTGGTAGAGGTTTCGATATTTAAGCCAAATATTGAGGGTTCTATTCCCAAACTGGATTCTTTTTCATTCAGTAGGAAAATGTTCAAAAGTGCAAGTAAATAAATATTAGCTTGGCGATAATGGCAGGATCTCGATATTTTCATCAAAATACTTATACGCAAATAAAGTTTTATTGCCTATATTTCACCAATGTGTTATAAAAGCATTTCAATATAATTAAAATCACGGCAATTTCGTAATTTAAATTGTTTTACTTTTTATCTATCTGATTTCTTACTTATAATAAGAAATTTAATAAAATTAATATTATAATTTTTTCTACATGTTGGAATAAATTAAAATTCTTCCCTTTAAAAGTGAAAATAAACGCAATGCAACGGTTCGTGTTTCTGGACCAGTTAATAATATTAAAAATGTATTGAAAGAATTATTCCCATTATAGGTCTTATGTTTTTGCAAGGTATGATTGTTTTAAAATAAGATAAAAAATCAAAACTGGCAACTAATGAGAAAAATATATTTACACACAGATTATTTGGCAATATTTTTATTTAATCCAAGCTTTTCTATCAACTTCACAAATCAGATCCTGATAAATACTACTTCGAACTATCCAAAATTACAAAAAGGAGATTGGAAACTATGCAAAAGGAAAACAAAACTGTCGTTATTTTTCTTTCTATCTGTTTACAAGAATTTTTGTCTCTGTGGAAAAATTAGAAAATAAAGGATAAAATTCTCCTTTGGAGTAAAATATTTTTTTCTAAAAAAATAATTTTTTTCTTTATGTTCGCAAAAGTTAAATAATTGGTTATTCTTTGCGTCGTCTGTTTTACTTTTTTTCCAGTAGCTATGCTTTGATGTGGAGTTCACTAGGATGAATAATGTGTTATAGCATGTTTATTTACAAAGAAATTTTATAATCTGATAGGAGATAAACTTTAATCCGATTTCTTCAATTTGTAACTTTTTCTTTTATCGTGTATATTTAGAGTGCTAAAAATGGATAGTTAAAATATTTCCATTCCAGTTTTGTAAATTTTTATCAATTCACTTTAATTCTTAGTAACAAAGCAGTATTGGTTATATCTGTTATATTGGGGCGAACTAGTGAATCAATATTGTAATAAAAAATGATCGTTTTGGAAGCAGTTTTCACTACAATAAATAATGTGTTATAGTGTGTTTAGATACAGAGAAGTTTTATAGCTTGGTAAGATTTTTTTTTTCATATTTATTAAATTGTAAAAAACAATAACTAATGTGTAATATTGCACGGACAAACTAATCTCATAAAAGTAGTTTTGCCAGGATTTTGAAGTCCAGATGTCATATTTAGAATCGTCATTGCTTCTTTAAACTGGTTAATGCGTTACTCAATTGTAACTCTAAATTTTACATGAAAAGAAAAGAAAAAATGTACAAAATTCAAAAAGATAGTACAAAATTCAAAAAAAAAAAAAAAAAAAAAAAAAAAAAAAAGATAATATTTTTAATATAACTTGAAAAAAAAGTTTGTTTATTTGATTTTCAGGCTTTTTTTTTTTTTTTTTTTTTTACTTTTTGATTTTCCATTAACTTGTTCAAAAGGTATCGTGGCAAAACTGCTGATAAACAGTGTTTTCAGATAATTGAATTTATCGTCTTTCCTTTGCAGGTATCACCAGTCAACAGGCTCAACGTTTACTGCTCATATGGACGTAATTTTATTAATTTTCCTATCTGTCCTATCGTATGACATTTTTAAGAGTTTAAACATTATCTTTCTGCCATTTCAAAAATTTCCGATACCCATAATGTACTTCTTAAATATATCCATGTGATTCAGTATAACCATTCAATAATTTACAAGGAAGTACAGCACACAACAAAAAACAACTTTTATATAAGGATTGTTTTTGCAATCCACTTATTCAGTCAAATATATTAGTTGTCTTACTCTTATTTTCAGTCCCGATTTTTATGCATAACTGTAGTAAAAGCTATTTGTAACGGAATTTTCAACATTCTTACTTTGTTTAGTGTAAAATGTGATAATATTATGAAACATTCTCAAAGAGTAAAATTCTTATAGTTACAACGTATGTATCGTGCGCTTATTTGGAAAAATGACGCTGTTTTCGCTTTGAATGGTGAATAGTTCTACAACTTCCTGTAATATATTTGTTGCAAATATCGTTAAAATGTTTCTATTATTCAGAGCTCCCAGCATTCGTATTTTTTTTTACTTTTGCTGTGAACTTCACTCTAAAAAACGACATTTTCAAAACTGAGCAAAAAATACTGAAATCTGAGTTAGTCGCATAGTCAAAATGGCTCCGAATCAAAATTACTCAAGTTTGAAACATGTATATACTCATTTCTGAAAACATGCACACACTCAAGAATAAAACATCATGTGCTCATATTTGAGTATGCCCATGTTTCAAAAATGAGTATGAACTGGCTTCCATGTGCTCATTTTTGAGTATTTCCATGTTTCAAAAATGAGTTTGAACTGACCCTAATCATTTTTGAGTATGTCCATGTTTCATAAATGAGTGTGAACTGACAACTATATGCTCAGTTTTGAGTATGTCCATGTTTCAATATTCTGAGTATTTCTCGTATTTCATAATTGAAAGCACTGGGTCGTCCCATTTGAAACAAAAATTTCATAACAAAATCAAAACATCGAATTATTCACATTTGAAAGTGCCATTTTTTTCATTGTATTATAAAACAGTCAAATTTGCCATTTATTACTATTGCATCTGTTAAAAAATTTAGCACGAAGGCTTTTGTTTTAAAATAGTGGTAGCAATGGCAGAAGTGCAATGATATTAGGAAAAATGCTCCAAGATAATTCATATATTGACACCGTATTTGGTGCGCGCTACATTAAAACATGATGTTCTTTTGAATGCGATTTATAACCCTTTCCACAATTACCTGTAATATCGTTACATATTACACAAGGGAAAATAAATTTATTGAAACTATTTTTAAAAGATTTTTATTATTCAAGGTTTGCAGTGTTCCTAAAGTTTTCTATTTTTGCTACAGCTGTTATAAATTAGTAAATTTTGTGTATTAACTATATTTCTATTGTTGTTGTTAAAGCAATCTATTACAAAGGTTTTTGTTTTAAACTAGCGGTAGCAATGTAGTAAAAATATACGTCCCTTGCGAACTCTAATTATTGCTAAAATTATTAATAGAATATTGGCTGAGACTAGAGTGGGACATCTTATACTTTTTTCTGACGAAATAAACCATTTGCGATCTTAGTTTTTTTTTTTTTTTTTTTTTTTTTTTTTTTGTAAACAAAATTTAAATTGTAACGTGCAATGTTTATAAGTTATCGAAAAATTATTATCAGTCACCCTGTATAAATTCCTCAAAATATAGCTCAAAATGTTAGTTTCACTGAATGGATGTTAATCGAGGTCTATTGTAAACGTTGAAAATAAAAGAAAACATTAAAAATATCTTCAATAATCTCTAAAGTAAAAATTGTCATGTAATTTAAGTTGCAAAATATCTATATATTTTAAACTTTGATACCAAATTATAACATCCTTAAGCGACAAAGTTTCTCAATTGTTGGAAAAACGTCGTGTCTTTCAAGGTAAAAGCAGTCCGATGATAAAAAAATACCAGAGTTGTTATTACTGCTGTGTTTTGATTAGTATTTTAGATCAGGACTAGCTGATTCGTCCGGCGTTGCCCAGAAATCGGTAACTTTCTTTTGTGGTTTCGATAAAAATAGTCATTTTCGGCGCGCTTTCCGTTCTGAACAAACCTCTTACAGAACGAATCTTCTGCGGTCGTCCCCACTGCCTGTGGCATTGTATAGCAGTCCATAGCAGAAACAATGTCCAGAGGAAACAGGAAGATTCTGCTATTTCTTGACAATTCTCCATCCCACCCACCAAATCCAAAACAGCAATTAGTGAAATTAGTATTTCAGCATACTAAATCAGCATATGATCGGAGTTCTCAATAATGTCAACAATTGCGTACGCGTGTATTTATGAATATATTGCTTTTTCCCTGGAAGAGTATTGTTTATTTTTCCAAGGAAAAATCGTTCTAAGAAGTGAGTGGACTACTTTATGAGAAGTATGGGGAAGAGTATGTACTATGTGACTCAACACTTAACCGAATAATGAAATCATTTCGTAAATACAGCAGTCCAACATGCTGAACACTGTTTTCAGGAACATGATTAAGCATGCATATGACATGTATAGAAATTGTAAGAATGCAAATGAACATATATTGTAGTTCAGAAAATTGTTTACGGTTTTGTAACTTCTTTGATACGTTTTTTTTTTGTTTTTTGGAAATTTTACTTTATTTTGTTTTGGATACGCCTCCAAATCTCCCCCCACCACCAAGAAAAAGGGAAAAAAAAAGATGAAGAGGACAGAGTGGTGTAAAGGTAAAGATTTTTCCAAAAAATTACTATAAAGGAATAAACAATGAAGTATCAAAATTATTTGTATTTTTTTTATTAAATCTTAATAATCGAGTATCAAAAATCATTGTCATGAGAATAAATGTAAAACTATTAAGAAAAATCAACAATAAAACAAAAGAAGGTAAATGTGAATTTTAACACGCACTATTTTGTAAGAATGCGCATACTTTTACGATTCCTTTTTTTTTTTTTTTTTTTTTTTTTTTTTTTTTGCGAACTTTCAGTTGCCAGCATCGTCATTCAATTTACCAGGGAATGTTTTAAATCATTCTGAACACTGTCATAGTTTTATCGTACAAAACAATCTCAAAGTTATTAGAATTATATAATGTTTTGAACTGGTTAAGTACGGTCATTCGACCGTTTTCATAAAAAACGGTAATTTAACCGTAATTTAACAGTATTCTGACCCTAATATGAGCAATATTATGGTAGTACCTGTCATTCGACCGTTTTTTATATAAAACGGTCGAATAACCGAACTTAACCGTACATAACCGTAATTTAACGCTACTTTGACCATAATATTGCTCATATTAGGGTCAGAATACTCTTAAATTACGGTTATGTGACCGTTTTTTATAAAAATGGACGAATGATCAGTTACTCTGCTGCAAATTTTTTACAGTGTTTATATCAAGATTTGAACAAACAATAACATGTTCAAATTAAAGAAAAACAAGATAAAAAATTGCTAGAAATTTTGGAACATTTTTCTGCGTCTATTTTTAATTCAGTTTCATTTTTTTTCAACAACACAAACAGCCTCGAAACACAATTGAAATTAGAAACGCGCGTCACACCAGTATGCGCATTCTTATCGCATGCCTACTTTTACACAACCCATCAGTTATGTGTGCATAAATTTACACATACAAACATACAAATAAGGACACGATGTAAATAAGTATTAAGATTATGTATGAAGTATTCATCATGAAAGTAAGTTAAAAATTAAAAGTGTATATCAATCTTAACAGTTGTGTTGCGTTAATAATGTCAGTTCTATTAATACAGCAGTTTCTGGATAATGTCATTCAATGAAGTGCAATACAATTAAGTGTGTGCATTTTATTTGTATTCTGTTCTGCTTAAATACATCCTGAAAAGCTACATTAAAACATATTATTATCTTTATGCAAGACAGCATTTTTATGAAGAATTTATTAGACTATACAAACTTAATTCTCTTAACGCTTATTTAACCAAACGGATGTAAGATGAGATAAATCTTTTGAAATGACTCTTACAAGTACTTCTGGAAATAATTAGGCATAAAAGTCAGTGGAAATGTTTAATGCTCAATGAACATAACCTGTATTTAATTTCTGCTTGGAAACTTGATGAAAATCATATAACTGTAAATATTATCTTCATAGGACACTACTAGACTTCTACTCAAAGCAGTACCTTCTACAGTTTTGGAACACATTGTGCGTTATTAAAATGTAACTTAACGGATAATTCATAAATTAAAACATCCGCGTCATTAATTTTACATAGGGAAAGATGGAAAACAGTCAAACGCTTTTGAAGTTTTTATTATTTTTCTTCTGAAATTTACAGATTAAACTACATTAAACAATTCTGGAATATACATCAATTTGTTAGCTTCATTTATAAATTTTCTCAAAACATATGTCTTTAAAGAAAATTTTATTAAGAAAAATAATTTTCAAGGCTTAAAAATACATCTAGTGGGACACCACATGGGGTTAGTGAATGCTAATTTACGATAATACATATTTAAAAGCAGAGTAATTTATTAGATATACCTAGCTATATTTTTCAGTGTACAGAAAAAAATTACTGATTCACTTTACATGATTAAGAACATTTAAAAGAATTTTTTTTTGAAGAATAATATTATATGTATAAATATATCTATCAAAGAATTACTTAGATATTTAATTTTGAATGACAATTATTTAGCGTGTGTTAAAGAATGTGTGAATAAGATAATTTTTACAATAATTTTCTTTGAAAATCCTGATGGACTTCTGTTAAGCAAATTTAAAAAATGCACAGTTAGACAGCCACTTAGGGTTTAACCCTTTCAGGGGCAAGCAATTGTGCTCCTGTAACGTCGAATTCACACCGGTATTTACGAAAGAATTTAGTTCAAAATAAGGAAAAGCAATTTTGCAACATTTTCCCGTCAAAGTTTAAAAAATAAAATTTAATTAAAAGTTTCTGGTTTGAGTCGTATTAAAATTAGGTGGTATATAATATATACCACCGCCCCTCAAAGGGTTAAGTGATACAATTGTTATGTTCGCAAAAGAAGAAGAAAAAATAGAAAAGAAAGCTAATAACCTTTAAAATAAATTTTTCGCTTTTTAATATGAATTAGTAGCCATGTTCTTCAAAATATTAAAATTGCGCAGAAAAGTATTTTTTTTAACCCTCTAAGCGTGTGGAACGTAATATTCCGTTCACTAAGCTCCAGGTTTCACTGCAATATATGCAATGTTTAAGATAATATAATTCTATAGATTTAATGAATTTTCAAAACATTGAAGAATGATTAATACTCTCAAGGGTTACATTCATATTGGTAATTAAGTTTTATTTATAATGCTGAAAGAATCATATTTTTTTTTAGCATTTAAAACAAAACGCGGTGACAACAACATTACAATTTTACCCTTTTTCAAAACGCTCAGAGGGTTTTAAATAATTCACAATAAAATATAAGAGAACATTTTCTTAATTGATATTTAAATTTTAAATGAAAAGAGGATACTGTTTTGTTACTGTTTAAGTTTTTCGATTGAAAATTTCAGTATTAAATCCGTTTGAAAGAGTTGTTCACCGTGCTTCTTGTTGAGGTGGTTCAGTGTACACGTGATATAAGAGAATGTTTCAAAATATCTTATGTGATTCACATGACTTTACAAAATTGATAAAATCTGATAGCCGGCAAAAAATTCTAATAGCCAGTATAAATTATTTATTTCTACCCCCCCCCCCCCCCCCTCCCCGCGTCATTGATTTTCGAAAATTACAGAAGTTTTTTTTTATGAATTAAGTGAGAAAATATAATAACAAGTAAAGATTATAAAATATTAAAATGTTGTACTGTCGCCAAAAACACACCTGTGAATGTATTCTTAAAATTCTAGCATATCAATAAGTAGGCTAAAAATCAATTGTAAAATTTCAACTTTACGTACAAAAACCAGATTGAGAAATCATCATGTTAGTATTTATTTTATAAGCACTTAAATATGTTTATTATTCGAACCGTCTTATGTAGATGAATAAACTTATTTTTTTTTAACAATCAATAATGTTACTTAGCTACAATTTCTTTCAAGAGCAGCATCTATTACTCATATTAGTTACAATGTTAAATTAAAATCCTCAAAATATACTTCATTATAGATGTTGCAAAGTTACAAAATATTTAAAAAAAATTTAGAAATTATATTCAAACAAAAAATATTTTTCACTTTTATTTTTAAGTTGGTAAAAATAAGTTCATCAAATGCAAATTTTAAAATATTAAAACCAAAATTATTCGACTGACTTCGACAAGAAAATAAGCAAAAAATTGTATTTCTGTCTCACATGAAATATAAATTTTGCAGCACTCAACTATCCGGACATTTGATGTATTATCAGTTTAGAGTAGTACATACTTTAGAAATATAATAAGTATTATGTGTTGATTACCGAATGCACCAAATGTCCGGATAGTTGAGTGCTGCTAAATTTATATTTGATGAGGAAGGGGGGGGGGCGTCAATGAAAATGTGAGACAGAAATGCAAATTTTTGCTTAATTTCATGTCAAAGTCAGTCGAATAATTTTGGTTTTAATATTTTAAAATTTGCATTTGATGAACTTATTTTCACCAAATTAAAAATAAAAGCGAATTTTTTTTTTGTTTGAATATAATTTCTAAGTTTATTATTTTAAATTTTGTAACTTTGCAACATCTATAATGAAGTATATTATGAGGATTTTAATTTAACATTATAACTAATATGAGTAACAGATGCTGCTCTTGAAAGATATTGTAGCTAAGTAACATTATTTATTGTAAATGCAAATTTTTGCTTAATTTCATGTCGAAGTCAGTCGAATAATTTTGGTTTTAATATTTTAAAATTTGCATTTGATGAACTTATTTTCACCAAATTAAAAATAAAAGCGGTATTTTTTTTTGTTTGAATATAATTTCTAAGTTTATTATTTTAAATTTTGTAACTTTACTTTGCAACATCTATAATGAAGTATATTATGAGGATTTTAATTTAACGTTATAACTAATATGAGTAACAGATGCTGCTCTTGAAAGATATTGTAGCTAAGTAACATTATTTATTGTAAAAAAAAAAAAAAAAAAAAAAAAGTTTATTCATATACATAAGCCGGTTCGAATAAAAAAAATCTTTACGTGCTTATAAAATAAATCCCAACAAGATAAATGTCATGTTTGGAATGTAACTCAAAATTTATGAAATAGGCATTGCTAAAAAACCATTCTCCCGCACTGGTATTACGCAATGACGATCGTAGGTGAGAGGGAAAAAAATGCTGTTTGTAATAAGAGTATTGTGCTCTTTTCTTAAGTCAATTTTTGTATTAAAATAATAATAATAATAATAATAATAAAAACTTTCAGATTAATAACACAGTCGCCAGATAAGAAAACATTGGTCGCCATTGTCAAACACTGGTTACTGATAAAACCAGAAATTTTGCATTCATTTACCAAGAAATGAGCGTCTGTTCTTTAAACTTGAATTGTTTTTATACTCTTGTATTCATAACTCAATCTGGTTTTTGTACGTAAAGTTGGAATTTTATAATCGATTTTTAGCCTACTTATTGATATGCTAGAATTTTAAAAATACATTCACAGGTGTGTTTTTGATAACAGTACAATATTTTAATATTTTCAGAAATTAATTAGAAATTAATACATTAATTTTATGCCATTATTCTGGTAACCCGCCACAGGTGATAATTTGCCAAATATTCTCTATAATGCGTACAATCTTATGGGAGTTGAAACAATAATGGATATACTGATGCGCCAATAAACGCTCGCCAAAATAAGCCAAATGTCTGTGAAACTGAAAAAATGAAACATTTTATAAGCTAAAAAGTCGAAAATAAATTATATATATAAAAAAAATGAAGAATCTAATATTTAAAAAATATACGCTTCTATCAATTAATAGATTAATATTAATTAATTTACGATTATACGTTGAGAAATCAAATTAGAAATTTTAAAAACGTAGTTTAAATAGTGTTTAATTTTTTTTCCGGTTGCCTATATTAAAAAAGAAACAAATAAAAAATTGTATAGTTTTTAATAAATTCACTTTCTTGCGTTTTCTACCAAACGTATAAAAAGCCGTGAATTTTTCATAATCGAGTTCTGTGCCTTTACAAAATGAATGTATTGCAACAGAAATATTTGAGAATAAATATGGATAATTGTAAAAAAATTAGGCGTGATTTACAAGATGAAAATTGAATGCTTTTAAAAGAGCTAAATAAAAACCCTACTTTTACTCTTATTCTTTGATACTTCTAATCTGTATTTGCCAAAAACTTAAAATTCTATAAAAGCAAAAATTTTATAGTACTTTTGAAACAAGTATTTTTGTGACTAAAACCAACAAACTTCTTCTTAAATGAACCAATTGTTCATTGAACATATGATTTGAAGGCTGAAAATATGAATTACTCTTCTGTCAATTAAGAGTTGTAATATGAAGATAAAATAATGTAAAATAATCAAAATTTTAAGGGGGTGGTCCACTAAGCCCCATCTTTCTCAAAGTTTATATCTGTAACATATAGTATGATAGATACTTAAATTAAAATATATACATGTTTATTTCAAGAAACGCATCTATTTGTACATTAAACACGTATTATTATTTTTTTCCATTCTTTATTGTCTCTTATTTGTTGTGTAAATACTTAGCTATGCATATAATTTTATATAATTTTGTTTTAATAATACAGAAAACATATTAAGAAAACATTTTTTATTTTGCCAAAATGTCTACAGTTTATTTTCACTGACTGGCGTTGGCTTATGTCAAGAGCGTTTATTATTTTTTCTTCGTTAGATTTACTGCGCATTCATGAATGTAAAATCTATATCTAAACTATTGAAACCCACATTCAATAACACGAAGATACTAATTAAACTGTCAAAATAATTATAGCGAAAAATCGTCAAGTATGCACATTAATATTTTAGTGTGTGATAGTATGAAGTGACAGAAATTGGAAATTAATAGTTACTTTGGACAATCTGACATGATTTTATTACACGGAGAAAAATTTGTATATGGCTCTCAATAATTTACGTCGGGATTAAAATAAATATACCAACAAAAGAATACAAATTAGCCGATTTTTTACAATATAAATTATTGTGAAAATACCATGGGTTGAAAGTGTACTGTTTCACTTTGTTGAAAATGAACACACCAAGTAAAACTTACTATTGCATGCTGATTAAAAAATATAAAAAATAATATTAGCAATGTGGTAACTATAGCTATTAATGCTTTGTAACGCAATAATAACTCCCAATTTGAAAATTATTTACTCAGATGTTGGAAAACATCCTTTTAAAAATAAGAACATAAAAATAAATGTTATTGACTGAAAGATATTTTTTCATATCTGCAACAAACAGAAAATTACACATTTCTTATAAATATTGTTAATTTTCTAATGCAAAATTGTAAAGTATATGAAGTTATCTTTGTAAAAAAAAAATCTATTTTTGGACATCTGCAGCTTTTTCAATTTTTCAAAATTTACTAACTTCATTTTAGCAATAACGGTGTGAAACTGCTCAAATGATAAAAAACTTTGTTATGAACAAGTTGGAAATTGTACGCCAAACATACATGACAAATGAGGTGCGTTCGTACTATAACTAGTTATATAAATATTCAGATCTTGGTGATTTTTCATTCTGTGAAATGAATTATATCGTCTGCAGATTAATTTCTGTAATAAAATAATCATCTCGATCGCTTGACGGTTAAACCTCGAAAGGTCCTTTAACAAAAAAGCACCATTTTTTAAAAATCAAATTTCTTAATAAATATTTTTATTAATATTTTCTAAAGTTTTGATTCGATTTTCATAACATTTGAAATGTCTCGACAAAATTCTGCAAAAATAATATATCTTAAATTTCAAACCATTCGGTTGGGTAGTTTTCGCGTTGTTATATGCGGACGGACGGATGAGACGACGACAATAGGTGCTACGTATTTATATAATTACGAACGCACCTAAAAATTGACGCCGTATCACCATCTGTTGAGAATTCTATGAGCAATTTCTTTTAACTGCTGTGTTGTAAAATACTAGCAAACAATAAAATCCTCTTTGAATAGAAACCAGGGATGAAATTTTTCCGCTTTTTAGCATACCAGTATAATCTTACAGAAAATGTTTTTTTTATTTAATCGGAACACTCTGCCATTTTAGATAACAACGTTTTCTCTAAGATTATACTGGTATGCAAAAAAGCGGAGAAATTTCATCCCTGAATAGAAACTCACTCTATAAGGAGTATTATCTTTTGGGTATGTTGCAGACATGCAATACGGTGATACAAAGGGTTAAATGTAGTAATAAATTAAAGTATAATGGTTTATTAATAAATTTCTTCTTTTGAAGAGCTTGAGAAAGAGCTAAAGCGAAAACTTTTATGGACAGTTTTGAGAAAAAGTGGGAAGAAATGGAAAAATTTCTAGAAATTTCTTGATCCACTAAAATGTCATTGCATGATCCTTGTCATATAAATATAATTTACCCCTGAAAACATTAACCCGTCAGCACACGCGCCCCTTTCCATTATGTTACTACACGCGCGGGATAAATTTTACCCCAATGGGTTTTCTTGTGTCAATTTACCCCCGATTAGATTATAAACAAAAATTTATATTTTGAAATAAATTGTAAATCAATAAAGGACGTTATTTAACTTAAAATAAAAAGTTCTTTTATATTTAAAGAAAAAAAAATCTCGCACTAAGATTTTTTTTTTTTTTGCATATCATTACATACAAAACTTTTACAATCCAAATTCAGCCATGAAAATACAAAAAAGTATAAAACTGATATATAGAAACTGTATGTGCAAGAGCTGTTAATGTTTAAAAGAAAAATTATATTATTATTTGCACACTATATTTTTTGCATAAACATTTGCATTAACATTTTCCTATCATTATGTAACGTTATAACACGCGTGGGATAAATTTCCTCCCACGTGACATTTTTATAACAAAAGAATGGAAAATACACAACCGGAGGTAAATTCTTTTTGGCCACATCTTGATATCATTCAGCTTGAAAGGTACTATAAAGCTCAGAATGATCACGAACGATTTTCGCACATTTTTAAGTAATAGTTGTAAGCTGGGGTAGATTTTATCCCAGCGCGTGTGCTGACGGGTTGCACACGTTACCGTTTGTCTTAAATATCACAAAAAATTAACAGGAATGAATCCGAGTTATTGGTTTTGTTTGAGACCTTTCTTTTTACAGTTCTCGAAAAAAGGTATCACAGCTAACTCTACCACAAATCATCGCATTAATATGACTGATACCAATCAATTAGTAATGTTGTTTACTAATTAAGGTTATACTTAAAATTTTCTTAAAGAGACGCCTACATATAGAAATTGTACCTTCTAAATTTTTAATGTTAACACCTAATTTATATATTATTCTTGATTTCTTTCGTAAAGTTTAGTTAAGGACATAACACACACATCATTCTGTCACGTAGTTTAGGATTTATGTAACTTTAAAGTTTGAAACTCCTAATGTTAAATTCATTTCTACACGTTGCAAGCAGATTGTATAGCGGATAGTTTCTTAAGTATAACTCAAAATCTACTTAGCCTAATGAACTGCAAATTGGGATTAAGACATTTGAAGCTCCTCGTAACAGATTTATTTTTAAAATAATCATATGTTACAATTCATATTTTATTCGAAAACTACCTTCAAAATATATATAAATTCAAATTTAATTTTCGCAAAAATCTCAATTGTAACTAAGGAATATTTTAATCGAAAATGGTTTCTAGAATCCTCAACTATACGAATTCAAAAGTATAGCTTAATCAGAAGATTAATTTTTGAGTTATATTCAAAAATCTATCCCGATTACAATTCAGTTTTGCAACGATTATAAATGAATTTTACATTAGATGTAAATTTAAAGCTGCAAAATTTCTAAACTACCAGACCGAATTATTTCCCGTTTGGTATGCAAATGTAAAATGTATCAAAAATTTCAAATATAATGTCAATAATAGATGTTAGTATTGCAAATTTCTAAGTTTGGCACGTTTCTATATGTAGAAAACCCCTAAGCAAAACTTTAAAATAGCATTAATTAGTAGGCGTTATACTAACATTTTGGTATCGATCATATTTGTATACGAGGATGTGCAGCAGAGTTAGTAGACGGTAATGACCTTTCCTCGAGACTGTATATTCGTTAGTTTTTGTTTATTCAAACTCGAGCAATGGAATAGGTTGCGAGTAGCCTCAGCTATTATCTGACTTTAGAATTACAAAAATATCTACTGAAATGGGTGGTAAAGACTATTTTTTGACACACCTATAAAAAAAACTATGAGACACATTTTATGAAGAATGAACAACTAACTTATTGAAAAAAAAAATTAACTTTACAAGTATATTCCGAGACTTTTTTTTTTTATTCCAACTGACTGCAAAAATGAACTGTGTAAATGGAAAAAACAGTTAATTATCACAGTCAAAACATTTGTCTGTTATTTAGCGCTATCTATTTTTTTTTTACGATTACGTTTCTATACTAATTAATATTTCAGTAGAGCGGAAATTACGTTGAAAATTAATGAAATACAAAGGATTTGAATTATCAATTTACTAAACAGCGTACAACCAACAGAGTGAAAAAATGTCCAGACCGGGATTTGATCCCGGATCCCTTAGTATAGCGCACCAAGTTCTTCACCATTTAAGCCATCCGGTCTAGCATTCTCTCACTCTTATATGGCTAGGCTACAACATTGTAGCACAAGATGGAACGTCAATCATGATCACAACTCCAGTGCCATACATGACACAAATCAAACCCAGTACCGTTGAATATTTATATACTAATTAATTTTTCAGCAGATTTGTCAGTTTGATTTGTCTCATGTTTGCCACTGGGGTTGTGCTCATGATTGACGTTCCATCTTGTGCTACAAGGTTGTAGCCTAGCCATAAAAGAGTGAGATAATGTCGTCCGGATAGCTTAAATGGTAAAGCACTTGGTTCGCTATACAAGGGATCCAAAATCGAACCCCGGTCTGGACATTCTTTTACTCTATTGGTTGTTCGTTGTTTAGTAAAGTGATAATTCACACCCTTTGTATTTATTTGATTACCTTTGTTTTTGCTATTTCACTTTTAAATATTATTAATTTTCTGAGGTGCATGAAGGGCATTATTACACTCTCTAATCTTTTGAAGGTGTTTAAAATTAATCAAAAAAAGAGTAAGTTGTTTTAATATAAGTAATAATAAGTTGTAATAATAATAGTAAGTATATAATAAGTTGTCTTAGATTTTACAAAGGATGATGTTTCCTCTCATTCGTCTCACTTGCGTCGTAAGTATGGACAGAATTTAACTGTATATATATATATATTTTCCAATAAAACAGATAATATTTTCGTTACTGATTTTCCATAAAAAATGTTTGGAAGTTGCATTCAGTTTGCACACTTTTAAAGATAGTTTCAGATACTTTTTATCTAATCTTTCTTTCAATTCTTTATCGCAAAATGAAATGTATTTTTTTTTTCGCTTTTATATAATAGTCACTGAAACTTCCATCCTCTAAAGAAATCAGTCCCTCAAAAAATAAAATAAAATAAAATAAAAATCTAGGTTTTATTCAAGGTTTTTTAGAATGAATTTTAACTGACACTGTTATGATTGATGTGCTTTCAGTAGTAAAAAATGTTTTGAGATTTCTTCCACATAGTTTAAATTTCTTACTTGAAATAATGGAACAGATTTTTTTTTTTTTTTTTTTTTTTTTTTTTTTTTGTGAGGATTTAATTTAATTTGCATTTTTTTTATTATCAATTCCATTAACGATTGTTTTATCTTGTTTTATGTCTACTGTGTTCTTTTTTACACTCTTTCATTTAACTCAACCTGGTTTATGTATGTAAAGATAGAATTTTGTTATCGATGTTTAACCTAATTGCTTATAGGCTAGAATTCTAAAAATTGCGTTCCCGAGTGTGTTTCCTACGACAATACAACATTTTATGATTGTCAAAACTTAATTACAAATTAACAACCTAATTGTACGGTATTTTTCCGTTGGCCCGATACAGGGAATAAATCGCCAAATATTCTTCGTAACTCCTACAATTGTATATCAGTTGAAATAAGAATAGATTTAATAATGCGCCCATAAATGCTCGCCAAAACATGACAAATGGCGGAGAAACTGAAACTATGAAATAACTTAGGAAATACTAGAAAATAAATTATAAATAAAAAAAAGGGTGTCACATTAAAAAAAAAGTGCGCTTTTAACAATTAAAAGTTTAAAATTAATTAATTTGCACTTATAGGTTCAGAACAGAGTTGCCAGTTACCATTTTTTTAATTCCAAAATTTCACATTCATACCAGAAATTTTCTACAATGTTCTTTTGTTTATTTAATGACAGACATTTCGTAATTGCTAAGAGAAAAAATTCTTCTTTCAAAATTTCCGGTACGAATTCAAAATGTCTGAATTAAAAACAAGCCAAACTGGTAACCCTGGTTCAGAAATCAGTTTAGGGATCCTAAAAAGATAGGTTAAATAGTGTTTCCGTTTTTCTTTCTTGTTGCCCTATTTTAAAAAAGAAATGTAGCAAAAATTATATACTTTTTCATAAATTCACTTGTTTTCGCATTCTACCAACCTTGAAACAAGCAGTGAATGTTTCATAAGCGAGTTCGATGCCCACGACAAATTAATGTATTGTAACAGGAATTTTCGTTAAACACATGCATTACAATATAAAAGAACATTTGCATTTAAAAGAACTACACATGAATTACATTTAAAAAATGAAGCGTGAGATGAACACTGAATGCTTATAAAAGAGTGTTTTAAAAAAAACTAATTTCACTTTTATACATACTAAAATTGACAGTTAGTTGTTTATAAGTTAAAAGTGAAATTCATTAAATATACAGGCTGGTTTATGAACCCGATGGGTTGCATTGCATGAGATCTTTCGACTATTTGGGTAAAAAAGATATTCAGTTTAATTCTACATTTATTTATAATATTAATTTTATTTAATTTCTTATTGTGAGCAAGATATGTTTAATACAGTGTAAATAAACTGCAAATTACGAAAACTACATTTTTCAAGCTAAGTGATTTTCATTCAAATATTGTATAATGCTTTTGTAAAAGATGTATGGGCTATAGAATTCAATTGGTCGAGAGAATTTTACTGAAAATTTGAAGAGCTTGTAATTATTATATTTTGTGGGTTTGTATTTCTCGGACGAAATGATGTTTACAGTGTAAATGAACTGCAAAATACGAAAATTACATTTTTCAATCTACGTGATTTTGATGTAAATATTGTATAATGCATTTGTAAAAAAATGTCGATGTTTGGACAATAAAATTCCATTGGTCGAGAGGGTTTTACTGAAAATGTGAAGAGGTTGCAATTATTATATTTTGCGCGTTTGTAGGGTTGGAACGAAATGACCTTTTCAGTGTAAATGAACTGCAAATTACGAAAACTATATTTTTCAAGCTACGTGATTTTGATACAAATATTGTATAATGCTTTTGTAAGAAAATGTCGATGTATGGACAATAAAGTTCCACTGGTCAAGAGGATTTTACTAAAAAATTGAAGAGCTTGCAATTATTATATTCTTTGCTTTTGTACAGTTAGGACAAAAACTTTTAATCTGAGCATATGCCCCTTATTGTGCTCAGATTCCATTCTCAAATCTCAATGTTCTCTCACAGTTAGTTACACACAATTACATTTAAAAAAAATATCGCAAAATATTATTTCATACGAATCAATAATATTAAAATCTTTTAGCTTTTTGATAATAATTTTAGTAAATTTGGAAATATGGCATATGAATATTCTTTATATTATAATGTTTTTAAGAGAATCAATGTAAACTAAAAATCATTAAATGTATTTATTCAAACAAAACGGCCCCACCAGTGGCCGAGAGGTTCTGCTTTCAAAGCTGGTAGACGGGATGTGCTATGTTCAAACCCCTGTCGCGCTCGTCGACCTAACCGTTCGGAGTTTTCCGTGGTTTTCTTCGAACCTTGCCGTAAGTACGGGTTAGGATCCCTTAGAAAGACCCCCAGGGCCTATATCCCTCGTGTTGATAATTGACCGTCATAAATCAACCAACCAACCGTCAAACAAAACGAAAATGAAGATATTTGTTCACTATTGTGGAAAGAAGGTAATATCCAATTATTTACTCTTCATTTTTTCATAAATAGAGTAATTTGTAGAGAAATTTTAAAACAAAGGAATCTTTCTTGTTCTTTCTTATTTATTTTCACAAACACAAAAAAACATGAACTTGACAAAACAAAAACTTCACAGTTGACAGTCATCAACAAATACAATGGAAGTTCTGGTTTCACATCTATTCACTAATTCAAAAATATTCTTAGGAATAAACTTATTTCAAAATACTTTCATCTTGCATGAAAGCTTAAACTAAATTATACAATAAATTCTAAAGTACTCCGCCAACATGATACGGGCGAAGCACAGTACAACATAATAAGAAAACAAGGACAATTTATTCCCTGCAAGCATTTCTACAATCCATCTCAAAACCATGGAACTAAGAACAAACTAAAAAGAAAGTCTATTAGATTATATAGTGGCGCCATCTGTTGTCAAACAGATCAACTAAATCATAAATTGTAAAAATTAATTGTACTGAACATAATTTATTTGCTATGTTTAGAGAAACGTCATTAAAAGTTGCACATAAATTAATATCTGGGAAACTAATTCAAATGTTAAAAATATAAAACATATGACAACCTGGATTCCACGCGGGTAACTTGTGTTAATTTCATCGAGCTGCATTCTATATTTTAGAAGTAGTAGTTGAAAAATAAGTACAGACAGACAGATTTTTATAACATAGAATTTTTATATCATATTACTGAATGTAAAAAATCAAACGAAAAATAACAGTTGAATGGTTCTTTTTAAATCTTTTAGCTACATTTCGTTAGATAAAGCATAAAAAATTCACTAGAACTTATTTTAGGGTATTTTTTTTAAATCAGGGGGGAAAATTTTATTTTTATGCTTCAACTTTTTAAATTTCAAACTCTGATAAAGGATAATAATGTGTACTGCATTAAGCTTTGATGGAAACACATAATTATTGGCTATGTCTAGCAATTTATTAATTCTACAATGAATTTTCATGTAAAAATAACTGAACTGAAGAGCTATTTAGTGCAGAAAATAGCAATATTAGTTTAAACAGCATTTTTAAGAAGATTAAATTTATCTTTTCTATTTTAACACTCTTAATATTATTTTTAGTTTTTATATTAACATTACAGTCCTTGCAACTAGACAAAGCGCAACAATAAAGTAAAATTCGCCTTATTTAATGACAGATTAAATAAGACGAAAACAAGGCGAATTATACATTTTCAAAAAATTGGTTCCAATCAAGCAATCTAAAAAAAAAAAAAAAAAAAGTATCCCACTGGTAACACTGCGCAGTTGCAGTGATATAGTCGATGTTTTCTGGAGTAAACGGTAAGTTTCAAAATGATTATTAGTGATTGTTCTATTAAAAAAGTATATTGCTACGGTGTTAACAAAACTTTATTGCTCGTTGCTCATTGGCAACACTTCCCGCTTCGAAGAGGTAAGTTCCGTGTTCGAACCCAACCGATTCCACTTTTATTAGGAAAACATACATCCAATGGCTCTAGAAGCTCTTGAAATATTTTAATTATATCATAAAAAATGGATATCTGTTTGCTTCTATTGTTTGTTTTTTTCATTCAATTGCAAATAATTGACGTAACGTCATGTGTCGATTTTCGCAGTCGATATATTTTCCTACTTATAAATTGCTATTTTTTACAAAATTGCCTTTGCCATATAATTATCTAAGGCGAAATAAGCAGACATGAAAATTGCAAGATACAATTTATATAAGTTTTAACTTTTAGATATTTAAGAGAACAGTTTTTCTTTATCTAAAAAGTGGGTTTGACATTCCTCTCAAATATTTGCTCTTGTGTAATTGTCTGTAAAAATAAGAAAGAATCAAAAGTTTTATCTGAAAGATTTGCCCAGAAAAGTAGACTCAAGAGAATGAAAAGCTTAACATTTTAAAATATGCCATTAAACGACATATAGATTTTGAAATCCAGATAAAATTTCGATCTAGTATGTCGAAAGCAGAATAATCCGCCTTATAAAAGAAATTCGATCCTGAACTTTGAAAGTTATTACTTATATATATTTTAACTTAAATGCATAGGTAATAATAAATTGCATTTCATATTGAGCAATTATATTTTGCCTAATATTCAATAAAACAATTAAGTAAAATGGACAGATAGTAAATTATTTTTGTATCCCTCTCCACTCCTCATCCATTAGAGTAAAAAAATTGTTTTCCTAAAGTGTTTATATCTTTTTTGTGTAATTTAGGATCTATGTCTACAGTTTGTTTAATTGATTAAGTTTTGTTTGAAGATTTCACCATTTTCTAAGGCTGCAAGTCCGAGATTGCTTTGAATTTAAACTCAAAATTTTAAATTATGAATATGGAAATTAATAAAAAATATTGGGTTGTTCGGAAAGTCCTTTTTGTTCCGGAAAATTACTCTCCTTAATTATTACGAGCAGGGAAGACCGAGCTATGATCGGTCAAAATTAGCTTTGAGTTCAAATATCATGACCATGACCAAAATGACCCACTAAACGAAATTTTTGGAACATGTGACCTAGCCTAACAGTCTTCTTGTGCCCGAAAACCATAGGATGCAAAATTTAGTCTAAATAGTCTGAGCCTTTTTTTAGATAAACTTAGCTTGACCCACAGTGACCCAAAATTGAACCAATAATCGAAATTTCTCGCACATGTGACCTTGCCTAATGATTTTCTCGTGCCCGAAACTCGTACGATACAAAATTTAATCAAAATCGTTTGAACCTTTTTTAGACACAATTAGCTTGACCCTGACCTTGACCCATGGTAACCCAAAACGAACCACTAATCGAATTTTCTGGGACATGTGACCTAGCCCAATGGTTTTTTGGGGACCCAAAATGGTAGGATACAAAATTTCGTCGAAATCGTTAGACCAGTTTTTAAGATAAAATTTGCATATATATATATATATATATATATATATAACCACACACATACAACATTTGCTCGTATTAGAATATACGAGCAAATGAATTAGAATATACGAGCGATTAGAATATACGATACATGACACATAACCAAAATGGCCCACTAATTGAATTTTCTCGAACATGTGACTTAGCCCAACAGTCTTCTCGGGCCCGAAAACCATTGGATGCAAAATTTACATCCCAAAAATTTTGAGCCGCTTTTTAGATGTTGACCCACAATGACCCAGAAATGACCCACTAATCGAATTTTCTCGGACATGTGACCTAGCCCAACGATTTTATCGTACTCGAAACTCGTAGGACACAAAATTTAATCAAAATCGTTACAGCCGTTTTTTAGATAAAATTAATTTGACCCGCGTTGACCCAAAAATGACCCACTAATCGAAAGTTCTCGAACATGTGACCTTGCCCAATAGTCTTCCCGTGCCCCAAAATGGTCGGATACAAAATTTCGTCAAAATCGTTTGAACCGTTTTTTAGATACAATTAGCTTGATCATGACCAAAATGACCAATAATTACCCCCAATAATTCTCGAACATGTGACGTAGCCCAATGGTTTTCTGGTGCCCCAAAACGGTAGGATACAAAATTTCGTCAAAATCATTAGAGCCGTTTTTAAAATAAAATTTGCATATATATATATATATATATATATATATATATATATATATAACCACACACAAGATTTGCTCGTATTAGAATATATGATGATATATTAGCTATCGGAATTAATCTCTAATAATTAAATTTAGAATTTTCTGGTGCTAATTAATTTTCGCAAACGAAATGAGTTTTCCGGACAACCCAACAGGAAGTCATTGCTTTCACTGAAAGTAAAATGTGCTGTTACATAAAACAGCCAAACACAAGACACATACAATTAATTTTTCCACCGGCCTGTCCGTCAATAAACATTTTAAATATCTAAAGATATAAAATACAAGAATTTGAAATTTGTTATTGGAGTAGATCAGAGTGTTTTTCCACCAATGGATGAATTAGGAACAAGTTTACAGCGCACAAATCTGTTGAAAGGCGTATGTAGAGCCTCCTAGTTGAATTATAAAATGTGCGTACAGATACACCCCAGACGTTTTTCGCTTCTTTATAAGTAATACTCGAGTTTCAAAACTGGAGAATCTTGGAAACAAAATAGTTTTGTCATTTTTAAAAAAAATATATGCAACAGTGCAATTTTCATTCATTTTATGTGCAATTAAGAAAATTTAAACGACGAAAATTTTTCGTTGTCCTTCGAAAAAAAACCTCTAATTATACATAAGTCTGGAATACATTGGTACAATAGGAAACGTTGTTGCAGAATTATTTTATAGTCCATAGTTTTGGACGAATATAAGAAAGGAAATCTTTACTACTATACACAGAAGTACACATACTATCCACAGAAGAAATTAGACAACAGAATGAATGTGGATGACATTAAAATTAATTATATAAATTGATGTGTAAAATTATATTGGTGTAAAAAGTGAGGCATCATGCTGGAAAAGTACTAGTACAAAATAGAAAATCACAAATTTTAAATTTTCTTGAGCAAAAATCTTCATTTTAGAATGTTAAACGAGTTGTCAATATAACTCTTAGAGATGAATAAAAGCGTTGTGAATGTTAAATGGCTACAGACATTGCTGGCAAACCTTTTTTTTTATTGTTCCAAATCGAAAGTATTATTTTTTTATATCGAGAAATTTTACAAAAATTGTATAAAATATGTTTTTTTTTTTTTTTTTTTTTTTTTTTTTTTTTTTTTTTTTTTTTTGCATGGTCTTAATAAATACAATTTTAAAAGTTTAATGAAAAGTTTTATTTACATAGTTTAGCATAAATCTTCATAAATAAATTATTTAATCAATTAGTTTTTACTCAATTTTCAAAATTTCATTATTGTTTAGTCAATGGTAAGGATTTTCTGGTCGCCATTGGAAATAGTAGGCTTAACTGGATGACAGGATGTCGTCCATTTGCGCATGTTCAGTTAATTTTATGCAATTATTCCTCATTTACCAAAAATTGGTCGGACCTCCATATTCAGAATGACTTAGTGCGTTTCATTTTGAATTAAAAAACTCATTCATTTGCCTCCTATTCGAAAGTATTACAGCGATTATTTCGAGTACGAGTGAATCACTTGATTCTTACAAATTGACTAAATAAATGCGATAAAAAATTTCAATTTGAAATAATAAAAACCTAAATCTATTTTCCTATTTTATTCCGGAAAACTATGTATTTCCTACTTATTACTTCGTTGTCAAACTCTGACATCAACTACACTGATCACCAAAATTTTTGATGCTGAGGAAAATATAAATGTTCTAGACTAATTTGAGTGTACTTATTCCAAATTTGAACTCAAAATTTCTCTATCACGTCAGGATGTAGAGTTAGTACCAGTGTTCAAATTTGACATTATGAGACAAATGTTTAAATTTACTTCTAAAACTTGAGTAATACTATTTGTTTCAGAGCAGATTCACAATCTGGATATGTTATTTTAGATTTATTTTTCTTTGAAAATCCGGATGTCTTTGTGAGACTTATCTTTGTCTAAAAGTCTGAGAGATGATTTTTCGATTCACGCCACATCATGGGCATGTTCCGGCACGTGTTATGGGTATTCTCCGACAACTTCCGACACGTGTTCCCGCTACCTGCGGCACCGTATAAAAGGCGTGCTTTGCACACACGCTGCAAAATATTTTAATTCGAATTGAATGAACCAATTCCCGTCGAAATCGGGCCCAGAAAACTCGAAAAATGGATGCGTTCCCTGGCGGTTAAAGGTGGAATTAAACTCTGTAACGCGATCGAGAACGAAGTCGAATCATCCAAATCACGTTGTGATCGGGCAAATAAAATCCGAGATAAGAATGCAAAGTTAGATTTAAAAAAAAATAAATAAATAAATAAAATAAATAAAACTTGTTTTATTACCCTCCAGGGGGCGCTTGGTCAAGTGCTCAACAACAAATCGTTTACTTTAATTGTTGGTATACATCAAGTGTACACAGCTTGTGTACTTTTACTACGAACATAAATTTAATTTTTACGAAAATTGTTATTTGAAATTTCCGGTATTTCTATATATGACATTTATAAAATTCTACAGAAGACGCTAAATATATTAAATTTCTTAAATGGAATTTGTTTTGTGTAAATCAGAGCAAGGCTTTAACCCCCTCCTTCCCGAAACCTGCAAATATAACGAATAATTTGTCTAAGAAAACCACGTTTTACTACATTCATGCGATCATTAGAACAGAATTAGATTTTTCTGATAATTAGAACATAGCGAAGACGCTACGCTAAAATAGCTGCCCGAGGGCACCCTTCCCATCCTCAAATTCAAACCTATATCTTAATTAGTAATCTTAATTTTTATAAATATTAATAATTGATAATTAATATTTATAATTGTAAAAATTGGCAATTATTTCCTTTCATTTTTGCAAACTAAATGGAAGAATCGGCCAGAGAAACAAATCTCTTTGTAGTTCAGTTTTTAATAAAAGCAGATCCCTTCTAAAACTTTTTTGACTGGCGCTGCCAGATTTTTGGCAGTTTTTTGCAAAAATGAAGAAACATTACCAGCCGATTTTTACAAAAAAAATGCATTGTCGGATGCAGAAAATTGCTCTACGTATGCTCAGAAAATTTCAAATCGATACCTTAATTAGTTTTTGTTATAGTAAATAAATTTCAAATTCGTACATTTCTGTTTACAATTCGATAACAGGTGTTCTTTTCTTTAGCCATTTTGATAAACACATGGCATTTTCGATGCGATGTTTAATGAGATTCTAATTAATGCATTATGTAATTAAGAAAATATTAAAATTCTGAGTCCCAGGTGCATCAGATCAGGCCTTGTTCTTCCTAAATATAAATTTTCACACTTTTAGGTGTGTTATATTTCGCTGGCAATTGCAGATAAACTCACACACACACACATACAGACAGAGCGAACCTTTCTTTTATTAGTATATATTAATTTAAATTTCATTTCCTATTATTTTTGTAACATTTTACTAAACTTTCGGAAAATAAATTTTCCTATGCTTTTACTATTTTCGCAATTTCTTACATTTATCCATTAGTTGTATAAATCATTATACTTCACCTAAATCGTTTCTTAGATTAATCTTCTGGTGAGTAGTTACGTGAATGAATTCGAGAACACATTTTAATAATACCACCTGTCAGAAAATTTTCCAACTAATCAGTCCTTCAGAATCCGCTAAATGCGTTGAAAGTTTCTTTAATGTCTCTTAGATGAGAAGATTCGTGAATAAAAGGCAATCTGTAGTGTTTGTCGCAGAAGCTACAAATATTTCTATGTACCTGGATGCGCCATAAATTCATTAAAATTTTTTAATTCATTAAAACAGAACAAATTATGCTAAAAAATTGCTGTTTCCATGAATGAGATTAGAGGGAATTTGGATTTTTTTAAATACCATAAAAATGTGTTTCAAAAAATTACTGATAGATAGATAGCGCTGGCATATATAATATGAAGCAAATTTCTGCAAATCTGGCTCTCAAGAAAATACTTCGACGCACATAAATTCTTCTGTTTTTACAATAGTATGCTAGATTTACCAGATCATGCGCATTTTGTTAAGCTCTTTTACAAGAAAGAGGAATCAGTGACTTCCGCATTGAAAAAATTCCGCACGGTAAAAGGACTCAAGACGAGAAAAGTATCCGTTTCATATACTAGAATACTAAAGCTTGCTAGACGCTTCGATAGAACGAGTCTTTTACAATAAACCTAATTTCCATTCATCTGCTTCATATTATCATATTAAGCATGTCAGTGCCATCTATCGTTAATTTTTTGAACCACTTTTGCTGTTGTTATTAAAAAATCCGATCTTCAACTTTTTTTTTTCAAATGATAAATAAGCGTGCTATTGCCTACACCGATTCACTATGCACGCCCTGCATACTGGACCTTGCGGAGTTTAGATAGTTTAAAATAACAACTTATTTTCTATGAAAATATTCACGCACTTAGACAAAAGTACAAAAAATACCATGCCAAGACCTTTTGTCCTATGTGCATTATTTAAACAACAATAAAAAATATCCTGAAAATGCCCTTAAATTTAAGCCGTTATTGGAAGAGAACCTCCATGTAAAAATCTTCACTTGCAACGAAAATTACTTTTACAACTACAACTTTCAAACACTAGATTGACGTCTATGGTAATTATCATATTATCACCGAATATAGTTATATTATTATTATTATATATTCTATTATTTTTATTATCATTATTAATTTCGATTTTATTTATATTCCCCCTGTTTTACAATATATAAGGAAAAAAGCAGAAAAGTAATTTATTCGAAGCAAATATATATATGATTAATTTTACTTAAGACATTATGTTATTGGAGTAAATCGAATTTCATTTGATATGATTTGTGTAAATAATTTACTAAACTTTCGGGGAATAAACTTTCTATTCTTCTGCTATTTTCGGCGCTATCTTACATTTATCCATAATTGTTTGAAGCATTATACTTCATCAACAACGGTTTTTAGATTAATTTTCTTGTGAGTTGTTAAGTAAAGGAATTCGCGAACACATTTTGTTAATACCTGTTGTCAGAAAAATTTCCAACTAATCAGTCCTTCAGAATTCATTAAATGCGCTGAAAGTTTGTTTAATGTCTCTTAGATGAGAAGATTCGTGATTAAAAGAGGAGATCTGTAATGTTGGTCGCAGAAGCTAAAATAAATTATTGACTATGATACAAATCGAATATTTTTAGTTTAAAGTAATATTAAATTATGTACCCCTCTTTATTTCATGTCAATAGAAGAAAATCGTCTTTCTAATTTAATACTTAAGCTAAATCATTTTACATTTTATTATAAATAAAACCGTTTTTCTATATATTAGGTTCTTTTCATCATAACTGCATGATATAATCAAAAGTAAAAAAATAATATTAAAAATCAATCTATGCACTTTCAGTTGTATCTTAATTTCAAATGACGTATTGCATCGCGATTTTATTAATTCTATAATGACTGCTTTAAATCTTTGTAACTTCTGCAATTAATTTCTGATTGATAGCTGTCAAACGCCGCTATATAACTCAAATTAATGATTTTGTTATTTATCTAATTTTCTACTTAACGATCACGATTTCATTTATGTTATGCAATTTTAACTTAAATTATTATAGATTATTTGTGTAAAGATCATAATATAAAGAAGTCATAAATATGGCATGACATTTTCTTAATGATCGAATGTAATTTCATCTCTCATATTTCACGATTTACGCAATTTCTTGAGAATCAAACATTACAGATTTATTTTTATAATATATATCAGAATTCAATCAATTGAATTGTTTATGACCATTTCAATAAAAATATAATTATTATTTTATAGCTAAATGACTGTTTTGAAAAAGATTAGCATAAATTATTTCATCTAAAAGTTTTGGATAAATTTTGCCAAATTGCAAAGCTGTATTTGTTTGAAATTTATATTGTTAGATCATAACGGTTATTTCAATTGACTTTTTTTTTAATTTCACCACGGCTCAATAAAAATATTATGTTGGCGATATGAACTAATGTTATTTGAAGTTACTTGGATTACAACGGTTCTGCTGTAAAGTTGTTTAAAAAAAATTGATGAGGGCCATCTCTTTCCTTTCCTGAGATTTCTTCCCATTTACAGTAAGATTATGAACAATAAAAGTATTGGTTACTTCTAGTAACTTGGAGATTTTGCTTTCTTGGACTATGTTTCTCTATGTCAGGAAGAGAACTGGAGGTTATTGGACAAAAAGTTTACGCAATGTCATCATACGTGAGAAATATCTCAAAAGTTTTTCATCACGGCTCCTCTTAAGATATGAGGTATTACCAATTAATTATTTGAGTTACTCATCTTTAATCTGCACAAAATAACATTCACCACATTGACATTCACCACAATTAAATTAAATTTTATTTCATTTTTGTAAATATATAATTAAACTTTCGGAGAATAAACAGCCTATACTTCTACTACTTTTACACTTTCTTATATTTATCCATAGTTGTTTAAAGCACTATACTTATTTTAGATAGCTTCTTACATTAATCTCTTCTTAAAAATTAGTTATTCGAAGAACTTCACGAACACATTTTCTTAATACCACCTGTTGGAAAAAATTCTAACTTATCAGTCTTTCAGAATCCATTAAATGCGTTGAAAGTTGTTTAATGTCTCGCAGATGAGAAGATTCGTGATTAAAAGGAGATCTGTAATGTTGGTCGCAAAAGCTAAAAGAAATTGTTGACGAAATTAAATTTTATTTGATTTGATTTTTGTAAATATTTAACGAAACTTTCTAAGAATAAACATTCTATACTTGTACTACTTTTACGCTTTCTTATATTTATCCATAGTTGTTTAAAGCTCTATACTTCTTTTATATTGCTTCTTACATTAATCTCTTCTAAAAAAATTTTATTCGGAGAACTTCACGAACACATTTTCTTAATACAGTCAAACCTCGTTATAGCGAACCCGGTATATAACGAACACACGGATATAACGAACGAAATTTTTGGTCCCATCGTTTTACTATAGTATTTAATGCTAATTTATTCCTTTATAGCGAACCTCCGAAATCTTAAGAATTGTCTATAACGAACATTTTTTTCAGTCGACCATTTTTTTAAAAACTTTTCCGCAGGTGTGAAAACAGGAATTCGACTCCAATATCATAAGAGAATGTATGCCGGCTAGTGAAACATGATGCAAGTCAGCTATAAGAGTTTTTATCAAAGGGTAGGAACAACTGCATTCTTTCTGTTTTACGATAGCCACTCTGCAGGTGTGAACCTGCCCACCCGTCAGGCATTTTCCCTTATTCCTTATCACGGCTGTGTGCAAGACTGGAGACAGAGCAGAAAATGAGGGGGGGGGGAATGCTCGAGCAGAACAAGTAAAAGCATGAAAGGTAAGCACATACGCACCTGTGCTAGGTAAGAAGGGAGGGAGAAGTAAAAATCAGATCACGAGAACAAGGGGAAAGGTCGTCTCAGAGTCGCGCCAGAACAAGTATTTCAGTCGTTTCATCTCGTTCACTCATTTTAATGTTTCTCTCTAGAGAGCCTTTGCGTCATAATATCTGGTTTCAGACTTCAAAGTTAAAAATTCGCTTTTAAAAAATCATTAGGTCCATCATGTCGAGCAAGCGTAAAGCATTCTGCATTGAAGAAAATGTAAGCATCATAAGAGAAATACAAAATGGAGGTAGCCAAGCTGACATTTGCCGAAAAAAAAGATTTATCGAAATCTACAGTTGAAACAATATGGAAAAACAGAGAAAGCAATACTTTCTGCTTTCGAGAAAAATTTGAACTCTCAAACAAAATTGAGAAAAGCTGAACATCAAGAAGTGGAAGAGGCTTTATTAAAATGGTTCAGCGTTCAAAGAAGTCGAAATGTACCAGTTTCGGGGCAAATGCTTCAATCAAAAACTGATGAATTTGCCAGTAAATTTGGAATTCAATTTTCGTGTTCTAATGGACGGTTAGACAGATTTAAAAAGCGGAAAAACATATTTTCCGAAAAAATTGTCGGAGAATCGGGAGGTGTTTCAACATCCGACATCGATACGTGGAAAGAGAAAGTTTGAACTGAAATCTCTTCTTAATACGACTTGAATGACATATATAATGCTGATGAAACTGCACTATTTTACAAGATGACACCAAACCAGACATTAAAATTTAATGGAGAGAAATGTAATGGCGGAAAATTGTCAAAAGACAGAATCGCATTTTTTGTGTGTGCCAATATGAGTGGTGCTGATCGTCGTAATCTTGTAGTGATAGGAAAATCTAAGCACTCCAGATGCTTTAAAAATATCAAACGGCTTCGTGTTGCTTATGAAGCAAACCGCAAGTCGTGGATTACTAAAGAACTGTTTGAAAAAGAGCTTCGAATTTGGAATCATGAATGTCAGCTAAAAAGCGGAATATTGTACTCCTGCTTGACAATTGTAGTGCACACAAAATCGATAAACAGTTTCAATGGATTAGAATTGTACTCTTTCCCCGAATGCAACATCTGTAGTATAGTCTATGGAATAGGGTGTCATCAGAAGTCTTAAATGCCATTACAGGAAGCAGCTCATTTTACGAATTTTAGAGGGATATGATAAAAATGTGAAATGTGACATTTCTCTTCTTGATGCACTTTTAATGCTCGAAAAATATTGGCGGTTTGTTACGGATGGATTCTACAATTAGAAAATGTTTTCGACATGCAGGCCTAGCAAAGAATATTGAAGGTACAACGAATGTTGAAGAAGCAAAGAATGTTGAGGAAGAGGATGATGAAAATTTACCTATCGCGATGTGGATAGAAAAGCACAAAATTTCATCATTCTCAGTTTGTGACATACAATTGTTTGAAACATGTGATGGCGAAGTCATAACATGTGAAGATCCGACTGATGAAGAGATTGTGGAAGAAATTAAAATGAATCATTCTGAAATCGAGGATTATGCATCTGATGCTTATGAAGAGGAACACATAAATGACGAAATTCCCACAATCTCAGATGCTACAGCAGCGATGCGTGTAATTACTAAGTTTTTGTGTACACAAACAGTGGAAGAAAGAGTGTTGGAGTCATTTGATGTACTAGACAAAGAAATTCATAACATGTTTTTGGAATCGGCATCACGTCAGCTGAAGATTACCGATTATTTCTGTATCAAAACAGTGAGCAACAATTAAAGGTAAAATTGATTTATTTCTGTTTGACTTATTTGTTAGCTAATTTAATTAGTATTGTGTAAGTTTAATGTAATCGATTTTAGTCAATTTGATTTTTTAATGATCATATTTAATAGATTTTACCTTTTTTTAATACATCATTATTGAATATACACGTAGTAACTACGTTATACATTAACTCTAACATTTTTCTTAACGATTCGGATATAGCGAACCAACGGATATAGCGAACAAAACCTTCGGTCCCTTGAAGTTCGTTATAACGGGGTTTGACTGTACCATTTGTCAGAAAAAATTTCAACTGATCAGGCCAAATTCATTAAATGCGCTGAAAGTTTATTTAATGTTTCTTAGATGAGAATATTCGTGATTAAAAGTTGATCTGTAATGTTGGTTGCAGAAGCTACAAGAAATTATTGACGAAATTAAATTTCATTTGAGTTGATTTTGTAAATATTTTCTAAACGTTTGGAGAATAAACACTGTATACTTCTTTTTTCACACTTTCTTATATTTATCCATAGTTGTTTAAAGCCTGCTTTTAGATTGCTTATTACATTAATCTCTTCTTAAAATGAGTTATTCGAAGAACTTCATGAACACATTTTCTTAATACCACTTGTCAGACAATTTCCAACTTATCAGTCCTTTAGAATTCATTAAATGCGCTAAAAGTTTGTTTAATGTCTCTTGGATGAGAAGATTTGTGATTAAAAGGAGATCTGTAATGTTGGTCGCAGCAGCTAAAAGAAATTATTGACAAAATTAAATTACATTTTATTTTATTTTTGTAAATATGTAACTAAATTTTCGGAGGATATACATTCTACTTCTACATTTCCTAATATTTATCCATAAATATTTATAGCACTGTATTTCTTTTATATTGTTTCTTACATCAATCTCTTCTTAAAAATTAGTTTTTCGAAGAACTTCACGAACACATTTTCTTAATACCATTTGTCAAAAAATTTTCAAACTTATCAGTCATTCAGAATCCATTAAATGTGTTGAAAGTTGTTTAATGTCTCTTAGATGAGAAAATTCGTGATTAAAAGGAGATCTGTAATGTTGGTCAGAGAAGCTACAAGAATTTCTATTTACTTTAGAAAATGCTGCTAAAAGTATTTCGGAACATTTAAACCTGATCGATATGGTAACTGCACTTTATTATTATTATTATTATTATTATTTATTATTTTATAGTTTAAAGAATGATTTAATGCGTGGTCCTCCCATAAAGCTAACTTTTTTGAATCCATAAAGTAGGGGAACTGCGGGATAAATGGAACAAAGGATGGATGGGCCACTCTCAATATTTCAGGCAATAAACATTTTTTTAAGTTGTTTCCTATCCTCATAGATGACACTATCATAGTATACTTCAGAACCAAAAGCAAGACCACATTTCTCTTTTCAATTTCCTTCAAAGTTGCATTTCCTGAAAACTTTGCTTAAAAGTTTATATATATATATATATATATTTGAAGTTGTTTACATATTTTATTCATTATAAACAATTAAGATATGTTATACTTATTTATTTCAAGGCTCAATATTGGTAATTAAAATGAATTAATATTAACCATTGTGACAAAATAATTTCTGTAGATTATTTTGGAATTTAAATAACAATTATATGTGGATAAAAACTGGAGTTATAATCATTTAAAGTGTGTATACATTTTTTTTGACGCAACACCTATATTTAAATTGTTCTACTTAATTGATGATTATTATATCTTACAGCGTATGATAATTACGTATTAAATAACCGAGGATTAAACAAATAAATCAGATTTCCGATGTAATATTTTATCAATTTGTAATATGTTTGTTTGATATTACATTAACTAATTAGTTATCTTTGCAATCGTATTTTGTGAAAAATATAAGATTTATTTTACATAAACACAAAACCAAGATGCTTATTTAATAGCTAATTTTTATTCGTACTTATAAAAAGTAGTATTTTATTAAAAATCTTTAATCAGCAATTAATAAAGGTATTTAAAATAATTTCAAAATTCTGTATTTGTAATCAAGATTATTTTATTGACAAAAGTTTCCAATTTTAATGAAAATGAAGCTACAACAAACTGTTAACAAAGCCAAAGGAAATTGTCCTACTGATTGTCGATATTCTGTTTGCAATTTCATTTTTTAACACTCTCCAACTTATTTCAAAAGTAATTCTGAGCTTGGATTTTTTGCTTGCCCATTGATCAGTGCTCTATCTCTCGTAAACATACTAGGATTGGCATGTTATTAACATGTTCCTACTTAGTTGAAAAGTGTTTCTGACTTCGGTTTGTCTGGCCGTGTGTCCGTGCTCCAACTCTCGTAAATATACTCCGATTGATCTGAAATTTTTGTATGTGATTGGCACATCCTATAGCATGATCCCTATTGGAAATGAAGTGTGTAGCATTTATAGTTTATGTACAGGGGCAATCAAAAGAATTCAGTTACATTACGGTCAATGGGAAAAAATCTTTCAAGTGCATTTTGATGATGTTACGCCATTCGAAACATGATGAATATACATTTATGTAGCGCACTGAAACATGCTTTTTCTAAAATATTGTCTACAAAGCATTTGTTATTCATTAACAGGGTCACACAAAATAATTCTGTCACACAATGTTCTACGGGAATAAATCGTTTGGAATGTAATTTAATGATGTTTCAATATTGAAAACATAATGAAATTTATATGTATTACGGAGTTGCACTATAAATTGCTCACCGAATAGTATGGTGTGCATTCCATTTATCGTTCATTTACACGGACACACAAAATAATTGTGTTACAGTCTTTTTTCGATAATTACAGTCTATGTGTGCCTTTTCAATTTTGGTTTAGATTTTCAGATTTGACTAAATATTTGCATAGTACGTGGTGTGTATATATTCTGTTGATCATATACAGAACTACACAAATGAATTTTTACGAGTACTAACTATGAGAGTAAATTGCTTAAGGGTATTTTTAATTGTGTTACGCATTTTACTGATCAACTATATTTAGTAGAGTAATAGAAGTTTGTGGAATATAAATAAATTTATATATAGGGTTACGCAAAGAAAAAGATACATTGTCGTTTATGGTTGGTAACTTCTAGAAGTGAGTTTTAAGTTTAATTATGCGTTTTTTACATGAATTAAATCTTAGCTTAATATGTGGTGGGGCATAGATTAAATAAGTCGAACACAAGGCGAATTATACCATTTTAAAAAAGTGGTACCAATCAAACAATCTCAATTCTAAAAACAGTAGCTCACTGGCGACACTGTGTCGTACCCTAACCCGAAATATCTGCTTAAAGTCAACCTGAAACGCGACCTGAACACAAAGTATTACACCCGAACACACCCCAAACTCGAAGTGAAAGAATATTAATCTATAATGAAAATATATTATTGAAAAGTAGTCTGCAATTAAACCTCTAATATCAATTCTTTCACTTTTGCATATAAACGAGCATATATACACTCAATTATATTAAAATATATAGTTTGTTTCATTTGATAGGGTCTCATTTGATCAGGACTTTCTTTTGAAAATTCGGTCAAACCAAGATCGGCCTCAAATTGTAACAACCAAACACAAAATATTTAAAGTCAACCGCTCCCAAGCCAATCCACCTGCTTGGACAGGTAAAATTGTACCCGACCAGATACAGGACTCAAGCTGCGAGCCCAAGGGATAAAACCAGAAGAAACATAAGAAAAAAATAAATAAAATAAAAGGGAATATCCGGAACAAAACATGACTGTTTTAATAATTAATTATTAATTAGATTGCGAATTGATTTAATCGTTAATCGGAGAGATGAATTGAAATTAAATTAATTATTAATTTTTAGTCTATGAGTAGGATTGAAACGAAGTTCAATCGTCCATCTTTAGTCATGATTAAACATTTAATCGTTAGTTTTCAATCGTTAGTCAAATAAAAAAATTTCACCACCCTATATATATATATATATACTAGCAGACTACGCCCGCTGTGCTGGTCGGTTTCTCCAAAAGAACCTTGAATCAAACGAAATATATCGGTGAATTTAACCTTGTATTTTAAGTAATCTGTACCTTTACCTGGAATATCCTAAAATAACATAAAAACGGATACTTATTTCACTAAGTTTTGTATTTTTAATACAGTTTACTATTACGTTTACAATTTATTAACGTTTTCAATTGCTCCAATTTCTTTCCGTTTTATAGCTACATATTTTAATAACGTGAATTAACCTATATTATTCACAACTAAAAAGAAATGGCGCATCTAGTATTTGTCGAGAATTAAATAAAAATCATGCACTCGTGACACTATAATTCACTTTTATATTCTAAGGGTACTATAATTTGTGACTCTTGCTGACATATTGCTGTTATCATTATTTTTTACGAGTGAAGTTTTTGCTATGGTATTCCATCGTGAAATTTGATAATTTTTGAAATTCAATATTTAAAAAACGGCATAATCAGTGAATTTGAAATTTAAATCAAGAAAAAATACAATTTTTTACCTTTCTAACGTAATTTGTCTAACAATTTTCTGACAAATACTTTTGGAGCAATTAATTTTTTCAGTAACTTCAAATGTTTCACGTCCCAAGATGAATCTGTGGCAACGATTAGCGAAAATCCCAGTCGTCAGCAACGCATACCCTTTTATTAAAGATGATTTCATTTTACTGTAATAAAGATTTTTTTTGTCACCAACTATTCAAATTGAAAATAAAATAATTTTTTTTCAGTTTTAATGAGAAAATGGCATAAAAATATATTAATCCGTTTTATTTCTCATTTTTTATCCACAAAAATGGAGTAATTTATGTACAATTTTAGAGAAATTTCGTTGAAATTTACAAAAAAAAAATATTAATATCTCGGAATCTAATTCAAAATTTTAAATTCTCAGAGTTTATATGACATCCTCGAATCAATGATAACCGGTGTTAAGTAAATCGCCTTGTTTTAAGAGGAGTAGTTGCCAAATACACACAGTCAGATTTTAACTTAATAGACTTGTGTTCAATTTTCTTTTCCTAATAATCTTACTGATGCTTGTATTATTAATCACAGAGTTCAGAGAATAAATAGAGATGAAATGTTCATGTTTGGCGTGATGCTGAAAATGCAACCCTACAGTCGGCCCAAACAACTGGCGGCTTGCTTTGAAAACCTCTCCCCTTCCGATGAATCCAGTCATTGTTCCACGTGAAGCCTCTTTCCCTCCAATGAAGTCAGCCCTTGGGCTTAATGATTTGAGCGATAACCGGCTTCATATTGCAAGCCGATTTTACGGTTCATTACCTCTCTATTCTTTCACTGTACTCAGTGATTATTAATGTATGAAATTGATACACGCTCCATTTGAAACATTTTTAAAAAATCCCGTTTTATTATGACGTCACTTTGATCCCAGATAAATCTCTTTTCAATGATAAAATTCTTGTTAATTTTCTTTTCCTGGCAATAATGACGTGAATTTTAGCAGAAAACTCGCATCTGTTTGTAACTGATATTCAAGCTTATTATTAATCAGTATCAAAAAATTATTTCAGTTATTCATCCTAAATATGAATTATAAATATGATATAATTATAAATATGAATGTCCATTATGTATATACTTTTATTATACACTGATAGTCATGCTCTTTGTAATATTACGAATACTTGAAAATACATGTTTTATTTATGACGTCATATTTGTTCAAGCCAAGAAGGATCCTTTTCATAGTTTCATGGTTCAAGCGAAATCTTTTTCTTAATAATATAATTATTGTTAATTCTTCTTTCTAATTATAACGCAGTTTTCGACAGAAAAAGATCTTTTTAATGTAACCGATATTCATACTTCATGTATAATAACAAATACTCCATATTGTTGTTTCAAATATCACAAAAATTCATCTTCTTTTGAATTATTTTCATTTTTCACGTGAAAGCCGCTCAATTGAAACTTAATTGTTGAAGAAAAATTATTTTTCGCATTTTTATTTATTGGCAACGATCAAAGCCCTAGCAACGATAAAGTAAAATGGTTAAATTTTATCTAAAAATGTCCATTGATTCTCTGTGAAAATAATCAAGTTTTGAATTATTAAGAAAAGTATTTGAATACAATAAACATAAACCAGTCTATGTTCATTTCCGGGTTATAATACACTTATATGCAAAGATACAGGGCCATTAATTTCTCCATTTTGACGCTGGCTTCAGCCTAACATTTGCACACAATCAGATTTATAATATTATTAGGATATAAACTTTCAAATCAAAAGACGAACAAGTTCTTTTACTAAATCTGACCAAATCATTAATTTAATGATGGTATGTAATTAATTAATACATAGAATACCTAACTTGAAATTAAAAGCTTAAATAAATAAATATATATATATATATATATATATATATATATATATGTATGTATATATAAATTGACCAGCTGAATATCTTGAAAGTTCATAACGATATCGGAGATATAGTGAGCTGAGTTTCGAGTGCCTCTAGAAAAGTAGCCGCATGATAAGTGATTTTCCACAAATTATCATTTTTTATTAACTCACTTTCAACAAAGTACTTAGTAGTAAATGAATGTCAACGATTAACTTTGGAACGGATGCTTCGATTTAGATAATTTTTTTGTTGTTGTTGTTGGAATAGAATTGTTTTCGAAGAAAAGCTAAAGCACTAATAATTTTTTTTAATAAAAAAGGAAAAATAACAATTTCTTTAAAATCTTTTATCATCCAGCTGTTTTTAGAAAACAATTGAAATTCTCACTCTAGCGCAAATATCTTTCTAATTTTTACGATATTTGACTGGTCTTTTAAAATCAGTTGCTCTATGAAGTTAACTATCAAACCTTTTAAAATATAAAAAGAAAAATAAATCTTTGGTAATATTTGCGCATGCGCAGTTAACTATTATTTATACAAATGCTCATATTTCATCAAATGTTTAATTTATTTATATTAAAATTGTACTACGTTTTCTCTACTATACTTCGTCGGATTTCCTGAACGTATTGTTAAATTTTATTCAAAACTATGCATGCTATAAACAAAGAAATTTTTTGATATTTTCAAAGAAACCCTTATCTCTCCATGAATATGCGTATTATTATTACACAAAGGAACAACGGTGCTATACAACATCCACATAGACATATGCTGCAACTAACGATCATTTTAAACATTTATTTTACAGAGTTATCCCAAAGATTTTTTTTTCAACTTACTAATGTTTCACTATTTGCCCTGGTGGTCATATCTCCGTTGAAAAATAGAAAATCAAACATGTTCTTTATATTATCAAATTTCTAAAGGAATTCGTTAAGTATTTCACTAGATAATCGTAAAAACGTCTAAAATCGAAAGTGTACTGTGATTTTTGGCTAGATAGTTTGGAAATGCTTGTTCGACTGAGACAGAATAAAGAGAAACCTTCGAATGATAATGATAGCGAAAGTAATTATGTAACGACAGGCCAAAAATAGTTAATTATATCAACACATATAAAAATATTTTCTTAAGGCTGTTCTCAAATGAGCTGCGCAACAACGTGAAACTTTCTGACACAATCTTAGACACTCATTTTTAAACGCAAATGCATATATTTGGTAGCCCTTTCTATGGAAACGATTTGGAATCGAAATGAATTTTCTAATTTTTGATAAATAAATTACTTATCGAGTTATAAGCGAATCGTGTCATGTGACAATGCATTTTCCCCCTGGTGCGCGTCAAGAATTAGGTTCAAAACGTCGATTTTTACAGTATTTCCTCAAATATCTTGTGCTTTTAACAAAAAATGGAAAACGTGTTTCGATTACATAGTTTCTGAATATCGGTGATTTTTATCGGTGATATCTGAATATCGATGATCAAAAATATTGTAAATTTGGAACACATGCCAATTTTATGTGTTTCCGAAAAAAAAATGAAATTTAAAAATATGTCATAAAGTAGCCAGTTTGAATTTCAGAACAAACCTAATGCTTAGAAAGACGGATAGTTAATTGACGGAAAATTATTAAAGGTTAAATTTGATTTTAGTTCATTACCAGAGAATTTTTCTTCTTCAAAAGGGGATAACGTTTATTTTCATTTAATTAAATATTATTTATATACTCGTTACTAAAATTTTAATATTTTAAAGACATTGTTTTAGACTTATTATACAATTCAAAGAAAATGATGTAGGCTTTTTATAAACTGGTAATTAAACATAGTAAGTAGATTTAGATAAATATAATACATATTTTTTTCCAATTATTTTTTAAACTATTACAGGAGATTTATTGTTTTCTCTCTATTTATTGATGTTCAGATTTCCTTAAAATAGTACAATGTTTAAAGGTCTAAATATTCCTTAACTTTCTTTTTATGCTTATATCTTTCAGTTATAGAAAATGAACTTTAATTAATAATTTCTTTTTTTATAAAAATATTATTTCATGTATTTAAAAAATGCATATTTAACGTAAATAATAATAAAAAAAAACGTTCATCATAATTAATATACTATGTGTACGATTTACAGAACAAATTAATTTTGAATAAAAATTTGGAAATGCTTGTTTCACTGCAATCAAATAATGGAAAACCTTCCAATTTTAATGAATGTGAAACTAACTAATTGAACACAGACCAGAAATAATTAATGGTGAGTGATTAGTGCAATTAAACAGATTTCTACAATACTTAGAAAGACTGATTGTTGCTTGATTGAAATAATTGTAGGATTTTAATTTGATTTTTGTTCATTACGAGCGAATTTTGTTCATTAAAAAGAACATATCGCTACTCCTCTTAATTAAATATTATTTAAGTACAATTAATCAAAACGTAGCAGTTTAAATAAATTTTTATTTGTTTAAAAACGTCATATGTGTTCTTAACAAAATAATGTCTCATTTTGCTTTGGAGTTAATAAAGTACAAATTTATATTATACGTAGTTTAAAATTATTAATGTTTTCTGTAAGCCTTTAATGTTAACATTTCCTTAATGTTAATACAAAAAAGAAAACTTGACTAATCTTCAATATTATTATTCTCATAAAAATGTATTACACCATTTAGAAATACTTAATCAATATTTAACCCAATATTTCAAAATTAATTTCGAAAGAAAAACATTTGTAATTTCAATTATGAGTGCGATTTACCGTATAAATTAATTTCTCAATCAAATTTTGAAAAGGCTTATTTCACGAATATAAGCCTAATAAAAGTGTCAATTTTAATTATGGCGCTAATTGAATAAAATAATAGATGAGATTTTATACACTTAAAGAGATTTCCCTAATTATTACAGGTAAAATAGTGTTTTTTAAACAACTGATGGTCATTCCCCAGAATATGGGAAGAACTTCCGTGAGCTCTTAAAAAATAAAGTTGTTCTACTCTGTTTCTTTTTTTTTTGGGGGGGGGAAGGGGAATTTTTAACTCACGGGGGGAGGGGGAATTTTTTTAAAACATGTCAAGTCGGTTATTGTTAGTTATGCATGTTTAAATTCTGAATCGAACGACATCAACCGCAAGACGATATAATAATTCGTTACAAAGTTACACCAGGTTTTACAAATACAAATTCGACGATTATACTTCAGTGCAGTTAATGTAGGTTTTTACAGAAACAACTGATGGCCCTTCACGAAATTTGGGAAGAACTTGTATTTGGCATTAGGAAAGGAGATCCGATGATTCCGTACAAAATAAAGTTCTTTTACGTTCGTAAAGGGGGGGGGGCATGGCATTTTAACTCAAAGGGATTCAACCTTTTTTAAATAGGTCAAGTGGGGTATCGTTTACTATGTATGTTTAAATTTTGAATCGAACGACAGCAACCGCAAGTTGATACAATGATCAATACAAAGTTATGCCAGGTTTTATAAATACAAAGTCGACGATTTTATTTCAATGCAGTTAATATAAATTTTTACCGAAACAACTGATAGACTTCAACAAAAATTTGGAAACAACTTTGTTTTGGCACTAGAAATGAAGATCCGATGAGTACACAAAAATTAAAGTTCTTCTATCGTGTGTTGGGGGGGTAAAACGGAGGAATTTTAATTGAGGATGGCTTAAATAAAATCGTCGACTTTGTATTTATAAAAACTGGCAAAACTTTGTAACAAATGCTCACATCGACTTGCGGATGATTTCATTCCATTCAAAATTATACAATACATAAGAAACAATACCCCACTTGACCCATTTAAAATAATTGAATTATTGCCCCTTGAGTTAAAATGCCCCACTTTGTTTCCCATCCCTAAACACTTTGAAACAATTTTATCTTTTGAAGGCTTATCGGATCTCCTTTTCTCGTGCCAAAACGAAGTTCTTCCCAAATTTTCCTGAATAGCCATCAGTTGTTTCTGTAAAATCCTATACTGATTGCTGTGAGGTAAATCGTCAACTTTGTATTTGTAAAACCTGGAGTAACTTTGTAACGAATCATCGTACCGACTTGCGGATGATGTCGTTCGATTAAGAATTAAAAAATGCATAATTAACAATACCCCACTTGACAAATTAAAAAAAAAAATTATCCTTCTCCTCCGTGAGTTAAAATTTTTCACCTTTCCCCCAACCAACAGGATAAAACAACTTTATATTTTGGGAATTCATCGGTCTTCATTTCTAGTGCCAAAACTAAGTTCTTTCCAAATTTTCGTGAATGGCCTCAATTTTCGATCTATTTTACCTGTACCAACTATTTAAAAATTCTGAATGTCGATTGGTTGAAATGTATTTTAGGCTAATTTGATTTTCGTTCATTAAGAGTGGATTTTGCTCTTTAAGGGGTAATTATTATTACTGCCCTTAATTAAAAATTATCTATGCACTTCTAATTAAAAGCATAGTGTTCTTAATAAATTCGCATTTATTTACAAATCTCCTATAACAATATAATGTTCTTTTTTGCTATGGAATGTATAAAATACTACCATTTCTAACTTAAAATGTTAAAGTTTTTGTGAGATGTTAATTAAAACAAATTAAAACACAATTAAAGAGAATTCCCTAATTCTTAGAAAGATTTGTTGTCGACTGGTGAAATGTAATTTAGGACTTTAATTTAATTTCTGTTCACTACGGGCATATTTTGATATTTAAAGGAAATTATCTCTACTGTGCTTAATTAAAAATAGTTTATCAAAACTATTTCAAAAAATAGTACTTTCAATAAATTTACAATCGCTTCGAAACCTCGCAAGTGCTTGTTTTGTACAAAAGAAGCTGCCTTTTTGTTATAAAATACTACCATTTGTAAATATAAAAGATAAAAGTTTTTATTTAAGCGATCGCGCGATGTTAATATCCCCTTATTTTAAATACATAAACGAAACGACCTTTATTCTTTTTCCATACCCTTAAAATGCATTTCACTTTTTAGAAATATTTAATGAATATCTAACCCGATATTTCAAAATTTATTTCAAAATACAGCGGCAAAGTATCACAAAAAATTATAATTTCAGTCTCTGTACGATATACCAAAACAAATTAATTCTCCATCATGAATTGGAATTACATATTTTACTAACAAGGAGACGGCAAGGGTGTGGGGTATCCATGAAAGTAATGTTTTGTGTGTAAATAGTGCTCAGTAAGTAAACTCAGATGACCAAATCGTAGTGCGCACTACTGAGTAGTTATTGAGGGAAAAAAATGTTAAGTTGGATTTTTTTCTGTTATTACTAGATGATAATTTGTTATGATTAATTCTGTTAGTGCACTTTTGAACGTTATAGAAGGAAAAATTTAACGATTAATTACTTTTTAATAATCAAATTTTATGAAACACAAAGAAATTTTAAAAGGACATATATGAAATACAAAATTATTACCATTTATTTTCCGTAAAAAATACATTATTAAATATACTGAAAATACGATATAATGTTTATAGCATTAGAAATTATTATTTTAACCATTCACTCTTTGCAATAAAAGAACCTGGATGATAGTTATCATAAAAACAAGAAAAACACCAATTGTGTCGACAACTAGCACAACAAATAAATGCAGCTGTTTTACAAGAGCAAGGTGTCTTTGGAGTTTCTTCGGGAAAACAGACTTCGTTTACATTCATGATTATTTCTCGATGTTCAGAAGGTTTTGAAGCATACCAGGCATACTTTATCATTTTCGAAAAAATGGTGAAGCGAGTTGATGATGAACGATTGATTAAATTTTAATACTATCCTCACGAGAACTTATTTCCCGATTTTCTTTAATCAATTACGAACAATTTTGTATTTTTTTAAACAAATTTTTAACTTGTCTGTAAAAGTATACATCACAAGGTTTTACTAGCGGGGTGCATTTTGTAGGTATTATTTTGACAGTGCACGTAGGCATTTTCTCGTCTTCTTGAAAAATGTCATCATACATTTCGAGATTAGTTTGTCCTCCTCTCGAATCGACGAGAAAAATAAATTTTTCTTTGCCTACGTAAGATTATATGCATTTCGTGAGAAAAGTAAAACATAAAGATGTAGTGAATTTTCCGGATTTTGAAAATGTGACGACAACATTTTTATTTTCTTCATATATTCATCAATCTGCTTTTGAGCCCTGGGTCAAAATGTACCAGTTACTTCTTGCAAACAAACAAATACTAGAGCCAATACATGCCCAGACATGGTATATTGTATTGTGCAATATATGAATGTGTAACCTTGTTCATATCTTTTCTTTGGACAAATACAGTTTTACTTCCCACCGCTGATGAAGTTCTATTGAAATTAGAATGATGTTGACATCCTAAAAAATAAGATGAAAAATATCATTGCTTGTATTTACAATCAATTAAAATAGAAAATTGAATGAATAAAAAACCTTTTGATATGTTTTTCTAAACAAATGTTTAATAAATGTATCTGTATAATCTTTAAATTGTTACACATACTGTTTGATCCGTATTTATTACATAGTCAGCGTTGAATTTTTGTATCAAACGCAAAGTTTGTACGCGGAAGGTTTCTGCTGAAGCTAACGTCTCTTCAATGGACACGCTTTCGTATCTGGATACATACTTGGTAATTTTACGTTGACGAATTCCATGTTTATGCTTAAAATGTGTCACCCAACGTTCTAAGGCTTTGAAATCAAAATCTTCAAATTTTGAAGCAGCAGCCAATGGCCATTGTTGTAAGTTTCTAGTTATGTTGGTTGTTTTGGCTGGCTTCAACGAAACAATCATAAGTCCATGAGTCATTTATAGTGTATTTAGCAAAGATAGCTCCTTCTTCTTTAATATCCTCCTTCCACTTCGAAAGATACTCTTTCTTTTCATACGGCTGCAGCCTTTTTTTTTGTAGAGTTGTCAAGCTCCATGTAGGATGTGCCTCAGCAATATTAATAGCTTTTGTTTTATAATCTAATGAAACGTAGTCATTAGTTTTACTTTTTTTATATTCGGGTTCGTACTGTTCTGGTGACGAATCATCATGTACCATCTCAAAATTCACTTTTTCACATTCTTCATTAAGATGTATTAATTCTTCATCTTGGATAAATTCCTTTTCATTTAATATTTCCAATGTCTTATCATATAGTTCTTCGCAAATTAACATTACATCTTCATGTATAACAGGTGAAGAGTTTGATGTAATTAAATTATTTTCGGTAAGGAGACCGTCATAATACACTACTGCATTTTTCAGTAATAATTTCGACTTATCACTGCACACAGATGATTCAGGGATAGGATCTCTACTTAAAGAGGAGCCAGGAAGTTCTTCGCTGTCACCATTTTGCTAAAAAAAATAAATTTGATATATGCTATATCACACAAATAACAGAACACATACGTTTAGAGCAAACACACACAAAAAATAAAGTTATTTTTTTTAACTACTAAGTAGTGCGTGTTACGACTTGGTCATACGAGTTCTCTTACTCAGTACTGATTACACACATAACCTTGCTTTGATTTGAATACCCCACACCTTTGCTCCTTGTAAGATGAAATAAGAGAAATACACCCAATTTAAATGAAAGTTAAGCTAATTTAAAACTAGTGGGTAAGTGTGATCGAAGTTCGCACAAAGGGTTTCAGATGAATGGAAATTAGGTTTATCGTAAAAATCTCGTTTCATCGAAGAGTCTGGGAAGCTTTAGTATTTCGGTATATGAAACAGTTTCTTTTCTCGTCTTGAGTTCTTTTACCGTGCGAAATTGTTTCAATGCGCCAGTTACTGATTCCCCATTCTTGTAAAAAGGCCTTAACGAAAAGCGCGTGATCTGGTGACGATATCATGCTACTGTCATAGAAGGAAGAATTTATGTGTATCGAAATATTTTATTGAGAGCCTGATTTAAACAAATTTGCACAAATTCCCTCTAATCTCATTCGCGCAAACCGCAATTTTTTAGCATCATTGGTTCTGTTTTAATGAATTTTAAACGTTTTAATGAATTTATGGCGCATACGGTAAATAGAAATTCTTGCAGCTTCTGCGACCAACACTACAGATTCCCTTTTAATCACGAATCTTCTAATCTAAGAGACATTAAACAAACTTTCAATCATTTAACGGATTCTGAAGGACTGATCAGTTAGAAATTTTTCTGACAAGTGGTGTTAATAAAATGTGTTCTCGAATTCTTTCACATAACTTCTCACAAGAAGATTAATCTAAGAAAAGGTCTAGATGAAGTATAATGTTTCAAACAACTAATGGATAAATGTAAGAAAGTTCGAAAATAGTAGAAGCGTAGAAAGTTTATTAAAATTATTACAAAAATAATATGAAATGAAATTTAAATTAATCTATAATAATAAAAGAAAAATTCGCTCTGTGTGTGTGTTTATCTGCGATGGCCAGCGAAATTTAATGCACCTAAAAGTCTGAAAATTTATATTTAGAAAGACCAAAGCCTGATCTGATGCACCTGGGACTCAGAATTTTAATATGTTGATAGCTACCCAATTTATTAATTAGAATATCATTAAACATCTCATCGAAAATTCTATCGTTTTTATCAAAATAGCTAAAGAAAAAAACACCTGTTCTCGAATTGTAAACAGAAATGTACGAATTTGAAATTTATTTACTAAAAAAAAAAACTAATTAAGGTATCGATTTGAAATTTTCTGAGCATACGTACAGCAATTTTCTGCATCCGACAATGCAATTTTTTGTCAAATTCGGCGGGTATTTATTTATTTTTTTTTTTTGCAAAAATCTGGCAGCGTCAGTCAAAAAAAATCAGAGAAAGTTTCAGACAGGGACCTGCTTTTATTAAAAACTGAAGTACAAAGAGATTTGTTTCTCTGCCGATCCCTCCATTTAGTTTGCGAAAATGAAAGGAAATAATTGGCAATTTTTACTAATGAACAAAAATTAAGATAACTAATTAAGATATAGATTTGAATTTGAAGATGGAAGGGGTGCCATCTGGCGGCTATTTTAGCGCAGCATCTTCCTTATTTTCTAATTATCAGAAAAATATAATTATTTTTTAATGATCGCGTTAATATAGAGGAAGGTGGTTTTCTTGAACAAATTATTGATTATATTTATGGGTATGGGGGGAAAGGGGGGTTTACGCCTTGCTCTGATTTACACGAACTAATTCCAGTGAAGAATAGCTTTTCCCGTAGCGTTTTATAAATGTGAAATTTCAAATGACAATTTTCGTAAAAATTAAATTTATGCTCCTAATAACAGTACACAACCCGTATTTACTTTATGCATACAAACAATCGAAGTTGTTATTGAGCACTTGACCTAACGTTCGCTGGTGGGTAATCCTACAAGGTTTTCTTTTTATCTAACTGTGCATTCTTATCTCTTGTTCTATGGGTCCGATCATAACGGGGTTTGGATGATTCGACTTCGATTTAGTTCTCGTTACAGATTTTAATTCCACCTCCCACCGCCAAGGGCCGCATTATTTTCTCGAGTTCTATGGGTCCGATTTCGACGGGTATTTGTTCATTCAACTCCCTTGATACAACGGGTACCCTTGTCGGATGTTCGTATAGAACAATTTGCGCCAATGGCAGTGGAAAGTGGAACTAAAGGATTTTGCAGCGCGTGTACAGCACGCCTTCTATACGGTGCAGGAGTCTTCGGGGACACGTGTTGGAGTTTCGTTCGGAAGGTGGTTTGTTTGGAACAGGATGTGCCCCTGGCGGCGAAGGGTGTAACTAATAGATTTTGCAGTGCGTGCGCTGCACGCCTACTATACGGTGCCGCAGGCAGGGGGAACACGTGTCGGAGGTTCGGTTATATCATAATGCGCCGCCTATCTTGCGGAAAGTGGAATAAAGGATTTTCCGTCGCGTGCGCAGAACTTTTAATAAATAATTTTATACAAAATCGGGTTAAAGATATAAAATATATATACTTTAGGTTTGTTTAATGTTATTATCACGCGCCCAGGCAACGCCGAGTGGTTCAGCTAGCGTTTATATAAATGTATTACTCCATTTAGAAATATTTAAACAATGGCTAATCTAACATTTCAAAAACAATTGCAAAATACTTTATTCTTAAAAAAAATACTGTTAACTGATTGCGTAAGAATGTCTATATGTAAATACAATAAACAGAGGCTTCACCGATCTTTTTTTTACGTTCATATGAATGTATTTTTCCATTTGGAATACTTAATCAATATCTAATATTTCAAAAGCAAGGTTTTACCGACTTTTTTATGTTTCTTTAAATGTATTAATTCTTTTATGAACAATAAATGAATATCTAATAAAGCTTTTCAAAAGCAATTGCAAAAGACTTACTGCTTAAAAAATCACTACTAACTAAATGCTTCAGAATTCCTATATGTAAATACATTAACGAGAGGTATCACCGACCTTTTTTTATGTTTATATAAATGTATTATTCCTATTTCAAATACTTAATCAATATCTAATCTGACATTTGAAAAGTATTTGCAAAATACTATCATTTCTAAAATCGAAATAAAAACGTTTTTTACCTTACAAATTAATACCCCGTCAGAGTTAGGACACATTTATTTCACTAAGATAAAACAAGAGAAAAGTTTCCAGTTTTAATGAAAGCTAAGCTAATTAAATTAATACAGGCCTAAAAGAATAAATGATGAGTTGTTAACACAACAAGAGTGATTTCTCCAATACTTAGAAAGTTGGATTGTCGAATGACAGAAAGTAATTTACGTTTCTCATTTGATTCTCGACCATTTCGAGTGATTTATTATGTTTAAACACAGATCATTGCTTCTTAATTTAATTAAGTATTATTTCTGTCATTCTAATTTAAAATATAGATTTTTTTAAATAAATAATTTAAATTTTAACTGATGAACAAATCTACATACAAGAGCATCCACCGAAAGCACAAACATGAATATTCAAAATGTGAAAAATATTGCATGCTCTGCAATAGTCAATACCATTAATAATAAACCATATGTTTGAATACATAAAAAAAAATAAATGATCGTTTTAAATTGTGCATAGAAATTTACATAGAAATAGTGCTCCAGAAAATGTAACTGAATATTCGATGAACAATCTTTCCAATGAAGAATATTTTGAAGTATTATATTTACTGAACAAAAAATCGCCTTTCGGAATTATTTTTGCATTATCATAAATTATCAACTCTTAAAACCTTTTTTTAAAGTTCTTCTTAAACGCACTTTCTTTATGGCACTTCTGAAGATTGATTAACAAGAACAGAAAACTTTTACAAGTGAAAAAGTGTTTATAATTCGAAGAAAACACAGCAGGATATAATTTTAATCAAAATACTTCAGACTATTTAAAAACTGTTAGATGGATATTTCGTTTATTTCGTGCATTTGTGTATTTAGTATTTTGAGGTTAGATGCGTGTATCTTTTATCTTATGTTTATGTGTCTTCGCTTTTTTTAGTGCTATAGGCTGATTTGGCTTTGACGCATTGATAAAGTAAGATAAGCAAAATGTAATTCTGCAGTAAATTAAAAAAAATTAATACCTTGTACAGCTACTAATTTTGAACACAACAAAATATAAACCAAAAACTGCATCATCGGACATTTGAGATAGTTTTGGGTTAAGGGGGCGAAAATAGTTGTGAAATCTAAAGTTCATATTTATAGCATGTACTTTAATTGACAAATGTAACACTATGTAATATAATGAAAACCTGCACTGAGAAAAATGACACTTTCAAATCTGAGTAAATCGATGTCTTTATTTTGTTTCAAATATGACGAGTCAAGGCTTTCAGTTCGGAAATACCAGAAATACGCAGAATATTTAAACATGGACATACTCAAAACTGAGCACATAGAGATCAGTTTTGAGACACACTTGTTTCACACTCATTTTTGAAACTTGGACATACTCAAAAATGATTTGGATCAGTTCAAACTAATTGCTGAAATATGGAACTACTCAAAAATAAGCACATAGAAATCAGTTCATACTCAATTTTGAAACATGACCATACTCAAATATCAGCACGTGATGTTTTATTCTTGAGTGTGTGCATGTTTTCAGAAATGAGTATATACATGTTTCAAACTTGAGTAATTTTGATTAGGAAACAAATGCAAGCCTAACGAGATAGAGAGGCTGTTAGGGTTTGAGTTATCGGGATCAAAAATTAACATTTAAAGACTATAAGCTTAAAATAAATTATGATTTTCCTGATAATAAAGTTCCTCGAAGTTTTCTGCTTACGTGTCTGGTTCTACCATCTACATTTTTGCACGTTTGAGGGTAGTAGGGGTGTTTTGAAATGACGCACCTCCGTTGCTTCACGAGCGTTCGACGGATACCCGGTAATTTGAAAACATCCGAGATTCCATGCGGTGCCCACGTTATGAAACTTCGGGCAACTTCATTATCAGGTAAGTCATGACTTATTTTAAGCTTAGGATCTTTCACATTTGGAATCCCGCAATAGCTAAAATCATCCCAATGTTCTGAAACCCACAATAGTCCTGGATAACGCAAATGATTTTTCTTCCCCCTAAATCGATCGGAATGCTGTCAAGGGGGTGGTCTCTCTCAGTGATGGATGTGGTAATGTGTTGGCAATTCTGGACAGTACAAAAAGAAAAACAATTTTTTTTTCAGTAACTGGAGCAACGAAAAACACAGTGGTGTAACACCTGTCGAAATTTGAATAAAGGGAGAATGCAGTAGGATCATTTCCACTACTTACCCAGTGAAAAATGGGTGATCGAAAAAATAGAGTATTTTGGGCTATTTTGTTGGAATTCTAAGGTCATTCCTTTTTTTTAAAACTGGGGATTTAAAGAGTTAAATGTCAATTTTCGATCATGATGATTTAGCCCCTAACAACCCCTCTATCTCGTTAGGATTGTATTTCCGACACTGCACTGCTATGTGATTCTCAGTCATCTAGGTGTACCTTAACCCTCCTAGAAGTTTGTTCCTCCAGTTTTGAATCACCCTGTATATTAGAAATCCCAAAAATAGTTGATGGTTTTAATCTAAAAACTCATTTTTTTGTATATATAACACCTAATAATAAAATAAAAATCAGATTTTTTAGTTACGTTCAATTATTACTTTAAATTCATTACGAAATGGGGAAATTCGAAGTTCCGTAATCGGATCATCAGTATAACAACCTATAATTAAACTCAAAGTTTCCTAAAATAACTATTTAAAAACATTCATAAGATAAAAAAGGAGCATAAAATCCTGAAACCTGAAATAAAATATTATTCGTGTATATTGCTTGTCGTTTTGGAAATAAAACAATTAAGTGAAAGAAAAAAAATAAAGTTTATGCCTGATGTCTGTACAAGGAGAGTAAATATATATATGTGTGTGTGTGTGAGCAAATAATCTCATATTTGTGTTTATAAAAGTTGGAAGTATTTCTTGATTATTTTTTGATATGAAAACATGAGAATGATATGTTTGATAGTTGCTAATTTACATACTTTACTCCATAGGTATTCATTATATTTTTCTCTGTAAAAACTTTTACATAGTTATTGATAAAGAGTTTTATATCATTTCACAAGTTCTAGAACAGAGATTATGGAGATCCGTTTAGAGCTACGTTTTTTTCTGTATAATACTTTAAAATTTTGACAAAGTTATTGCTTATATATATAAAAAAAATGTTCTGAAAATACATATTTAAAACCTTAAAAATATAGTTATATTCGAATAACTTTTTTTCTTCTTAAGTTTTATTTTTACGTATGCACAAAATTATTTGTGGGGATTTGAAAAAAAAAATTCTTGTGTGTGTTAAATATAAAAAAATTAAAATGCGTAAAATAACAGCTACGTTTCGTTTTATTTAAAATACTTGGAATAAATGATTCACGATATGCCATATGATTACATTTCGATTTCTAAAAGTTAAAAATATTTAAATCATCAACCGTCTGAATACACTAATGTACATGATTTAACAAAATGTCACACAGTAGTCCATAATCATTTAAACTGAAACTGTAACTTCCAATAAAATTAAAATTTCTGTGAAAAACGATGAATATTTACTTAAAATCATAAAACATTAAGCGAAGGACAATTTTTCCAAAATTCTGTAAAATTTGAAGGTTTAAAATTTTGCATAGAAAAACCTTGTCAAGTCATGTGTACCTGAAGATAAAAGAGTCATCCTAATAATTACAGACATACATATTTACGCAAGTTATCAAATTTTACTATATTCTTATAATAGTATATATCTGTATTCGCATGGTCTTCAGATATTTTAAAATTGTGAAACCTAAAAAATAGGCAAACTTTTATTTTCAAAGAAAAGTATTTCAATTTGGATGTTTATGATTTTAAAATTACTACATTGTACATTTTCAATGTATTCATTATGTGTGTACAATAAGCATTCGTTAAACAAAATTCTTGTAACACAAATTGACTGCAGAGATTCCCATAACATTTTAAAGTAATTATAAAACTTTAATTATCCAACAAGTTTTGAGATTTTAACTCTCATTTTGAATGGGAAAACAACTGTTGAATTTGAATACCATAATTTGAATATCAGTATCATTAACTGCTATTCGTAAGCTCAGAAACATCTGTTAAATGCTGAATAAACTTATCCAATGAAATATTGTGTAGCATAAAATCTAGACTTATTTCAAAATAGTCAGGAAATAATAATCGAAGCTAGCAAAACTTAAATGTTATTGTTAAATTTATTTTTTCTTAAATTAAAGTATTTTAGTTTACTTTAGATTTCTACTTCTATATATATTTTAAATTAATGACAAAAATTATTTGAGGGCTTAACAGTACATTTAACTAATATTTAGATTAAACTGTTTTCAAAATATGCATATTTTGTCTTATTATTAATGTTTAACCAAACTTTGTCTTAAAACAGCATGTGTTTTATTACAAAGCCTTATATTACAAAGCCTTATATTACAAAGCCTTATATTACAAAGCCTTTTATTACAAAGTCTCTTTCTAAATTATAATTATATGTATGAAACTAAGCTAAATTCAACAATGTTTCAATATTAAAGATACATCTATCTAATAATGCACTATTCCATATTTAGCTTTGATAGCAGGAAACAATGTTTTTGTCACAGAGTCAACATGATTCTGGTATCATCCCTGAGGAATGTTAGTATATATATACATAGTGCATTTTAACCCATTCGCTGCCACGAGTATACTCCTGGTTGTTAACATTCAAAATAAAAGTGTATGATAAAAGAACCTGCCAATCCATCACTATTTTAATGTGTTAAAAATACTTTATTTAATGAAAAAAAATCCCTACCACCATTGTAGAGTGTGTGACGTATTTTGTAAGTTCCTGGTAAAAGTGCTTATATTTTGGTAAATATTGCTTCCAGTTACCTAATTTTAGGTGTAGTCTTTCTCTTAACTATTATTGTTCATATAATTGATATTTAATTTGAATTATAAATCGTTTTTTGAGACTTTGTAAAATTTACTTACATTATCTGCCTTTTACGGAACGTTAAGTTCCATTTTTGCTTTATTAACTGCTAATAGCTCAGTTTCTGCAGAACAAATTGTTTAATTATTGTATATAAGTTGCTTACCATTTTGCTCATTATTTAATGACAAAAACTTTGCTATTAAAGTTACAAAATATTATACTATTTCAGAATTTTTGGTGGAAAACGAATTTCAGTAAAAATATCGAAGACTCCGCCCACATAGTTTTGGCAGTTAATGGGTTAAATTTCGTGCAAAGAGCATAATAACGTTTTCAAGCGGTGGATAGTATTAATAGTGTTTGGGAAGAAAAATCATTTGGAACGCATACATTATGAAACACTTTCCAGCATTTAAAGTACATTGTAATTTAATTTCATATTTTGACACAGCGGCAGAATATATTTAAATAAACATATTATAAACCATATAGCACAGCTGAAAGCCGAATTTCAGTAATTACTGTCAAACAAATCGATTATAGAAGAGTAAAAACGCACAACAGAACAGAAAGCGTTCTTCCAGTAATTGTTGCTATTAGACAGTGTTGTTATCGTATTCTTTTTATCTACATGTAAATGAAGCGTAAATGCTACATACTCCATATTCAATAAAACGTATTTTGTAGTGCAAATCAGTAATGCATATCAATTTTTTCATCATTGGAGTAGTGTAACATCACTAAGATATTGTGTAAAATTATTTTCCTCGTAGATTATATTTATAGCTCCGTAAAAAAAACTATAAATGTTACCAACACCATTTTGATTAGGAAACGGTTCGTAATAAATATCAATAATATATATTACTAGCGTGGAAATCGAAATATATTTACGAAAGTTAGAGTGCAGACAGACACGTAGACGAACCAAAGTCATAAACACTTTTCTATATAGTGTTTCATACACACTATATTAGAAAGCGCCAAAAAGATATTTTGTTATATTGTAATTATTTATTTTTATTATTGTAAACTTAAATTAAACCTACATGCCAAAAATTATTTATTCCCATCAAATATTCCCTTTATGTTGTTCAAATAAATCTTTTCAAAGTAAGTTTATTTGAAATCAAATACTTCTTTTAAAAAGACTGTATTTAAATGTATTTTTAAAACGCTAAAAATTAATTCAATAAAACTTTTCCAAATTTACGTAATCCTTTAAAACATTTTTCGTAAGTAATTGAAGTAAATTTGCAGCTACATAAAGTCTAGTCGAGGCTGTTTTTGATTCATCCTGTTCCATTCGTAACTTTTATTAACGTTGAACAAGAGGCTTAGCCCAGTAGCACCTAATGGCCAGAAAATGTTCGCTTTGTGTGAGTACAGAGACATAAGATAAAGTTAACGTTAACAACACACAGCGTTGTTCCCACCTCATAAAACGTTGTTGAACCCTTTTAATCTGTTTTTGTTCTGTTTCACATTGATGAAGAGGATCTGGGTTACCCTTAAAATGGCCGTTAGATCGTACATTATTTATTAACCCTATTTATCTATGAACTGCATGCTTGTTTGAAAATAAACCTCAATCCCTGATTTTAATTTTTAGGAGAGTGTGGTAACATAAGAAACATTTTAGTAAGTTGAGAGACAAAGAGACAAAGATAGATACAAATAATAGTAGATTGTCATAACTACATTTCTCTTTAAAAAAGTCTCTAAAAACCTTCTCAAAATATTATAAATGGCACAAATCAATTATTTTTTAAACAGTTGTGTAGTATTTCCGCTGCAGGACTGTTTGCAAATATTTTCTTCACAAGTAATTGAACTGTACATAACTTTGTATTAATAATTATTCTCTAAGAAAAATGTATGCTTTAAAAATTTTCAAAATAGTTGAAATGTGTTTATGAATTCGGTTTGTATAACCATCTGTCTGGCCGCGCTCAGACTCCCGTAAATATAGTCGAATTGCTATGTAATTGATATATGTTATCGGAATTTACTATGGCATGTTTGGTATCGAACAGGCAGAGTGTAGCACTCATAGTTCGTTTATAGAAACACTCAAAGGAATTTCGTTGCATTATGTCCTATGGGGAGAAATGGTTTGCAGTGTATTTTAATGGTGTTACACGATTTAAAACATATTCAAGTTGATATATTTATATATAAATATATCACTGACGTACACAACAAGATGCTTACTTTCAGTATGGTATGCAGAGGATTTATCATTCGTATAGAGGGACACACAAACATGTTCGGTTACAGTACTGATAATGAGCAGTACTTGCTAGAAGTGCGTTTATATTTGTAGTGTGCGTTTTCAATTGTAATTTTTTTTTTTGCTTATTACTTGATGTATATAATTTATATAGATCATATACAGTATATATGCAGCACACACGTATTCGTAAAAGAAAAAAAATATTTTCCGACAGTTAATGGTAATTGTCGAAATAGCGTTTTCAAATATTTTATGCGTTTTCAAAATTTGTTTATTTCAATATAACTTTTTATCTTATTAAACGATGAAGATTTGTTACAGTACTTTAATTGTGTTTGAAAGTATTTCAAAATATATGCTATCCGCACGATTTTTCTTTCCTCTTTAATTGTATTAAGAGGCTTAATTTCATCAAAATTTTCATTCTATTATAATATTTTATCCATTATAAATTTTTATTAGCTTTCTAAAGCTCAGAAATTAAAAAAAAATTATATATTGTAAAATAAATGTACAGTTATATATTTAACAGACGATATAAAAGGATTTTTTTTTAAGTATAACTGAAAAATAAATAAAAAAATGAGAAAAAAAACGTAAATGATAAGAAAAGATTGTTTTCATGTTTTTCGTATGTCAGTGTAATTAATGGATACAGTCTTCAATTCAATCCTGTATTTTTTTTAAACTTTGGCGCAATGTTAGTGAAGCTTGTAAATGTGTTTCGTTTTAAACCAAACTTGTTTTTTTTTTCGAACAAACTCGTGTTTAACATTTTTTTTTCTTTTTTTCTTTTTTAACACAATGATTGATTGTTGTGCGTAAGTACATTTTTTGCTTCAAATTCTAAAAAATGCGATCTCACTTAATTATAAAGTTTTTTTTTCAAGCTATGCTTAAAAAAAATTCTTAGATAAATTTAATTAATGATATTCTATATATTCTAGCCGTCTGCAACTTAAAGATTCTTAAAGGAAATAATTGGACGTCTTAGGTGAACACATTATATTTATTTGGACATGAAATATTTTTTAATATACAGAGTGTCCAAAAATGATTGTCAAGGCTTCCTTATTTCACAACTTTTGATTTAAAAATATGACGAAAAATATTGTTACATATTCGTAAATTACAACTCAAAAAGTTTTTTCACGAACACAAAGTTACATATGGGTAAAGTTCCAACTCAAAACGCTATTAATCAAATAACGATTATTATAAAGTAATAACTAATATTAACATTTTATCAAAATTATCAAAAAGCTGTTAATGAATTATGACTACAAAATTAGATTCATATAATTCAAAATTAGATATATATTACATAATTCTTTAATATTTTTCTGATACATTTGATAAAATTTTAATATTAATTATTATTTGCATATAATCATTATTTGATTAATAGCGTTTTGAGATGCAATATTACCCATATGTAGTTTTGTTTGCGTTATTAAAAAAAACTTTTTTAGTTGTAATTTACGAATATGTAATAATATTTTTCGTCATAGTCTTAAATCTTTTAAAATATTAATTATAAATTCTTAAAACTTTTTTAGTTGTAATTTACGAATATGTAATAATATTTTTCATCATATTCTTAAATCTTTTAAAATATTACTTATAAATTCTTAAAACTTTTTTAGTTGTAATTTACGAATATGTAATAATATTTTTCGTCATATTCTTAAATCTTTTAAAATATTAATTATAAATTCTTAAAACTTTTTTAGTTGTAATTTACGAATATGTAATAATATTTTTCGTCATATTCTTAAATCAAACGTTATGAAGTAAGGAAACCGGGACAATCATTTATGGACACCCTGTACTTCAAATGACGAAAATTGACTGAAAGTCGATCGTGTATTACGAAGCCTGTAATTAACTTTGACTACCACTTCGTTTTGCATTCATTTGTGTTATTTTAGCAATAAAAAGTGTTTATTACGGTGCACATAACAATAACAAACGTTTTAATGCCGTACGCAGGTCCGGCAAACGGGGGGGGGGGGGGGGTGCCCAAATCTTTGCCCCATTTGGAGTCTTGTTAGAGGCTCCGAGCGGCTCTAGACAATTCGAAATAATGTCACCCTGTGTAAAATAATGATGCTATTACTCTGAATTTTAAATGTTTTCTTCACGAAAAAAAGTTAGTATTAACTTTTTTTTTTACAGCCAAAGTTGATAAAATTGTCGGGGAATGTATAAATCTGAGGATTCTGAAAATATCCGTAAATGCAAAAAAATAATTGTTTAAAATATTCTAAAGGATAGAGGATTTTTAGAAATTAAAAGAATTTATACACATTACATGTGCAAGAATTTGCATATTATTTTTCATTTATTTTATTATACTCTATATTATAAATTATTCTGTTATATAAACAGTTTATAAAAAATGATTTTTATTAGTCGAATATTGCAGTCACAGACTTTGGGCATCGCTAAGTGATTTGTGCAGTTCCTGAGATGGTGCAGGTCCTGATTGAACGGTAAACCGAATCTTGAAGAACTGGTTTTGTCATAATTTTGAACTTCAAGTTACAAATTCTTGAGTCGTCGTTTTTGCTGTATACTTATTTTTACATTGTCTCATAATTATACTGGCAATAATAAACAATAAAATAAAATAAAATAATTCAAAAAATTGAAAATCCAAACATTTGGTCATTTTGATTGATACATAGTAGTATTTAGATGATTATGTGTATTTATTAATGTGCATCTCTAGAAGTATCAAAAATACAATAAAATAAGAAAAGTACGTGTAAAGAATTTGCGACGATAAAAATTACTTTATGTTTAGTTTCAAATATATTTTTCATCGATGAAACGCAAAAATATAATAATATAACTGTCTGAAAGTGATTATTTTGAAATTTCAAAGATTTTTATATACCTCGATTTAAACCATGACTACATGTATCTGATTACACCACTTTTGATATAAACTACACCCAGAAAAAGGAATTGATTAAAACAACAAAACATGTTTTGTTGAGTACATTTTGGTTATTTTAGCAAAATTTTTAGTTGAAGTAAAAAAATTGGTTTTGTTGCTTGGACAAAAAAATATTCTATAAAAATATTAAAAAATATAAATAAAATATTCTATTTTATTATATATAATATTATATATAATATTATAATATTATAAATAAAATATTCTATATTAAAACTCTTACAAAATTTTAACAAAATTTCACCAATTTTACTTGAATTAACAAAATCAATTTTTTTTTAAAATTTTACAATAATTTTGTAATTCCAGCAAAATTTTGTAGTTTTTGCAAAATTTAAATTGTTGTGTAGTAGCCATAACTCTCTCACGTAACTTGATTTATTTGACTTATATAGCTATATAATTAAAGGATTAACATAATTTTTGGATAATTAAAACTTTTTTTTAATTGGGACGGTCTAAGGTAGTTTTAAAAATCTCCCTGTCCCATTTATTACTTTCTTCTATCTTTACAAGAAGAAGTATTGGAATCATGAAAATTTTCGACTTCCGGTTTCCGACGGATTTTAGAAGGTCTTGAACACGATTGGACTGTTTTTAGAAAATGACAGTCTATGACTCTGTCTGTCTGTATGTGACAAAAATTTTGTGGGCGCTCTATCTCAAGAACTAATGCACGGAATTTAATAAAACCTTACATTCAGTTACTTCCTGATATAAATTGTTGCTGATTAGTTTTTGGTGTACATCGCGCAACAGGTGGCGCTGCTATGTTGCATTTTTCGCGATTTCTACAATAGCTCTATCTGATTTTCAGCAGTGAATTACGCCTGTAATCTTTGAATAATAACCAGTGAATTTTTATCCTGCTTTTTGCAGCCGTAATTCACTGCTGAATATGAATTAAAAATTAACTATGTGTTGCCGTATGCTGGGCTTTGTATTGTCGTCTCATGTTTGTCGCAGAAATTTGAGTGCTCCTGATGACTTTCCATCTTGCGGTTTCAGCCGTTCCGACATATATAAAAGTGAGAAATGCCGAGCTCAGATATCGTTCCTTGTGGCTCAGTGGTAGAGCCTCAGAGCGCTGTTCTGAGGACCCGGGATCGGCTTGCGCTTGAAAAAAAGCAGGATGAAAACTCGCTTGCTATTATTCAAGATTTACAGGCGTAATTCACTGCTAAAAATAGTTAAAATTGCATATTTAGATTGGTTCATTTAACAAAAATTTTTGTAGTATAAACAAAACAAGTTCGTAATATAACATATTTTATTAATTAAATAAACAAAATATATTTTGTTGAAAAAATAAAATAGATTGTTAAAATAACACAGACAATATATCTATGTAACAAAAAGAATTTTGTTAATTCAAATAAAATTGAACCATTTTACTTGAATTAACAAAACATTTTTTTGCTGACGATACAATTTTTTTTTGGAATTGCAAAAAAAAAATCAACAATATTTTTTTGTTGATTCAAACAAAATTTCCATTAACCCATATTTAAACGAAAAGTTTTGTTGGTTCAACCAAATTTTTGTTGATTCAACAAAACTTTTTTCTGGGTGTATAGATTAGATCAATGAATTTTAAATCCCTTTTTCTATGCACATACAAAACGCACAACGTGAATGGGATATCATTAAAAAGGTTTTCGACATAGTACACTGCTATTTTGTTGAAACGCATTATTTAAATAAAAATTTCAGTTAATAAGAAATTCGGATTGTGAATAAAACTATAAGAAATAAAATTAAATGGGTTCAGGCACGGAAAATAGCACTAGTTTACTCAAATAACGTCATAGATTTCGTTATCAACCAATGTCATCACAACGACTGTATTAATTACTTTTATATTTTCTCAATAAGTGTATTATATTAAAAAAAAAAAAAAAAAAAAAACACGGTTGCTTTGTTATCCCATTTAAGTGTATACACTTGTATTAAAATTTCTTTAACTAAGTGCAAGATAATATCTTTAAAAAAATAATATGCTGTTGATAATCTTAGAAAAAGTGTGTGGAAGAAGAAAAAATGTTATGATAAATTTTGAGTTATTAACATATTTTGTTTAAAGTCAAGCATGAAATTAATCTTCCGTCACTTCAACTACACCTCTACATGCAAAACTACATGTTAGGGTTTCTTTGACTAGTTCCATATCCAAGTATCTAGGGAGCCCTCTAATGACGACTTTCATGAGGATATCACTGTCGAAGACGGGATTGTGTTGTATAGTGTTTTGTTTGAAATATTTATGGAGAGACATTTTGTCTCGGATGCTGGTAGGGAAGATTCTGATATAATTTCCGACTGTTTAAGTAATTTTTTCGTCTGATGACAGGTCGTTATTAAAATTGATGATACAGTAGACATTCCCATATCCGTCCCTCTCATATCCGGACTGATAAAAGCTAAAAATTTATTGCCCGCTTGTAAATTCATTTTTTAATGTTCTTAGAATACCGACTACTCGTTCGACGTGTCCCCGAAAGATGCACAAACAAATGTTCAATGTTAACAATCAATAAAATTTGTGAAAATTCAGAAGAAGACCTAGATTTAACAAATACAGTAGGCAATGTTTCTGGTTGTGAAAATATCACAGATACGGAAGTTTTTGACGGGGTAAATAGTGATGTAGATCCTCATCTGACTGACGATTTTTTTTTAAATTTCGAGAATGAAACAGAAATGCTTTTAAACAGTGACGATAAAGTACCCGTTAAAGAGGGACATGTTTTTTCGAAGGAAGCATTTCAAGCAGTTTTTCCTAAATTTTAAACTTTTTAAAGTTGACACTAAATTTTATACATTTTTAATTCCGTTTTATAAAGGTTGCTCTGCGATTCGTAGAACAGAACAGCGAATCAACTCTCTCTTATGTAATTATAATGAGGCACTAGCATGAGGAAGCAGCAAGTCAGCAATTTGAACGAAAAACAAAACAGGCAAATTTAATGCAATATTTAAAATAGTTAAATTTATGTACTTCAAATTTTAATTGCAAAAATAATGTGTAAATACAATAAGAAGTGAAAAGTAATGTTTTTCGGATATGTACATTTATTACTCGTTTTTAATAAAAAAATATATCCCTCTCTCCTATCCGTATTTTTCTCATATCCGGATTATTCAAGTCCATATCAGTTTGGTTATTGGAGAGTCTGCTGTATTTGGGACTTGGATGGCTTTTTACTTAGCAATAACTTGGACCGGGGGGGGAGGGGGTGTTCGGCAACACTAATGCAGTCCTCATTCTCGGACTTTTCCATTTTTTTTCGATTTTATTTTCAATGGGCATTTTTGGGGACTAGCCTTATTATGTAACTCGTTAACTTTACTTTTTTGTATTCAAGAAGATAAACATCTCAGCAGTGTCCATGAAGGCACACTTTTCTCACGATCATCATTAGTTTTAAAATGAATAGTTCTGTGAAGATGTTCTGATAACGGCATTTTGTGTATCTATCGGTCCATATCCAGAATCCGTAAGCCATAAAAATATGAATTTCGCCATTTACTAAAATTTCATGAGGACTTGAAGGTCGATTTTATAAACTTGAATAACTTCCCTGGCTTGATCTTCCGTGCTAAGAAATTTTACTGATTTACGTGGAATCTCATCTGGGTCATCCCTAACAGAGAAGGATGTAGATACAATAAAGGAATTACGGTTTTTAATATTACCAGATGTGGTAGACTCAAACCGGAAGGCCTTCGACATCGTACATCAACAATGAGCAATGAAGGAGATGTTGACACAAACTATTTAACATTATTTTTACACCAAAGTTTAAAAAAAAAATCTGGTACAAATCTTGTTTAAAATTAAGGGGTATAAAAATATGCCACCGCCCTTGAAAGGTTCATACCAATGCATATCGCCAGTTGGTTCGTTGTTTTAAAGATGCGAGGTGTAAACAAGTTGGATCTGCATTCAGAACCTCATGACATTGTGTTCTACAAGTGATCATACAGATTACCGACATAAATAATTGTGTTTATAAATCACAACGTTTACTATGTGGAAACTTTGTGACCCATGTGCTTAGCATTGATTATTAGCGACGAATTGAAATTATCTTTATTCAAACTGGGTTTTAGCTTATAGGTACATATAAACAATCATGAAGGATATAGAATGTGAAAATGAAAGTATTTCAGTGACAACAGATATAACATAAGATTATTTTCCTGGATTAGACTGAATATAAAAAAAAATCTTGTCCATAGAACTTTCCACCGTAATCAGAAACTCCCGGTAGAACACTTCATTTCCCAACCAAGCTCGCAACGAATGCGTTGAGAGTATATGTCGAATGCTCTGTCTTTCCGCCTTCTTTCCATATAAAATTTAACACACTAAAAGTCCACATACACTTTCAAAGAAATACGTGAATTGAAAAGGTTTTTATTCGTTCCTTTGTTTTTCATTAAAATACGAAAATTGCCGCTTTAATCTGCTATCTTTTTCTCTCCTCACCAAACAATTCATCGTACACTATAAAGCTGTATTTTCGTCAAATCACAGGGGCTTTCCGGCAACTTGAATGTTTATACTTTTTACGTTTTTTGGTGAATGTTTTTGAGAGTACAGAGAAAGTTCTCGATTCAGTGGCTGCAAACTTTTTATATTTAATTACTCACGCGAAATGAGCTAATTCTTATACTTTGCCATGTGAACAAACAATTTCATAAAACACTTATGGAATACGCAAACGAATCTTTGAATTTTTTTCTGTGCTAATGTTCTAATATATTCTACCTATAGTTGTTTTATAGATGTTACTTGTTGTCAAGGAGAATATTCTGAATCACTCTGTAAAAAGCTACCAAAAACAATAAATTATGTTACTAATTAAAAATCTTTGAAAATGATAGATAATGTTTTACATAAAAAAGATTTAAAACAACACATCACCAATTTTGTTAAGCTTTCAAAAAGTTTTCGAAGAAAATTTCAATATATCTTAATAGCCATTCAGGAAATAGCCTTTCATCCATATAGTCTTTGTAAAGTGGTGTATTTTAAACAGTTCGAAATTATTAAATAGGAAATATCTTTAGAGCTAGTTTCTCTTTAATCATACGTCATCAACTGTTTAAAATACTTTTCAAGTTTCTCTGAAAGCGCTTTCTTCGAGAAACTTTACATTCTTGATTAATAAGCTCTACAATAGTTTCAAAACTGGAGACTCTGTTCATAATTATCAAACTAAAATGAATAAACTTATAAGTGAAGTAAAATTCAAAGAATAGAAGAAAAACATTTTTATAATAAATAGTAAAAGCGGGCAAAAGTACATTTAAATTTATTTTTGTAATCCGAAGTTATTTCTAGGATTGAAAGTTTTATTTTCATATGCATAATAGTAATCGTCATTACAGTTCAAATTATATTCATATATAGAAATGCATTTTAATACTTTGGCTATATTTTCTCTAAATAAATATACATGAATATAAATAAATGCAGATCTATATAATGCATTAAAACTACAGATTTCTAATTTATTCCTTTTAATTTTTTAAATAAAATTACACTTTGCTTCGTTTATAAAATATTAAAAAAAAATGGGGAGGAGAGATACCCTGATTAGTAAAATTTTCTGTATTATTGTTAGAATGCTGGTGATAAAATCCAACTAAGAATGCTTAATTGAAGTGCAAATTAAGAACCATCATTAAAATTTTGTTACTAATGATACAACATCCAATATCCAGTGCTGCTTAAGGTGAAAAAAAAAACAGCTTCATTTTAGGAAATTCTTATTTTATCTAATATGGTTAGTCATGTTGGAAGGTTAGTTTTTCTTCGCCTCAAGTGTATTGATTATCCCGAAAACTAAAAAAGCTAAATAAATGGGTTATTATAAATAAAGCAATAAATATCAGTCATATCTGGACTGAGGTATGTGCAAGTATGAGGTTGCTCAGGATGATGGACTGAAGGTTTATTTCTACAAAACTCAATTCGTTCCTTAGAAGAAAAACTGAAAAAGGTACACAATGAATAAAAACATCTCTAATTTTTTATATTATAAACTTTACTGAAAATAGCTACCTAAAAATATAAAAATTTGATTATGACTTCGACTGAAATTTTTATATCTCCTATCGAGAAGCTTAATTGTGTAATTTAGAGACTTTTATAGAAGCCAAAATGCTATAACACAGTGTCCATTTCATAACATTACACTAAGCACATATAAGTATTTAGGAAATCACAGTGATCAAAATTTCATTATAAAAATTTAATGAAACTAGAAATATATGTGTTGCAATGTATGCACGAATGTTAAACGAATGATAACTAATTATTCTGTCATTACCGGAATAACTAAGCTGTTAGAACGTATAATTTATTCTGAGTGCAATACTTTTGCTTGACGTCTCTATTGTGCTCACATACTTCGCAGTTAATATTTTGCACTTCACTTCGCAGTTAGAAATGCAAAGAATGTATTGTGATCAATCAGGTAATAACCCTAACGTTCATCCTTTAGCCACTACGATAGGTAGAATATTTACAGCTGAAAGGCTTCGCCGAAACAGAGCCATTTTTATATGTATTTTTATTTATTTTGTTCCTAAATTTGAGTTGATTAGTGGTACTTTCCTGCAATGGTTTTAAATGTTTTAAAAGGATCAGGTGCTATTCTTTATGAATCTTATAAAAAGTTGGATTTGAGTTATTTTTTAAGATCTGATAAATAAAATATGTATAGATCTTAATTTTTTTGTTCATACAAATTATTGTTACAGAAGTTTTATTTTATATTGCCTTCTTAGATTAACATATGGGGAATATGTGGTAATTTTTACATTTTTTGTTTCTCAGTAGTACGTCAGTGGCAGCCATGCAAGTTGAAACATGTTCAGTATTGCTGATGGGAACGGTGCAGTACACGATGCAATTGTTCTGATATCAAGTTCCCCTTTTTTGTAGGAAGGTGTTTTTATTTTGGTGCAGGAAGGATTTCATTTTGGAAAGAGGAAGATATAGTGCAATTCACCAAACTAAGATCGCAAGAAAGTTAGTTTCGGTAAAGCATTTCAGTATTGTTTCAAATGCATTACCTATTTTTATCAAGTAGATTAACAACGCGTCGGTGTATGACAGTGGTGGAAGAGCAAACTTTTCCTCCAAAAAACTGGGAAAAAATTATTAATTACTTTTATTTAAACGAAATGCATTTTAGTTTAAACATGTAAAGCTTCTCCACCTCTACAAAATCTGGCTAGGGACTTCAGTTTTTTTAATTCTTTTTTTGTTTTATGTCAGTAGCTTAGAATTGAAAGACAGTAGAAGGTATGAAACCATTTACCGATTATAGGAAGTAGCACTAGTTATTAAAAACGATCAAGGTATAATAAAATTATAGTCCACTTTTATAATGAAGTAAAAGAAAAAAGAACCTTTAACACAAAATTATCATGCAACGAAATTACAATCATACTGTAATCAATTCTATAACAATCACAAAAATATTTTAATGTTTATATTCGCCGAGTACTTTTATTTTACTATTATTATTACTTTTTTCAAAGATTAGGAAAGACGGGGTTGGTCTTCATTGCATCTCCTTTGTACACCGATACCAATTGACAATATTTTTTTTTCCTTCGTCTTTTGTTTCATATTCTCGGTGCATTTATCATAATTATCACACCCTTTTTACAATGATCGAAAGAAACATCTATCAAATCTAATATTTTAAATAAGATATGGCTTGCTCTAATTGGTTAAACTCTCATGTTCTGATTTGGGATTTTTACAAGAAGTATGTATGTTATATATTTATATCTATAAATTTATCTCAATTTTAATGACTGTTATTTTTAGACGAAAGCAGTAGAAGTCTCAATAATATAAAAAAATAACCACAAATTTATCTGCATATGAAATTGGCCAATCAAGTCATGGAATACTAGTAAGTGGTTCAATTTCTTAAAAGGATCTGTTCGTCATTAATATTCTAAAATTTACTCTATAAAACAAACTGACTGTCTGATGAAATTGTTAGATGTGTAGGGAAGGTAGGGCAAAGTGGTCACCCAATAAAATGACGTTACCAGAGCGCTGACATTGCGTGGTTTGTGGTCAGACTATTTTCTTTGATGGCAGTGAGTAACCAGACAATATTTGAATAAGGTGGTTCCATGTTTCATAATTTTAGAGCGGGTTTTCCAGTTTTTGAAGTTTGTGATCTAAGGTAAGTGACTTATATTACATACAATTAACAATACCCTCTTGTACTTCCATTTATTTATTGAATGTGTAAGGGAAGAACACGTTTTCAGCTTCACATTTGTGAATGAGTGGTTGCTGACTGTTCATTAGTTTCCACTGTAGAACATATTTTCTGTCATGGTTCCCAAACTTGCAAAGTGGTCAGGGTAGTGGTCATTTGGTTGGATCAAGTGGTGAAGGTTGGATCAGGTGCAATGTTTGTCACCTCTGGGCTCATGAGGCCTGTTTACTTTGCTAAATGACGTGGAGTTCATTTGCGAAAAATGCAATGTTGGATTTTGATTTATAATTTTTTATTTGAATTTGTCAAACTCTTATTGGATTTTCATAACATTTTCAATCTTTAATTATATTTTATACGATTTGTTATGACAATAAATATGTTCTAATCATTTAAATAGTGTTTTCAATCTTTTTACACCTGTAGGGCAAGGTGGCCATGGAGTGACCACTTTCCCCGTCTAGGTCGGGCACAGTGGTCATTTTGACCTTTTTTGAAAAAAAAAAAAAAACAAATTCTCACTTCCACTTTATTATTTCGTAAATTATGTTTTATACGATTTGTTATGACAATAAATATGTTCTAATCATTTAAATAGTGTTTTCAATCTTTTTACACCTGTAAGGCAAGGTGGCCATGGAGTGACCACTTTCCCCGTCTAGGTCGGACAAAGTGGTCATTTTGACCTTTTTTGAAAAAAAAAAACAAATTCTCACTTCCACTTTATTTTTTCGTAAATTATGTTTTATACGATTTGTTATGACAATAAATATTTTCTAATAATTTAACCCTCTAAGCGTGTGGAATGTAATATTCCGTTACTAAGCTCCAGGTTACACTGCAATATATGCAATGTTTAAGATAATATAATTCTATAGATTTAATGAATTTTCAAAACATTGAAGAATGATTAATAATCTCAAGGGATACATTCATATTTGTAATTAAGTTTTATTTATAATGCTGAAATAATCATATTTTTTTAGCATTTAAAACAAAATGCACAGAAAACAACATTACAATTTTACCCTTTTTCAAAACGCTCAGGGGGTTTTAAATAGTGTTTTCAATCTTTTTACACCTATAGGGCAAGGTGGTCATGGAGTGACCACTTTCCCCGTCTAGGTCGGGCAAAGTGGTCATTTTGACCTTTTTTGGAAAAAAAAAAACAAATTCTCACTTCCACTTTATTATTTCGTAAAAATTATAAATACCCTTACACTTCTAAATAGTCACTGTACTTCTATACAAAATATCAGTTTTGTATATGTATTTTAAGGGGTAACAAACAATCACAAAACCTTAGGGTGACCACTTCGCCCTGCCTTCTCCTACATTTTAACTTTTGTTTTGTGTTTTATGAGGAGTTCCACGTTAATATCATCAACGCTTCATATGCTTTGAATATTTTCTTTAAATTTCAATTAAATACTTAGCATATGCTTAATAATCTAAAGTAATTCAAGATTATCCTTTTCACCACTACCTTTAATGAAAACAATTTTTAATGTGCCATTAATGATAGATTTTCTTACCCTTCAATTTGACACTATCAATCTTATGCTTAATATGTATTTATTTCGATAATTTAAATAATACTTCATAGAAATATTTCGAAGTGCTTTACCATTAGCGTGAGATATATGGAAGTTGTCTATTAGTTAGTATATACTAATGTGGGTTCAATTACTAACAAAAATTATGCAGCAAACTTTCTTAAATAATTAATGTTAATGATTTTAACAGTTTCTTAATAGACACTCATGATAATAGTTATTGGAAAACCAAAAATTATTCCGTGTCTGATTATTGATACAAAGATACATAATATATGCTAAATTTTAATTTAATATCCGCCTTGTATAATTTGGTTCCTTACAAAATACATTGGGATTTACTCTATTTTGTGATTACTATAGTGTACATTTCACGAATTTATTTCTTTAATTACAATTTAATCAATAACATTTGTATAACAAAGTTTTTAAGCATTTAATATCTAAAGTAATCGAAGAATATTCTATTAATAAATAAATTTAATAAGTACTCTTTAAAGTGTATAATTAACATTTATTGATAACGATACATGTTCTCAGCTTAAAATTTGACAATTATATTCTTATACATAGCATTTAATTATATCGAGAAACTCTTTAAACAAAACTTCATAGGATTATTTGGAATTATTTTATCAACTCATACAATCATTAACCTGATACTTTATTGCGATAACTATTAATTACCATAAAAATATTATTTAGATTCAATAACTAATATAAATTATTCAGCAAAGTTTCTCAAGTAATTAATGTTAGTGCTTATTTTCGTAATGAACCTTGAAAGTAATAGTTACTGTGAAACAAAGAACTGTTCAACATGTGATGTTTGATATAAATATAAGTAATGGATATTAAACCTAATTAACTTTCCCCACATGGGTGTATTTAACATGGATCTTTACAAGATCCATTGGGATTTATTTCGATTGCACATTACTATATGTGTACTTTTCACGAGTTCATTCCTTCAACATCTGTTTAATCAGTTAAATTCGGCTAACAAAGTTTTAAAAGCATTTAATATCTGAATTAATGTATCATACCTATTAATAACTTACTTTAATACTTAAACTTTTAAGTGTTCTACAAACATTTACAGGCAGCGATAGATTTTCATAGCTTGCAATTTGACACTATTAATTTTATCCCTAATATTTAATTACTCCGGTAATCTCTTTAAGAAACACTTCATAGAAATATTTCGAAGTAGTTTATTCTCTTACGCAGTCGTTAGCGTGAGATATCTTGAAAATATCTCGTACAGTTTTCATGAGGATGCAATTACTTATGTTAATTTTGCGGCAAATTTGCACAAATAAATAACGTTAATGGTTCAAATGTTTTCGCAAAGAACATTGAAAATAGAACAGAATGTGTTACAACGGAATGACAAGTAAATGGTGAAATCTATTGTAGTTTTTTTTTAAGACGATTGACATTTAGAGTAGAGAATTTCATTAGTACCTCTCTTGTTTTAGTTTGAAATATAAGTGATAAAAGGCACTGCGATGACTCAAACTACTATAATGCTCAAATTAACGTTGAAAAATGGATTAAAGATAATTTAACTTTAACCGTCAGTCCATTTATTTCTTGAAACGCCACAAAAATTTATTTCCGTTTAGAAACTGCTGCATTATTTTTAAAAGTATTACAGTTTGAGACAGTGTAGCGGCATCTATTGGTTAAATTTGGAAATAAAATATAGAAGTGTAGTAAGGGAATTCCTGGCTGCACGCATTATACTTCTTCAAGGATGAATTCAATAATTGTCACAGTTTAAGTGTTATTAAATTGAAATATGATAAGTTCATTTGAGGACACTATAGTTGCTGAGCATTTTACAAGCATTTACCGTCTATATTTTTTAAATTAACGGACGAATATCTTATTAATAACAATAATACATATTAATATTTCAACAATATTTCAACATATTTCAATAATATAGTTATATATATATATATATATATACGTTAATGTATGTGTATGCAGCTAAAATCAAACATATAGCTCCATGTCTCAGCAAGCTGAAGAAAGATCATGTTGCTTTCGTGATCTCAACTTTTTTATAATAATTCTGAAGTCAGTTTTCTCGATGGGTATTCTTCAGTGGTATTATGTCGCCCGTTTATATACACTGCTCAAAACAATTAAAGGATATTTGAAGTTTTATATAAAATAAAGATATAAACGAAATTTTTTTGCCGAAAATAGAAGAAGAGAATCACAAATGCAAATTTTTCTGGTTTTCAAACTGTGGAGTATGCAAATTTTGAGTTCGACGTCAAAAACGTCGCTTCAGCGGCAGCGAATGAAATTTGACTTTCAACTGGATAAAAGAGAATGAAGACAAGGATGATCGGCATTCAGTGATTGCTTTGTTTCGATGAGTACGATGTCTCAGCGAAGTCATTTGACAGATTCAGAAGCTTGGAGAATTGTTGATAGGTTAGAAGGGGGCCAAACTCAAGCCGAAGTAGCGCAAGCCATTGGAGTGTCACAAAGTGTCATTTCCAGGATCTGGAACCGTTTTTTGGAGAGTGGATGTGCAGGCCGAAGACCAGGGCAAGGTCGTAGACGGGCAACAACGCCCAATGAAGATCGGTATTTAGCGTTAACAGCTCGGAGACACCGAAACATTAACGCTACTCTTCTCCAACAACACCTTCTCTCGGCTACAGGCACCACGATTTCAACTCAGACTGTCCGAAACCGGCTCCATGCTGTAGGTCTGTATGCTCGCCGACCGATGGTATGTGTTAGATTAACATCAAGGCATCGTCGCGACCGCAGGGAGTGGGCAACCGAGCATGTCAACTGGAGCAGAAATGAATGGAGCAATATTCTGTTTTCTGATGAGTCCCGTTTTTCTGTGCATCCGGATAATAGGCGTATTTTCATCTGGAGGGACCGTGGCAGTAGGAATAATCCTGCGTTCGTGCACGAAAGTGTCAGATTTAGCGGTGGAGGAGTGTTGGTGTATGGTGGCATCTCCATTGACGGGCGCACTGACCTCTACATCATTCGAGATGGAGCTCTGACTGGTCGCCGATATAATGATGAGATCCTCAGACCTATTGCAGTCCCTTACGCTGCAGCAATCGGAGATAACTTCATTTTAATGGACGATAACTGCAGGCCACATCGTGCAAACCTGGTGGAGGATTTCCTTTTCGAGGAAGGAATCGTTCGAATGGAATGGCCAGCGTGTTCTCCAGACATGAATCCAATCGAGCACGTTTGGGACGCTCTAGGAAGACGAGTTTCTGGCCGCCAACAACCCCCACAAACTCTCCAAGAACTGGAAAGAGCTCTTCTGGAAGAGTGGGGCAGAATACCCCAACTCGTCATTAATAGCCTCATTGAGTCCATGCCTCAAAGGTGTTCAACGTTGCTGGCCGCCCGTGGAAACCATACCCCCTACTGAAAATGATTTTCTTTGAAGAAAACACCTTTTCTTATTCTTTTTTTCTCATATGCACAAATTGTGTTTTTTTCCTTTTGTACCAAATGCGCAATAAAATGCATTTTTTTCTGCCAAACATGTGTAATTTATTCTCATATAACCTACTATGTCTGTCGACCATGTATCAATCAGCTAAAAAGTTTCCCAGATACAAAATCCACCTAAAACTGCAATATCCTTTAATTGTTTTGAGCAGTGTATATAGTAATAGTACGTAAAAGGAAATCATTCACATTTTATTCTTAGAAAAGAACATGATGAAGAAGCGAAGAAGAATTACACAAGATTGAATAAACAAGAAGCGAAACATCCGATGACAACATGATAATTTCTTGTATATTTTTATTTTGTTTGATTTATGTATAATAAAAAAAAATATAGAAAATAAAAACCGGAAAAGATATCAGAAATCATTAAATTAAAAATCTAAAAATGTGATTTGTGAACACGCAACCGAGAAAAATCCAAAATCAAGCTTCTCCGCTGTGTATACCTACGAAGTAAATAGTTTAAAACATAATACAGAACAGTTGACTAATTGGACCCAGCTAGGCTCTGTCAAGGATTTAACCCCCTAACAGTTTTGTGCAAATACAGTACGAGTAAGAACAGTTTGCTTGCTCCTTTACTCAAAGCATTTGGATTCTGCTATTTTTATTTATTATATTCTTCGCTTTATTTAATGTCAGATAATTTTCGCCTAAACGAAGGGTATTATTTTAGTTTGGAAAAAGTGGTGTTATGCCTAAAATTTTAGTTTATTGTCTCAAAAGAAAATGTTACTTAGCTACTTAATGTCGCAGCAACTACTTTCGTTTCCATGTTTCAGAAATCATTACGACTTCTAGCCGTCAATGTGGAAGTGGGAGACAATCTGTAACAAGTTAAGTGGTTGCCTACTTAAAATTTTTTTTTTCATTTATTTGCCGCATAATTTCTAAACCTCTTTTATATCTAACATGCCATAATTATTATCCTATCATTTACGATGTTATTAGTTATAAGCATAAAAATAAGATATACCAGAGACTTACAGCTATATAAAAATATATGCATGTTTTTATCACAGGCATTAATGAAAAAATTTAAGAAAAAATCGACTTTAAGGAAAATTATCATATCATAGTATTCATAGCATTCTTTTGAAGTCAGAAGATGACGCCGATTCACATGAAGGTCATGCTCAAGGCGCGCATGTATTTTCTGGTGGTGACTGCGTGGGAGGGTAAATAAGTATAAAAGTAACGGTAATTTTTTACACACTTTTATAAGCATTTAATGTTTATCTTAAAAATCAAGCTCATCTTCATTTTCCAAATTAATACTAATAAGAAAAAAAAAATCCGTTCTAATACGTTGTTTTGGCGTTGATCCTGATTATGGAAATTTTACCACTTTTATTGACGCTTAGTAGAAAGCAGAAACTAGTGAATTAACGTTAAAGTATTGAATAAACTGTCGTGAAACAATAAAAGCATAAAAACTTCTTAATAACACCACAAAATAAGGAATTCACTAGGCATTTTGAAAGAACTATGTCCCTCTTCGTCAGGCCGCTAAGAAAGTACTAACACTTAGGCTGTTTCCTTATCTTGTCCCTCTTTTTATTCCATTTCCTTTCAGTCTTGCTCTTGTTTTCAAAGTGGTAGCACGTTTTCTTTGCGCCTGACGAAGAAAGACAAAGTTCTTTCGAAATGCCTGGCGCATTCCTTATTTTTATGATGCTATTAATAAATTTGTATGCTTTTTTAAAAATGAATTAATTTTTTTAAAATTATAATTTTTACTCTGTTTCTTTACTAAAATATGGCAACAGAAAAAAAGCCACTATTTACACAATGCATTTGGGATATCTAAATTGATTTCCCAACGTATATTCATAATTTAATTAATATTAAATTAATCATTGATTAAAAAGTATTTTAATTTTAAAAGTATTACTGTCCCCATTATCGATAAATTTAGGGGTTAATGTACCGATCTTGAAAATATGCTAGATAAGGAAAATTGTCAAATAGAAAATTGTAGAGCAGCTGCAGATAATAGTACAAAAATACACCTTGCGTACAAAAATACAATACATTCTCATGACACAGTGCTACATTTTAATGCAGTATTCTTCTAAAAACAGTATAGTGAATATTTTGTAAAAATACTTTGAAATCTGCAGAAACCGAAATGAACGTGAAACGTAAAAAATATAAACTTTTGTTATTTGCTGTATTTCATCGATTTTAATTAGTAAAAAATGTAGCACAAGATAACAAACAGCCAAAGAGTGCTTAAGTAGGATTTCCTTTTTTTGTTTTATTTTTCGATTAGTGCCGATATATAAGAAACCAGTAAGATATTTTAAAAGTTATTGCCTATTTCGTTTGCGATTCATCAGATTAGATTAGAGATTTATTGGCGAATGCTTAGTTAGCAGTTTTTTTTAAAAATCTATATTATTTTATAATACAGATTATAAATTAAATGGCAACGTTTTGGAAGAATCATATTTATGGATACAATTTATGTTGAGATTCCGTTTCCGTAGCGTTTCATGAATTTTGTGAAAATGTGTTTGTTATTTATTAATAAGCTTACTCGTTGATTTCTCCCTAAACTTTCAAGAAAAATATTTTAAATAACATATTTAAAAAGTTACAAGATTACATTTAAACACATGTATATTTAATTTTAGAGTACCATATACTTAAGATTTCATCCAGGATAATTAAGAAAAGTTTGCAATGTACTAAAAATAAACATTTCTTTTGACTTGACGTTATATCAGTTGAAAGAATAAAATTTCAATAAATCATATCTTTTTAAGTTTATATTTAATATTGGTTTAAAAATTTAACCCCTTGAGAACATTTAAGATTCTATGCTAAAGTTAGAAATAATTTCTACAAATGGTTTTTTAGTCTCTGAATTGCTTTTTAAATATTAGAACATATTTGTTGAATCAAAGGTACAATGCATTAATAAATTACAATTGGAGATATTATTAATATTATGGATTACTATTGGAGAATTATATTTGTTGAAGAAGATGTAATATCCAAATTTTACTTCGTATATTTAAAATTGATAGTTATACATATTCTGTACTTACAATTTATTAAAATTTACTAATTGTTCTTAAATTTATATAAAGATCTGTTAAGAAATTATAAGACCACGGTGAAAAATTGCATATTAGATGTCAATTCAGATTTTCTTGATGCGTTTGTATTTTATAAAATCATTAATTAACGAAGAAAGGAAAGTTTGGATTATCAAAGTAATCAGGATTTATTTGACGATTCCGCGGAGGAAACAGTTATCAAAGTACTGAATGAGAAACATTTTATTTTATAAAGGTGATAATCGTATAATCGGTCATTTAACCAAATATTACTATTCGGAAATAGTGGTAGATATCTGATTTAACAAAATCCCACTAAATTGGCAACACTTGAGAAGAAAAAAGAAATTCGCATTTTGGTCTATGGATTTGTGTATTAAGCAAGATTTTTTGCCTCAAGTGACCCAGACACTTTCGCATATTAAGCGAGATCGCATAATAACCACTCGCGTATTAAACGTGATATTTATTCATTAATCTTATGGGCAATGTTCAAGGAACAGCAAAAATATCCACGTATTAAGCGGGAACGCCTATTACCCGTAAGCATTTTAACCGGTTCCCACTGTAGTTTGAGAAGTGTTTGCTCATCATGAATTTTACGATTTACAGTAAATTTTGGGACGCATCAACTCTTACAAATATCATGCTATGCTGTTACAGTTTGGGTTATTATTAAGTGGTAGTGGGGGGAAGTTTCAGCAGAATAACTAATTTTGTCACGCATCTAAATACCCTGCGAGGTAGTTTAAAAAAAGAAACGTGGAATTTTTTTTGTCGCTGCCTAACCTAAATCCAGATTTGAATCCTATGGATAACCTCTGGACAGCATAAAAAAAGCCTATAGAGTATAGGCAGTCAAAGGATAGCCGACAAACAGATAGCAGACAGTTAACAGGCAAACAAGAAACAGACAAACAGCAGAGAGAGCAGACAGACAGACATGAAACAGACAGCAGTCAGACAGCAGATGTCGGACAAATAGATGATATACAGACAGACAGCAGATAGCAGATAGATAGACAGCATACAGACAACCAAGATAGTGTAGACAGTCAGACTGACAGCAGACAACAGACAGTTTCCAGGCAGACATCTTTCTGTATACCGACAGAGCGTAGACATATACCAGACAGACAAAGAGATAAACAGATACAGAGAGAGCCAGGCAGAAACATGCAGACCAGTAAATGTTCGGAGTTGGCGCACGAAGGGAGCAGGGGGCAGAACCCCCTAGTATTTTAAATAATTATGAAAATGAAATTATTAAACACTTATCACTTAAATGTTTTCACAGTACATTGCAGAATGCAAAATTGATAAATTAAAATTTCCACCATGTGATATCAAAGACATCATTGCTACTCCTCTTTTTACTAAACGATGTATCTAAAAGATGGGTACGCATAGCCTTTGAGTTTTCGCAAAAATATACTTGAGGATCCACATAAACGTTTTGAATACGCAAATGTAACCAAGAGGGTGTGGAAGTTGTGTCAATACGGCATGGTGCAGCTAAATGAATGAAAAATAAATTTTCACTTCAAAGATTTCTTAAAATCCTTTAAAAAATGATGATACATTAGTTATAGTAATGTATGTATAGTAATGTATAGTAATTTATAGTAACTTAAGTATAATTCCTAAATGCCGAAATTTCGCCATAACTTTTGAAAAAAAATTGGATTTTACAATTTACGTTAAAATAAAGTATTCATTTATTTTCAAATAAATATGTCCTTCTATTCTTGTAGATGTCAATCATTTCACTATTTTAAAAGTAGAATCGTTTTGCCCCTAATGTAAAAACACGAATGTAGATGACTTTCGACTGTAATTCAGCAAGACAATCCCAAAAGTTCAACAAATATGCAATTTTATACAAGCTCATGCGTCACATATATAAACTTGCAACTTTTTATGTCGATATTAAATGTAAAAGATAAAGTACTGTTGTTGTGATACATTATTTTGTTTGTCTGTTTCAATTTGTTGTATTTAAATTATTACATGTTTAAAATTGGTGTTACGCCAGGTATATATATGATTTCTCAAGGAGTATGCCTAAAATAAAAGAACCATGGAACATTATTACAAAATCGAGTACGGTAAATTAAAATTCGTTCGATTATATTTTGTTTGTGAAAAATAAAGAAGCGTATTTAAGTTTGATCTTTTTTGATATATTTATTGAAATTAAATAATTCCACAGCCCATTTCAGATACAATTGTATTAGACTAACTATAAACTTTCGCCTGGTTCTATGTGCTTAAATATTTATTAATACTTAAAATAAGATAAATTTTGTTTATGTTTAAAGAAAATAAATGTAAAAAGTATTTTACTAAAGTGAAATATAGTAATATGATTTGACTTTAATGGATTAAGGAAAGGAAAATTTTATTCCTCTTGCATTTTTCTAAACTTTTCACGCTGGAACGGAAAAAAGTAATACGAAAATATTTCTTTTTAAATTCAGTAAGACGTGAAAATGTTTTTATTTTCTTTCTAGTTAAAACATAGGAAGAAGAATACTTTACAAGCTGCAGATGATTAAATAAGTTATTATTCGTAATGGAAAGTGTTAATGAATTAATTCTTTATAAATAAATATTTTTCAGGAGTTATTTTGAAGAATGTATAATGTATGCATTAATATATAATTGCTTTGCATACAAATACTCATTATAATGCGTTTTTGTTTTCGTTATTTGTCGGTTTCAAATGGGTCCAGCTCGTAAACTACGATTCATCAGATTCTTGTGTATAAGTGCCATTATTTCGAAATAGTAATCGTTACTTTATTTAATCCCAGAAAATTATTAAAAATTTTGCTATTACATAAGGGACACTTGAGTACCCGGAAATAATTTAAATAAAAAATAAGGATATAATATACAACTTGAATGATTGTCAAAGATTTGTGAAACAGAAAGGCAATTATCCTAAGCCTTATTAAGCAATCAAAATCAAGGTAATGAATGTTTTACATAAAGACACACAAATTATTTAATTATTTAATTATTTAATTGATATTCATGCTACACTATATTGCCAAAGGTGACTGGTCACTTGCGATTTTAGACGTTTTGTTAACTATCTAGAAAAATACATGAGGAATTAACCTGGAACTGGTGATGTGTAAACAGTATAGTATACGTTATATATTTGCGTGAAGATTTTCTCCCGAAACCCCATAGGGGACTGTCAACAAATTGAAAAAAGAACGAATATCTTTTGGATGACCCTGTAAAAACTAATGTAGCAAAAGCGTTCAAACTCGAGATTATTAATAAGTGGCTTATTGTAATATACTGTGTTCATTTTTATGAGGATAGCATGTATACTCGAAGATAAATTAAGGTTTTTATAAAAACAATCCCAAATTTCATCAAGTTTGTTGCTTATAATTTGCAGAGTTCTTAATATAAAAAAAGTTATTTTGAGAAAATATGTCAAACAATAGTGTACATAATAATCTGCAATCAGAATTAAAAAATAACAAAAATTGGATGAAAAATGAACAGTTTTACTAAAAAATGTTTCAGTGCGCATGCGCGAATGCAATCAAATTATAATATGCATAACGTATTAGCTAAGTACATAGAGCAACTTTTGTGAAAGTCTCAAAATCATTGCTTAAAAATACTGAAAATTATCGTCGATAGAATAATCTCGAAATCCGTTGTTCCCCAAAAGAAGCAAAAAGATGACGGGTTGTATCAAATATCTGTTGATTAGTGCCAAGATAGCGTACACAATATTGCACGTACTACTATATGGTTTAAAAAATTCAAAATTACAAATAAAAAATGAAATGAGTGGAAAACCTTCAAAATACGTTCCAAATTACAATTCATTTGGAATTAATTTCAATTTGGCATTCATTTAAGTCTCATATTTGCCTAAAGCATTATAAGAATGAAGTTTATTCAAAATGTGGCTTAATTAGTAATTTTTAAATTATCTGTTGTAGTAAAATTTCCTCTAATGAAATTCGACACACAAATACAATTTGTCATAACGCGAGCAAATCCGTGGGTTTTACGAGTAATAGTATATTTATTCAAAAAGAATAAATAATCATTATTTTGTGGCGAGGAAATTTATGATAAATTCGTAAGTAAAAAATATTGCATTATTTTCCCTTACAATTTTAAAAGTCGGAAGAAAATGTTCGGAAATCATATATTTAACCAATTTAATGGTTTTTTTACATGCTAATTTATTTGAAACAATCTATATAATTAAAACGAAAAGGGATTTTCATCAAATCCACTTTTCACGCGAAAATGACCCATTTACACATGCGCAAAAATAAATCTAGAAACTAACCAATTTTACAGTACACTCGAACGAGAAAAGAGTGGCCGAGTGGTATAAGGCGCAGTTTTTCTCCGTTCCGAACATCGTGTTGTTTTTATGATTTTTCTTATTCTATTCTCAATAATTCATTTTAATAATGTCATATTTAGGTCAGAAGGAAAAGTTATATAATATGGATTTTTTTTATTCGAATGCTTTATAACTAAGTAAAATTTGACTACCAAGAATATTTGTTTTAATTACTAAATTTTTATTAAAAGTATTTAAATTAAGAGACCTTGCATGTAATTATCGATTAAATAAATTGAACTGGTCTACAATTTTTATTATATTTGGTATGACCATTATAAAGATGTCGTACATAATAAGATAAGTATGTGATAATTTTTCGTAAAAAAGGAAAAATAAAAGAGAGAAAACAAAAAGAAGAAAAAATATTCATACAGTAACTCTAAATTATCTTGATATCCATGATTTAATAATTAAACAATGTGTAAAAATGTAAAATAAAAATTCAAGTAAATAAAAAATTATTATAAATAGATGTTAGCTGCAAACAGCAAAGTTTAAATTCAGGATTTTAGTATCAGACTAATAAAAATTTATTTAAGGAAAATTTTTAAAGGTCGTGTAGTTAAAAAAAAAAGAAAAAAAAACAGGAACACGAAATATTGCTATTTTTCAAAATATTGGGATTGTGGTAAATAAAATTTAACAACAGACAATATTTTTATAATTTCTTTTTTATACTATAAATATTTAAATTAAAAGATTTTGCATGTAGTTATCGATTAAATAAAGTGATCTAAACTTTTATCAAAATTTTGTATGACCATTATCAATAAGATATATTTGTATAACTAAGAAAAGTGCATAACTGAAAGAAAAAAAAAGAGAACAGACAAAAGAAAGAAGCAAAAATGTCCATATAAGTATTATAAAGGAAATCACCATGGTTTATCTGGGTTTTAGAGTCAGGCTGATAAAAATAAAATTAATGAAACATTTTAAAGGTCACGTAATTTAAAAAGAAATTTGAAAATACAAAATATTGATAATTGTTTTTAAAATTTTGAGACAGTAGTAAGTAAAAAAAAATCATTCAATTAATATTTTGAGTTAAATTCTTGCTAAATTCATTCCAGTATAATAGGATGTAAATTAGAAGCTTAAAGTTATTTCCCTTCATTAGTTCAGTAGGCTTATATCTGTAGGAAACGCTTACACAATATAACAATTCATAGAATTTTCAATACTTAATTAATTTAAAAGCACCTAATTAAAAATAAAAGCATATTTCTAAAGGAACTTAAAGTAATTTACCGTCAAATCTTGATGGGTGCTATCTAGTCAATATTATATTCATTTTTCCTTTATTTCAAAAAATGGGTGTGAAACGTAGCGGGATACTTTAAATAAAGATAATAATTATAATTTTATTTATAAAGATATAATTATAAAATAAAGTTTTGCAATTCAGTCTATTTTTTTCTGTAGTTTCATCTGAAAGCATTTAAAACTGTTAATTATATCAAACTAATTACTGATAAATTAATATTTAATTGTTAGTTTTTTTTCCTTTTTGAAATTGAAAAAAATGTTAAATCAATTTATCCGAACCTGTCAAAATAATACCATGCAAAGTTCATTAAAATTCAAGTAAGATTGTTAATAAGGTATATAGATAGTGAAAGTATTTTGTTCAATGTATTTTCTTAAAACAAAAGCATGTATTGTGCTGCTAATCATTAGATCTTTGTTTTCTTCTTTCAAGATAAATGCACTTTTTATAGATATTGAAAGTATTTTGTTTATTTTTGTTAAACTTGAAAAGGTTAATGATGAAAGTTTACATAATACGCTCCTCAATTTCCAATTTTTTTCTTTTGTTTTCACAGAGATGTCTAATTATCGACCTAAAACTCACTAATTTCATTAATTTTTAAACGGTTTTATGAAGAATGAATATGTATTGTTTCTGCTTTTATAAGGTGCCTTCTTACGTTCAATTTTTATAAAATTTCATATATAATATTCAATACTGCTTTACTTGAAGCAATTTCGAACAACAACAACAAAATTTGGAAATTGTACGTTAAACGTTACAAATGAGGCGCGTTCGCTTCGTGCTATAACTAGTTTTACAATTTAAAAAATCATCGTTTTTATTTCAGTGAAATAAATCATATCGTCAGCTATGACCGAAATGAGGATGCTTTTTTTTCTTATTACGTATGCCATGTTTACAGATGCGATTTTTTTTCGACTCCAGACAGCGCTGTAAATCCACCATGGCGTCTTTGATTTACGAATGATTACCTCCATGATTAATATTTCTATGACTCACGATGAATGAATCTTTTGTTTTAGATTACGTATGATAAGATTTAATAGAAAAAAGAAAACTTTGTGAAGAAAATTTGAAATGTCTCGACCAAATTCTGCAACGATTATATAGATTAAATTTCAAACCATTCGGTTGGGTAGATTTTGTGCTCTTATATGCGGATAGACAGACGGGCCAGACGACGACTATAGGTGTTACGTATTTATATAATTACGAATGCACCTAAAAAGGTTTTAAAATGAGGAAAATTTTCTGATTTCGTATTAAGCCCTTTAGCTACGGGTCGTGATATATATGTTCCAGTGGACTTTTTTATTATTATTATTAATATTATTATCTTCTGAAAACTATTCTCTTCCATATACTTATACTACAAGAGGGAACGTGACTACCTCTGTAGGTTGCTCACACCCCTCGAGCTGTGGTAAAGCAAGAGCCGTCGTGGTAGCTCAACATATGACATAGCGACCGTCTCCCCCAATGGGGTTTCGCGAACGAAGTCATCGGGGGTTCCATGGCGGTTCATCAAGGATTCGTCTCTGCGGAAGTTTCCTTCAAGACGTGGGGTTACTGCCGTGACGACCTATGTGACCAACCTTGGTAAAATGACCTGGGGGTCCGCAGTGGGGAGCGGCCTCAGGCCGATCGCAGCGCCGGGCGAGACAAAGCCCTGGTGCGTTATAAGCCCTTCAGAGGCTTGGGTGCGATGGTCGTTTACGCGCGTCGGCGACCCCCGTGGGCTCCTGACGGCGCAGGATAGTTTTATACTTATACTAGAATGCTTTGAAGAGCTACTACTTATAAGGATCATGTTTTGTAAATTGTAGTACGATTAAATAAAAAATAGTCACGAGACCTAGCCCGTATTAAAAGTATTAATTTGTGTTCGTAAACTAATTTTTATTTATTTTTATGAAACTATCGTTTCAGTCTGCTTACAAATATACTAGGTATTTCCAACTTAACCCGTCAGCACACGCGCTGGGATAAAATCTACCTCAGGTTACAACTATTACTTAAAAATGTGCGAAAATAGTTCGTGATCATTCTGAGCTTTATAATTACCTTTCTGCAACGATTATATAGATTAAATTTCAAACCATTCGGTTGGGTAGTTTTTGTGCTGTTATATGCGGATAGACAGACGGGCCAGACGACGACTATAGGTGTTATATATTTATATAATTACGAATGCACCTAAAAAGGTTTTAAAATGAGGAAAAATTTCTTATTTCGTATTAAGCCCTTTATCTACGGGTCGTGATATATATGTGCCAGTGGACTTTTTTTTATTATTATTAATATTGTTATTTTCTGAAAACTATTCTCTTCCATATACTTATACTACAAGAGGGAACGTGACTACCTTTGTAGGTTGCTCACATCCCTCGAGCTGTGGTAAAGCAAGAGCCGTCGTGGTAGCTCGACATATGACATAGCGACCGTCTCCCCCAATGGGGTTCGCGAACGAAGTCGTCGGGGGTTCCATGGCGGTTCATCAAGGTTTCGTCTCTGCGGAAGTTTCCTCCAAGACGTGGGGTTACTGCCGTGACGACCTATGTCACCAACCTTGGTAAAATGACCTGGGGGTCCGCAGTGGGGAGCGGCCTCAGGCCGATCGCAGCGCCGGGAGAGACAAAGCCCTGGTGCGTTATAAGCCCTTCAGAGGCTTGGGTGCGATGGTCGTTTACGCGCGTCGGCGACCCTCGTGGGCTCCTGACGGCGCAGGATAGTTTTATACTTATACTAGAATGCTTTGAAGAGCTACTACTTATAAGGATCATGTTTTGTAAATTGTAGTACGATTAAATAAAAAATAGTCACGAGACCTAGCCCGTATTAAAAGTATTAATTTGTGTTCATAAACTAATTTTTATTTATTTTTATGAAACTATCATTTTAGTCTGCTTACAAATATACTAGGTATTTCCAACTTAACCCGTCAGCACACGCGCTGGGATAAAATCTACCTCAGGTTACAATTCTTACTTAAAAATGTGCGAAAATAGTTCGTGATCATTCTGAGCTTTATAATTACCTTTCAAGCTGACTGTTATCAAGATGTGGCCAAAAGGAATTTACCTCCGGTTGTGTATTTTCCATTATTTTGTTATAAAAATGTCACGTGGGAGGAAATATACCCCATGCGTGTTATAACGTAACACATAATGATAGGAAAATGTTGATGCAAATGTTTATGTACAAAATATAGTGTGCAAATAATAATATAATTTTTCTTTTAAACGTTAACAACTTCTGCACATACATTTTCTATATATCAATTTTATGTTTTTTTTGTATTTTCATGGCTGAATTTGGATTGCAGAAGCTTTGTATGTAATGATATGCAGAAAAAAATCTTAGTGCGAGATTTTTTTTTTTTTTTTTTTTTTTTTTTTTGCTTTAAATATAAAAGAACTTTTTATTTTAAGTTAAATTATGTCCTTTGTTTATTTACAGTTTATTTCAAAATATAAATTTTTATTTATAATCTAACTAAGGGGAAAGTGACACAAGAAAACCCATTGGGGTAAAATTTATCCTGCGCGTGTAGTAACGTAATGGAAAGGGGTGCGTGTGCTGGCGGGTTAAATGATTAAACAATAAAAAATCCTTTAGCGTTTATTTGCCAATAATTAAATTCCAGCAGTTAATCGTAACGCATTTCTGTTAATATTATGTTTATATGTGCATTTTAATCTACATCATGTTAATTATACCTTATACATGAGTGATAACATTTCAAGGGGATTTGAATTACAGTAATAAAATTAATACTTCTTAGAGATGATATTTTTTGGTAGTTAATAAAATTACCTGCTATTCTATAAATCATAAATGTTATGATTTTAAAAAAAACTATGTATGTAATTATTGTTTAAAAAAAATGAAAACTTTAAACATAATTTCGTATGATGACACATCTTAGTAAAATTTAATTTAACAGCTTTACGTTTTTGCATTCTCTAAAACACATATTTAAAAATGATTTACTACGACACATTAATGTTTTCTAAAGAAAAGGGAAACTAGTTATATTACTAATAACTTTTTTCTACTTTTTCAATTCGGGATAATCAAATAGTTTGGTTTTATGGGAACTACAGATGAAATGGGCTGAGCGCGATCCCAGCTCGCCCTCAATTTTTATACTAGTCTTTGGGCTTGGACTCAAAGAGCTTTTCTTTCACAACTTGAAACAAGAATAAAAAATAATGCGTCAAGCATTGATTCACTGGTCAACAGCTGTTTTGGTGCCTGGGTATTTACAGCTGATTTTATAAGAATTTGATGTCCTAAATTCAAATATGGCATTAATTTTTGCATAGGAGCTCAAATATTTACGGTAAACAACTTTTTATGAAATAGATGTTACACTATTTAAATTAAATCCATGAATTAAATAAAAATATAAATAAAATAAATAAGCACTTAATTTTTATTTTTATAATATGCAAATGTTAATTATTATCATTATAATATACACATATTCAAATAATATTTTTTTAAATTATATTAAACAAATATTTTTACTTACAAAGATAGAGGAAAAAGTTATTGAAGAGACAAAGTCTTATTGAACGTTTTGGAAGCTTCTTTTCCATGACATTCCTGAATACATTTTAGAACAGTCTCTTTTTAAACTCCAACAGTAATCTGCCATCATGTGCGTATCCCATCTTCCTTGATAGCGATCCTCCATAGTCTTAATATCCTGATGAAATCTTTCGCCCTGTTCCTCACTGGTGTCTCCTAAATTTTCAGGAAAATGCTGTAAGTGGCTGTGTAAATAGTGCATCTTAATGCTCATATTACACCCGAGAACTTTAAAACTACTAAGCATTTCATTTACTAGTTCTGCGTAGTTTTTGCTTTGTGTTTGCCCAAAAAGTTTTCGACTACTGCAACAAAAGAAGTCCAGGCTTTTCGCTCAATTTCATTCATCGAGTTTACGAAGGCAGGATCCTTAATCAGTTGTCTTATTTGTGGTCCCTCAAATATTCCTGCTTTAATTTTTTCATAACTCAATTGGGGCATTTTCTCCCCTATATATGCAAAGCATGACCCGTTCTTATCAAGAGCCTTTACAAACTGCTTCATAAGGCCAAGCTTAATATGCAGTGGAGGAAGTATGATTTTCTCTCGCCCAACTAAGGGGTTATTAATGACATTCATTTCCCCAACATCCATGTTTTCTCTCTTAGGCCACTCTTTTCTAACCCAGTGGTGTGTTTTATCCCTGCTATCCCAAAGACACAAGAAGCACGAATATTTGGTGTGACCGCTTTGCTGTCCAAGGAGAAAGTTTACCATTTTTAAATCCACACAAATCATCCATTGATGTTCATGATAATTTATCTTGTCAATGACGAAAACTATTGTATTATATTCTTCTTTCATTTTCGTTGAGTGAGCAATTGGTATTGAACCATATATTTTCCCATTGTGTAGAAGGACACATTTCAAACTCCGCTTTGAACTGTCAACAAATAAGCGCCAATCATCTGGAAAATATTCAGGAAGACCCATTTTTTCCAGGAGTCCTCTAATTACATGACAAAATACAAGATTGCCTTCTTGGGGGAAGAAGGATAACAGACTCTTTTCTCTTGTGCGGTAAAAGGTATCTTTGGTTCCTTGTTCTAGTAAATTTTTGTCCTTCAATCTTGAAGCCAGTAATTCAGAAGCTTCTTTTGACAAATTGAGATCTCTGGTGAGATCATTTAGGACAGTACTCATCCTCACACAGTTCTGGTAGCTGGTAAAACGTTGGGATCGGTATTTCCTCTGAGTGAGGAACCGGGCGTCTTGCAGAGGCTAAATCAGGATAAATCCATTTACTACGGTTGTTTCGATTAATTCCAGCAATATTTACTTGACAGAAATAACAATCATCGAAATGGTTTTGGGGTTCTCTACAAACCATTGGTAAGCCGAATTTGAGACTTTTTCTTTTCACGTTAGTCCACTGTCGTAAGTGTTCTGTACAAGTTTTACAGACCTGGTGTGGTGCCCAGGTTTTATCCTGATCACCAAATCTCACACCAAAGTATCCAAGATAAGCTCTCTTTACAAAGTCAGTAACATTTTTTCTGTACTCTTTTGGCGTGTATTCTCCGCATATGTAGCAAAACACATCAGGATGATTTACACAACTTCTTCTACTTGAACTCATTTAAATACTGTTCAACAAAACAAATACAACAATCTAAAGCACAGTACGTTTTAAGTTAACTTTATAAGAATTCTATCCTAAACATAAATATCACAAAAGGCCAATAACTAGTCTACGCTCCACGGAGAGAAATAACAAACTAACTTTATCTCTTCGTGGCTGTCCCCTTTTGGCTGAGCGGCGCGATATCATAAGCATGCGCAGAAACTCAGTATTGCTTGCCCATCATTTTTTCAAGGTCTTCTGAAATTTCAACGCCTCTCAAATCGTTCTAAGCATCGCGACAGGCCCTTGTGTCTGAACGCCAATTTACGCGTTGAAGGTCACGTCACTTCTAAAAAATATTTGGTTCTCTTCACATATCTGAAAAAATAGAGCTGATAGAGAAAAACGGATTTCATATTTAGATTCAGTGTCCCAAAAATATCCAAAAACAGCTGCAAAATCATAGGCACCAAAAAAAAAATTTTTTTTTTGTAGGCCTGTGTATGTATCAGTTTCCAACACTTCCAATATACTTTTACAAACCTTATCGTTCATGACCATTTCTAGCTAAGAGAAAATATTTCAAAATTAATGGCAAACGATAATTTGCGCTTGCACGGATGACAACTAAATTAAACAAGAACATAATTCATGCGTCAAGCATCGATTATGGAAAACTTTCCATAACACTTCCGGAATACTTTAACAAATCTTTATCTATTAATAAGGTGAAAGATGGCGTCTAAGTAAACAAATTCAAACAAGTTCAAGGACAAACCGTTTGGGGAGAGCTACCTTTGAGCTTAAGTTCAACTATCCCCGCCCATGTCTAAGTAAACAAATTAGAAAAAACGTAATATGTTTAAAAACCCAATTTCAAGAATTATCAACAATACTCAGAGAAAAAAAAAAAAAATTTGTGCAGCCTGCAAATGATAAATAGATTTGTATACATACTAAATAGACTGCTAAAATTAAGTTCAGATAGGAAACGTGTAGCACAGTTGAAAGTTCCCCTTCTGAAATTTCCGTCAAGAAACAGAAATGTGCTCGAGATTTTTTGTGCTGCCTTGCATATTATCTATAGAATTTATGCATACCAAGTAAATGGCAAAAAAGTAGTTAAGTTAAAAAAAGCGTATCACATCTGAAAACGCAATTTCAGTAAGTATTGTTTGTTAACAGGCAGTACTTTAACCGATTTATTTTGTTTGTCCCTGTAAATGAACGATGAATTGTATAGTATACGCATAGTATAGTATAGCATAGTATAGTAGCATAGTATAGTACACAGTATAGTATACGTATTCTATAGTAATGGTAATGCAACTCAGTGATATATATATATCAATTTCAATATGTTTGATATAGTGAAACATTATTAAAATAAATTGCAAACGATTTTCCCCCATAAGCCGTAATGAAACGGAATTCTTTTGAGTGTCCCTGTAAAGAAACTATATGTGTTATGCATACCATATTCTATAGTAAACCGCTTGTAGTACACCTCAGTGGTATACATAAATTTCAATGTTTTTGGAATAGTATAACATCATTAAAATAATACACAAATGATTTTTCGGTGTAGACGGTAATGTTACGAAATTCTTTTTAGTGTCCCTGTAAAGTAACTATAAGTGAGACACACTTCATTTTCAATACCGAATATGTCATAGTAAAAATCCATAACATATATCAATTGCTTCACAATCCGTGTGTATTTATGCGAGTTAGAGCACGGACAAACAGATTCAGAAACCGAATTCATAAACACTTTTCAACTATGTTGGAAAGTGTTAAAAATGGAAATAAAATTTACTGTTTGAGAAACAGGAATGTAGTATATGTTTCTTAAAGTGTTTTAAAATCCTTTAAAAACGAGTTTGGAAGGGAATTCAATAGTTTTTGATGGGATATAACATCTGATTCTGAAACCTTTGATCGCTCAGTGTTAGTAATATAAAAGAAACCGTGTGGGTTCTTTTCTGTTTGTAGTCCTTTTCCAAAATTACTAGAATACAGACCTCGCGTCTTTTTGCCATAATTTCCCAGTTATATTTTAATAGAATAAGAGTTGTGACTTCTGCAGATTTTTACCAGTGATTGTGTATAAATAACAAATTTGCTATTTTAAACAGTAAGAAAATAGCGAAATGTTGTCGTGAGGCAGTAATTACTTTTTAGTTATGGAAGACTACCTATTTATATGTTTGGAAAACTGTTTAAAAAAGCAAATTAATTTTGAAACAATTTTATAATATTATAATAAATTTTCTGCTGTGTTCGTTTCTAATGCGTTTCTACTGCGTTCTATTGCGGACCGGAAAAAGTGGGGAGGCAACGGCTCGGGCTGGAAGACAGAAAATTTTCGGGCTTGATTGGGTTCGGATTTCAGTATTTCAAATAACCGGGACCCAGAAAAATAGTCTGAACACATTCTCTAATGGAAACCGATTAGTTCAGACTGTCGTATAATTGATTGGAATTTAAAGAAGAAAAGCAAACAAAAAATGAATATTATATTTTATTTGATAAACGGGACAACAAGGTCTTTATGTGTGTGAAAAGTTATTTTGTGGAACGTGTTAAACATTAGTTGGACAAAGGGATCACATGATCTAGTAATCGACTATTTTGAGTAGGGTTCTCGTTTAATACCATTTTATCTGTTTCTTTTCAATAACATGACTAAAACGAGTATTTAAATGCATATCAGTCATCTTTAACTTTTATTTATAAATTTTCCGCTTCTTGGATATCAACTCGGATCTGAGGAACTTCAAACAAACTACATTCCAAATAGCTACTAAGCACTCATCCTTAAACAGCTTAAAACAAATTTCTAAATAAACTGCTTGCTAAGGTTGCTTTAGACTTAAAAGATCACCAGAATTTAACCAAAAGTAATTGTAAAAGAAACTACGTATTTGATCATGCCATCGTATATTTAGGCGAATGAGATTCCAGAATCCCGTGCTACAAAGGTGTACTATGTAGCATCGAATTATATGCTTTGTAGGATGAATTTAGATCCGATTTTTACTCCCAATTTGGCTAGTTGGAAATAATGGAGAATTAGATTTCAGATTTAACCTCGAGTTAAGTCCTTAACCTGCAGTTCAGGTTGACAAAAATTTGCCCGGTTAGTGGGCCAGAGCAACGTTTGTATAGATTAATATGCATATTCATTTAGCTATAAACATTTGTTTTTAAAAATTCCGCCACTTTTTTTTTATAATATGCAGGGTTGCCAAATAAATATGACACTCCTTTTCAGAATATTTCACAAAATGAAGTAGACGAATCAGGGAATAAATTATTACAATTAGGAAATTAAAATATTCAATATTTTATGAGATATGAACAATTGCATAAAATAATTTTTAACTGCCTTTGTTGAAAGAGGTATTTTTTTTCCTAATTTGATAGTGAACTCTAACACGTTGAATCTGTGCACTCTTTACAATCTGTATTGAAAGGCACTACTTTCAAGCGAAATAGAACCCACCTAGACAAGCTGAAAAAACCATACAATACAAGGTAATGCCACACATACCTCAAGCAGTAATGCGTTATAAGGCAATTTCTGATTGTGGTCCCTGCTTATGACACAATATTTAGTAAATGATTGCTTATTATTTTTATGCATAATATCATTGCTAACTAAAATGCTAATATGGATGAAATTTAATGGAAGAAATTAATGTATTGGAAAGTAAGTAACTATTTGACATACAACGGCGTCCAAGAGAGGATGAGACGAGATTTTAATATCGACCAAATTTCATTCAGAAAATTTTAGCGTGTATCAGAACGCATTGACAAAACCATATGGTCAGATAGAACATATACAAGCATTTTGTGTTACACAATATCACCCATATCGGAAGCGATGAACATGTAGATAGCGATGTTCTTAAACACATAAAGCACTGGCTTTTCATAGGAATAGTCATTTCTACTGTAGGTTCATATTGAATGACTGGTTTTACTAACCGGTGAAAACCTAGACATTTCACGTATGGTGCTGCTGATGGGAATACTCTGGAAGCCAAAATTATGTATTTAACAGGATTCTCCACACAATAAGAAAGCCCCTGAATACATACCCTGTAACACTTCATTGCTTGAATTACGACAATGCTATTTATGGTGTTTTGAGCTTGTCTAGATTTGTTCTATCTCCCATTAAAGTATTGCCCATGAGGCTATGAGTACATATTCACCCTGTGAAAGACAACACATATCAAAAACACAGTCGAATATCGTGAAAATTCAGAAAGAGATCGGCGATAGAGTAAGCTGAAATTATGTTTTTTTTTTAAATTAGCTGAATGATAATCGACTTTTCAAAAATTGACATTTTTAGAAAATAAACATGATTTTAAGGTGTCTGATTAAATGTATGTGAGAGAACCATCAGGAAAAATCTCATTCCATATATATATATATATATATATATATATATATATACATATATCCAAAATCGAAGTATACGTTTAAAAAGTACGTGTGTAATTCATCAAGTACATACTCCTTTATTGAAATCGGTCTATAAAGAATGACAATTTGCTGAAAATCACTTATCATCTAGCAACTTTTAATGAGCAACTGCATTTAAGCTCACTTTATCGCTCATTATATCCTTCTGAATTTAAGCTCAATTTATCGCTGATATTCTTCTGAATTTTCGTCATGTTAGACTTGCCTCTTTATAAAAAATGCCTTATATAGTTAGATGACTACCAAATTATGAAAAGAAGATTTCTACCAGTTCGCATGCGCAGTTAAAATAATTTCATACAAATGTTTATATCTCATCAAATATTGATTATGTTCATTTTCTCATTGGAGTATAATGTTTCTACGACATTTAGGCTTCTGATAATAGCATTCATTTTGGTAGAAGAACCTGAATGTTATAAACAAAAAACATGGGAATTTATTTCTAATTTTCAAAGAAACGATTATATCTTAATGAATACATGTTCCATTCTTACACAAATGCATACAAGTGTTGTTCAAAGCCCACTTAAACATTTCTTACAGCTACGGTGTCATTCGAGCATTTTATATTAAAGGATAAAAGCAAACATTACATTTTTATACAATTTTTTGTTGGTCCTTAATTGCCTTCTTGACTAAACCTTCACTGAAAGATATAAAGTCAAACACTTTCTTAACATTTTGGAAGTTCATGAATAACTCGGAATGGATTTTTCATAATTTTTGATTAAAGGTCAAAAATCCAAAGTGTCCAATGATTTTTGGCCATATATATACAGGGAGTCCAATAAATAGCGCCCAAACACTGCACATCCAGATTCCTCGTTGCGAGAACATAAAAAATGCCCAAAGCACTGTACCTGTACGATCCATAATTTACGAGAAAAATACGAAAAACAAAGTATGACGTCACAGCCGGTGCAAGGAAAAAGCACCGTATTGGACACATCAACAGCAGTATCTGCATATCTTTCCAGACGATAACGTTCAAAACGTTCGCTGTGCATATTGTGTCATGCATGCATAGTGACTACACAAATAGACTTAGTTGCTCGTCTGCATGATGCTTGTAATTCGGAGGACACTGCGCTGCTGTGACGTGTGCACTAATCCATTCACGGCGCACTCAAGCCTGCTTCGATATGCATGGCGGACACTTTGAAAATCTTCCTTTATAATTTGAAAATACTGCTGTTAATGTGTCAAATAAAGTGTTTTTTTCTTGCACTGGCTATGACGTCGTACTTTGTTTGTCGTGTTTTTCCCGTAACCTATGAATCGTACAGGACATCCTGTATATACATATAAATTTAGGTACAGGAATTTAAACAATATACCTGCTACTTTCAACATTTTCTTTAAATGAAAGGTTATGAACCTACTAAATCGAAAAACATATATACATACAAACCCATATAAATAAATGTATAAATATATATAAAAACACTGAATGCATATCGGAAAAATAATCTTAGAATAAATCTATTTTTGAAAGAAAAACTTTTTGGGGAAAACATTTCACTATATTTATTCTCAAACAGAAACTTTTCACGTAAATAATGCCGTTGAAGTCTAATTTCGTTGGAACAAAAGAAATATTTATCAGAAATTGTTGAAGAGTAAAGAATTCATTATAGCACATGATAATATGCAATCTGAATAAATAACAAAGAAGTAGGGGAACATTTTAGTTTCAAAAAACATAATACGTTTCGGGAAAGTAAATTAGATTCTCAAGTATTTGTCATTGTATATATCTTTCATTTTAAATTCAATGACACAGACGTCTAAGATTAAATTTATTAGCGACACTTTTTTTTTCTCTTGGAAAAGTGACCGTCAATAAATTCATCTTTAGAAAAACAATATTAAAACACCCACTTTTAATTTTTACTTTCTTCTGTATCGAAAAGGAAAAAAGTATTAGAAATGTGAAATATTTTTGACTCCCGGTTGCTGGTTGGTCCGACGCCTGTCTGTCTGCGTGTTTGTCAAATTTTGTAGACGCTGAAACTTAAGAACATATCCAGAGAATTCCGCGAATCTCAAGATTTAGATAGATCTTGATATAATTCGGGGTTGATTATATTTTGATGTGTATCACCGAAGCTATACATGTTTTAATGATTTCATGGTAGCTATTTCGCAACTAGTAGGGCATGCAATAGCACGAAACTTAATATGTAATATCCTTGTTAGGAAAAACTATACCGATTGAGTTTTAATTTGAATCACTCGACAGGGAGCGCTGCTGTGCTACGAACTTTATTGTTTGTTCTCAATTGTTCTTGGGTAATCATTCACAAAATTTTATATGTAAGTTATTATTAAAAATTATACAAAAGCGTAAATTTTGTTAGAGTCCCTGTCGCAGGATTTTCGGATCTCCGGAATATCATTGGACTTTGGTCTGACGCCTGTCTGTCTGCGTGTTGCTCAAATTTTGTGGACGCTGAAACTCAAAACATCCAGAAAATGCTACGAATCTCACGATTTAGATAGACCTTGATATAATTCGGGGTTGATTATATTTTAATGTACATCGTAGAAGCTATACATGTTTTTAAAGATTTGCGTGTCAGCTATTTCGCAGCTAGTAGGGGATGCAATAGCGCGAAACTTAATATGTAACATCGTTGTTAGGAAAAACTATACCGATTCAATTTTAATTTGAATCACTAGTCAGAGAGCGCTGTTGTGCTAGGAGCTTTATTTCTTGTTCTCAATTGCTTTTGCGTAAACATTCACAAAATTTTATATGTAAGTTATTATTAAAACTTATACAAAAGGTTAAACTTTTATATAGTTATAGACATACTGGATGCTTATATAATACTGTAACTCCATTTTAAATTGAAATAACTGCACCAAATCTCATAATCATAATTGTTCTTATGTAACTATGCATTGTCGGTGTGAAAAATATTATAATTGTAACATTTGTTTTGTAGTCTCGTCGAACAAGGTTTAAACTACAATGCAACTGAATTTTTTCATTAGGTCTTCGTACATTAGTTCAAAGAATATGGTATTTTAAATAAAATAAGTCAATAAAAGGTTCGTAAATATGGGAGGAAAAATATTTATAATGCGTTAGACATTATAAAATAAATCCGATTGACATAGCGCGTTATTTTGTGTTACAAATCTAACTATGAATTCCATAAATTTGTATATCAGAAAGACTTGTATAGTGTATATATATATATATATATATATATATATATATATATATCATACTTGCTATTTAAAAAAAAATATTTGGAACAAAGTATCATTTTCAGAAATTTGTTGTACTCTGGAAAATCATCTAATATTTCATCTAATATTGCATCTAGTTTAATTCATTTTCTCACAAGCACTCACAGTATTTTATTATATTTGATGTCTTTCTGAATTGCTCTAACTTGCCTGAAAATATTTTTCACCACAGTAAGCGTCGATGAATTTCTATCATCCACGTAAAGCCAAGACAAATGTAAAAATTTCATGTACGTGTATATAAACAAAAAATTTAAATAACTTTTACAGCTTAATTTTTCTTTCAAGTATCTATGTATGTTTTTAGTATATCTAAAATTAATAAATTGTTAAAACTACATAAAAATGAAAAACAAGTACCGATACATACAAAACATGCAAAACATAAACTAAAAAATCTTACAACAAGTCTAACTTTAAATGAAAATATATATTTCTTGAAACATATCACTATCGTTCATCGGAAATTAGATATATACATTTTGTGAATCATGCTACCAAATCTAATTTAGATAGAACTGTAGAAATATTTTTTCGCAACAGTTGATGAAAATAAAAATCTTTATAGCACATAATATTTCCCAGTTCTTGATTGAAAAAATGAAATGAATAAACTTTAAAACCATAATTTGTTTAAAGAAAGAAAATTACATTTTCAAGTTGCAAGCATTTGTCATTTTATATCTTTTATTTTTAACTCTCAAATAAGAACTTCTTAGATTAAGTTTCCAAGTGACAGTGTTTCTTTTTTAAAAGGTTGGTAGAGAATTAAATCCGTTTTGATAAACAATATAAGAACACAAAAGTTTTAATTTTTCACTGAAATTAAAGTTAAATTTTAAAATTTTACGTTAGCTCAGAATTTCTTTATTGTATTTGAAATAAATTACCTGTTAAAGTGTAAGTAAATTAGTCGTTCGGTGCCACCGTAATACTTACCCATCTTGTAAATGCATAATATAAAATATGAAAATAAAACATATGTAAACTATTTATAAAATGCACTGCAATTTGAACAAAATCGTGGTTTGATGATGTCATAAACTTTAAAATGCTCTATTACTGAATTGCGTAAAAATACGTCCTTATAACTGAAAAAAATGATAATGATATTAACTAACAGTTTATTGCGCCGGATTAAGCGTCTCATTTCCAATTAAATCATATCTTTGAATTGAAATTTGAATGAAATACAGAGTCGTGAAAAATCGAAGAGTGTGGTAAATATGATTACAAATATCTCAGCAACTTATTATCCCATCAACTTCATTGTTTATGCAATTTTTTTTTTATTGTCTTTTATATTTATTTCTTAAAATAAACAATGTCGAAAATTTTTATATACATTTTATCAGAACGAATATTTTCAGAGTCCGAAAAAATAGTTCCGGATAATCGAGGTTACTGAAATTCAGTATGCTTCTTATCATTATTACATACTAAGTACATACCAAATTTTAAGTCTGTATCTCAATTTCTTCGGCAGATAGAGCATTTACAGACACACACACAGACAGACAGACGACAACTTTTTTTCTAAAAATATGTTTTTCAGAATCTCCAGTCTCTGAAACGTGTAAATCCGTCAAATTTTTTTTCGATTTTTAAAACGATTACAAGACTTACTCTACACTACGTATAATAGGTAAAACTATCCTGCGCCGCCAGGTGCCCTCGGGGGTAGCCCGCGGCACGCTTTCGACCATCGCGCCCAAGTCTCTGAAGGACTTTTAATGCACCAGGACTTTGTCTCGTCCGGCGCTGCGACCGGTCTTGGGCCGCCCCTCTGCGAACCCTAGACCATTTTACCAGGTATCGACCCCATAGGTCGTTGCGGCAGTAACCCTGCTCTGGGGAAACTTCCGCGTGGAACATACACCTGATGAACCGCCGAAGAACCCCCGACGGCCTCGTTCACGAAACCCCACAGGGGGAAACGGTCCCTCGGTCATATGTCGAGTTCCTCCGACGGCTCTTGCTTTCTCACGGCTTCCGATCATAGACATGCATGGATGGGTAAGCTACTGGGCTCGTTGGCCGTGAGGTTCACATGTCATGCACTTTAAAAAAGGAGCAGAAGAGGCCTCTCTCCGACCCAGAACCACGAGGAAATTCGGTTCTTTCCCATAGACGGGATTCGGATAGGTTGTCCCTACGCAGTCTGGCGCGAGGTTGAACCCGACTAGGCAGAACTAGCCGGTAACCCAGCGACAACTCCAGAACTACGAGATCATCCACATATAATATCACTCAAAAAACGGAAGAATCCTAAGACACCGCTATCGGACTCTAGAGGTTGCGGAAACTTCCTCTAAGCGCGCCAAAGAGACGGGCCCGATCGAGATTAGTAGCGAGAAAATTAGTAGGCGTGCCACTAGTCCGCCCGCCAGGTGTGGAAATTCCTGGCTGCACGAGAGACGTGCTCGGACTGGGTTTCGGACCTAGGTCTCGAGTTTCAGCTGATCGATGCCGCGTTAGTCGGCAGCCTCCGGCCCGGTTCCTCGTAGTCACATGGCAGGAAGAGGGTGGTCCTTTCCTCGAAGAGAACGTTCGCGTCCCTGGCGCCTCTGGCCGGTCGCCTTCGGATGGTGACCGTCTCCTCGATTCAGGCACTCCCTGCGGTGACCATTGAGGGCGGCTCACAACTCTCCAGCTGCAGTGGATTTCGTGAGGTCCTCTTCCACGAGTATGGGGGTTCGTGTTGGGACTATTTCACCGCTGCCTCCGTCTCGTCGCAGATAGTTGCTGCGTATCTCCCGACGATCGGTGCACAACAGAGTCATCACGATTTCGTGCTCTACAGAGATCGATCGTGCTTCCGTCAATTCCTTAGTCAAGGTATAATAGGTATAATAGGTAAGTACGTATAATAGGTAAGTACAATGAGTAATGAAATTTTTAAATAATTATAAAATCTTTAGATTTTAAAATGCTTTCATCATTTCATTTAATATTTTACAGAGTGGAACAGGAAAAATCGAATCCGCCATTCCTAGTTCCTTCTGTAAATAAACGTGTGAAGACCTTATTTCATGTAGATTTCCTTATTTCTTTTAATTATGTTTTCGCAATTATTTCATAACTGTTTTTATAAGTAGACCTGTTTATATAAATTGTAGCGATTAAGCACACTGAGAAAAATGACACTTTTAAATCTGTGTAAATCGATGTTTTAATTTTGTTATGAAACTTTTTGTTTTAAATAGGACAACCCAATGCTTTCAATTCTGAAATACCAGAAATTCTCAGAATATTGAAACATGGACACACTCAAAACGGAGCGCATAGAGGTTAGTTCATACTCAATTTTGAAACATGGACATACTCAAAAATGATTAGAATCAGTTCAAACTCATTTTTGAAACATGGAAATACTAAAAAATGTGCAAATAGAAGTCAATTCATACTCATTTTTGGAAACATGGACATACTCAAATATGAGGACATGATGTTTTATTCTTGAGTGTGTGCATGTTTTCAGATATGAGTATATACATGTTTCAAACTTGAGTAATTTTGATTCGGAGCCGTTTTGACTATGCGACATACTCAGATTTGAGTATTTTTTGCTCAGTTTTGAAAACGTCGTTTTTTAGAGTGCAGGCTATCTTCTCTTGTGCTTCTTACTCGCTGTTAAAAAATATATTTATGAACTATACATGTGCTTGTGAGACGATAATTGTTTGTGTTACATAAAAGTTAATAAAATATTGCTTTCGATTTTTTAAAAATAATTCTTACAAAATATCACAAAGTAGGGTCACTTATTTCGTAAGCACTTTTTTTATCGTTGTTAAACATTAATTTTTGCAAAATATGCATGTTACTGTACGTTTTGATTTTTCGATTTTAACACTTTCCATCACCGTTAAAAAATGTTTATGTATTTGTTTTGCCTGGCTGCCTGTCTGTCCGTCTGTACGTATTCTAGTTCCTGTAAATATACTCGGATTTCCAAGTAATTGATATACGTTACTTAGGTTTACCATAAGGAGCTCGGTATTGAAAATGAAGTGTGTAGCATTTATAATTCGTTTACATCGGCACTCAAAAAAATGTCGTTACATTGTGGTCTATGGGAAAAATGTCTTTGCAATGTATTTTAATGATGTTAAAATGTTTCGAACATATTTAAATTGATATACAACACTGCGATGTACTTCACTATTCATTATTACTATTGACACGCAAAATAATTTGGTAACAATATTGTCTATGAGCAATAACTGCTAAAATTTAAATCGAACTGAATTTTTGCATACTCCTTGGTGTGTGAAATAATTCCTTTTCGTTTATTGACGGAAATTGCTGAAGAGGAATTTTCAGCTGCGGTTTATTATGCGTTACCTAGTTGAACTAAATTTTAGCATACTAAGTAATATTTACAGAAAACTATAGATCATATACAAGGCTTCACAATAGAATTTGAAAACTGTTTCCGACAATAGCTGGTAATTACTGAAACTGGATTTTCAACTGTGTTATACATTTTCAAATTATTTGTTAAATATCATCTTTCACTTTAATAAAGGGTGACGTTTTGTTAGAATACTCTGAATGTGTAGGAAAATGTTTCATAATTTATACTTGACGCTTGATTTTTCTTCCTTGTTAAACATTTTTTTTTTACATTCTCGGTTAAAGAATCTTCCTAAAACAGATAAGCAATGAAAATCTTTGGAGGAAAAAATTAGAAAATCAACTGAATTTTTTTTTTCTTCTGATAATGGCTTTAAATTTTTTCCATCTCAGATATTTCATAATAAAAATAAAATCGCTGAACGATATATTCTGAAGATTGTATTTTATTCTATATTTCCGAATTATTTTCCTTTTCCTTCAGAAAATTGCTTTCAATGTGAGAAAAAAAAAGAGATAGTATTTCTATCTAGCTGCTGTGTTTTATATAAATACAGGGTCAACTAAAATTGTTGCCCTGATTATGAATATTTATTGTGCTCAAACTATTATAATTAGACATATGTTTCTTTGGATACATTGTAACTACTGTTATGATTTTTTTTTAAACTACGTACTTCAATAAGTTTCAACGTAGCTCGGAGCTAAGCGGTATACTGTGTGGTTCTCATTAGAAAAACCCTGGGAAGGTTTCCTGGTTTCAAATGTTCCAAAACTTGTAGGGAAGAAACTTCGTCCTTGGGAACGGAAGGATAAAAAATTGCGATAATTCTCGGAATGACCTATTGAACGGGAGCACATTGGCATGAAAAAAATGACGGACTTCCTTAAAATAAAGTCGACTGACCAGTTACTCTGGCAACAGGACTGGGACGAGACCGGTTATAGAGTCTTTCTTAACTCCGCAACACAGTAGTTCCCACAAAGTGTTCGTTAACATGTTTTCTGTTCAGTACACACAACATCTTGTAACCTAGTCTTCAGTTCTTCGACATCAGCAATTGGTGCACTCACACTACGTACTCTCACTAGGCACTCACACTAAGCCTACCACTTCTAACGTTTCTTTAAACCTGTCATACCATCGCTTTATTGATTTTGCATCAGGAGTGTTGCGTCCATAACAGCGTCGAAATGTGCGCTGAACATTAATGGGTGATTTCGTTTCATGAAACTAAAGTAGACATTGAGCTTTCTCTTGAATCGACACCATTTCGGCGGAAAATGATACCTTCCTTACAAATGTTTCCCTGTTCATTCTGGAATAGAGATCCTACATTAGAGAGAGATTGGACATTGACGGAATGTCCGACATGTAAGTTCAAAAGCAGGTGGAACGCAGTAGAACGGAATGTATTTTCATAACTCTCTGAAGGCATATAAAACGAATTTTCGATGATTTTAATACAATAAAAAGTGTTAGAAGGTGATGAAAATACATTGCATTCTACTACGCTCCACCTGCTTTTGAACTTGCGTGGCAGACATTTCGTCAATGTCCAATATCTCGCTAATGTATGATCCCCAATTCTGGAAGGAGCAACCGTGCCATCCATTGCAGAAAAAGCTGCTAAAACTAACCTATCCAATGATACAATACGTTACATTATTATACAAGCGGTTATTTTGTAATGAATTATTCTTATCAGGGCAAGGCTTATGGTTCACTCTGTATTAAGTGATCCGTTATTGAAAGGCAGACTTATATGATTTTTAAAACAAATAGATTTCAATGATGAAGCATGTTTAATTTATCGCTTTTTCTAATTAAAAATTTAAAAAGAAATAATCGTTTGAAAGCATTTTTTCTTATGTTTCTATTATATTACAATTTCATTGTCATACAATTTCGAATTAGATATAAACATTATTTATAAATAAAGAACATTATAGTAAAATACCATAACAATAATGCGAGTTAACTGCTTCTTAATGCTTATTTAAAACATTTCATGCATTTATTTAAAAGTAACATCTAGACAGAATAAGTCCAGGTAATCTGTTTACTAAATAATGCAATTGTTGTTATTCGAGAAAAATATCTGATTTATTTAATTTTTTTAAATAGGTTAAGAATTTCTTTGGGGTGATTACTTTACGTTCAATATTATACCTCTTATTTCAATACATATGTTTTGTATATGTGGAAGAAGGAATTTCTTAAGACACTCAAAGGAAAGGACAAATAAACTGTAACGAAAGGTTTCTTAACTAGCTTTTAAAACTATATGTTTCGTAATCTAGCAAAATGTAAAATAGTTACGAACGAAAATATACAATAGCCTCTTCCGGGGATACCCAAGATTCCAAAAAGCTTTCTTTATCTTTAGAGACACCAGAAACCAACATATTTTCGAGATTTAAAGTAACATTTATGAAAACATTTTTTTCCACTGATTTTCGAAAACGTTTCCGAGTAGTTTTTATAGTGTATTAATCAGTTTTCTTAACTCGGAATATAGATTTTTTTGGATATCACCATTTCTCAAGTAAGCATTTTCATGTTAAACAAAAATGTTTCACAGACATACATGAAAATTTCATAACATTAACATTAACATTAAAAATAAATTTGCTTTGTTACTTTAACAGGTATACACACAATTTCACAGCTGAAAATACAGTAACCCCTCGTTATATCGCGCCCCGGTGTATCGCGCATTTGGCTATTTCGCTCTTTTTTAGTTGTCACCGCAATAAATTTAGTTTCTCGAAAAAGCATTTAAAATTTTTGAAGCGTCAAAACCTAAGCATATAAGTGAAATGCAATTAGTTCATTTTCGTTCTTTAATTTCCAGTGACAATCAGATAATAAAATAAAATCAAAAAACAACTCTGGATTATAATTTTCAGAAAATACTACAATATGTAAGTAAAAATGCATACTGTATATGTACGTTTTTGTATATATTTAACATTTTACCATATATTTTGTATTGAACTTGTAGCTTGATTGAACAAGAATTAAATTGAAAACCTCGTAGTTTAATTTAGGGCTCTTTATTTTTCATTTATAAACACTCTTCTCACCCCCCCATACCCCCTCGGTATATCGCGCTTTTTTCTTATCTTCCAAGTAGCGCGATATATCGTGTGGTTACTGTATTTGATTGGAAATTGATATCCAAAAATCCGATATTCTGGTTCGAGAAAACTGATTAATATATTATAAAATTATTTGGATACGATTCCGAAAATAAGTGGCACCAAAAGAAAATTTGTTTTTATAAGTCGTTATTTAAATCTCGGAAAAAAAATATTGGTTTCTAAGGATTTAAAGATAAAAACGCAATCCGGAATCATAGGTAATCTGGAAGAGGTTATTGTATGTATTTGTTCCTGGTTATATTATATTTTCTTGTATTAAGAATCATTGGTATTGTTTACAGCATGAAAATAACTGAGCCGGATACCATAATTTTCAGGTTTACAGACCGACATGATAATTTAACGACATTAACATTAAAATTAGTATTATTTTGTTACTTTTGCATGTATAAACTCATTTTCGTAGCTGAAAATGTGTAATTGGGAATTCATAGCATCCTAAAAACCAATATTCTGTTTCGAGAAAACTGATTAATACAGTATAAAAGTCACTCGGACATTTAAATTACCAATTAAATTTTTAGCAGGACTAAAACTATGCCTTAAATCTTTAAATAGAACTACAAAGCATGTGGATTTTCTTTTCACTTCGCTTAATAGCGTACAACCAACTTGAGTGAAAAATGTGTCCAGACCGGGGATCGAACCCAGATACCTTGGTATAGCGCACCAAGTGCTTTACCAATTAAGCCATCCGGACGACATCCAATCTGGCACCTCTTTCACTAATATACGTTGGCAAGGCTGCAACGTGCTTCGCCACTGATACTGTGCTCATGTTGACATTCCATCTTGCGCTGCGAAGTTGCAGCCTTGTCAATGTATATTAGTGAAAGAGGTGCCAGACTGGATGTCGTCCGGATAGCTTAATTGGTAAAGCACTTGGTGCGCTATACCAAGGTATCTGGATTCGATCCCCGGTCTGGACACATTTTTCACCCAAGTTGGTTGTACGTTGTTAAGCAAAGTGAAAAGAAAATTCACATTCTTTGTAAAGCTATTTACTTGGATATGTTTCCGGAAATCAGTGGCACCAACAGAAACTTAGCTTTTATAAATGGTTATTTAAATCTCGGAAAAAATACTGGTTTCTAAGGTTTTTAAAACTAAAAACGCAATCCGAAATCATGGATAATAGGGAAGAGTTTTTTGTATATATTCGTACTTCGTTATATTATATTTTACTTCATTAAGAAACATTGGCCTTTTTTACAGCGCGAAAATAACTGAGTTTTGGGAGTCCTTTACCAATAAACACTGCTAAAAATTTGCAACAAACAGTCCAGTCATTCGACCGTTTTCATTGAAAACGGTTACATAACTGTAAGTTAACTCTATTCTGATCATAATATGGACAATAATATGGTCAGAAAAGAATTACATTGCGGTTATCTAATCCGTTTTCTGTGAAAACGGTCGAATGGCTGGACAGTTTGCTACAAATTTTTAACAGTGTTGATTGGTAAAGGACTCCCAAAACTCAGTTATTTTCACGCTGTATAAAGGACAAATGTTTTTTAATGAAGTAAAATATAATATAACGAAGTACGAATATATACAAAAAACTCTTCTCTATTATCCATGATTTCGGATTGCGTTTTTAGCTTTAAAAAATTAAATTAACAACACATTTTTAGCTATAGCCCTGAACACCTATTAGACATTGAAAAACTGCACACAACCACGATGACAACCCTCTGATATGTCATTGTCTAGACGATAATGTTATAAAATATAAGAAATAAAATTGCTTGTGCTATGACATTCAGAGCTTGTATATAGAAGCAGAAGTTGCATATACACCTAGCACACTTTTGTGACGTTTCGTAGAGAACAAACACACATATTTTGTATTTTGACAAAATAAAGACAATAACTGAATTCTATTTTAAAATATAATCCATTTCACGAAAGAGAAAAATTGCTATAATTTAAAATTTTGATGAAGTTGGATGGCATATTAAATATCTTATTTTATATTGTATTTTCGAAAATATGTTGAATTATATGTTTCATTATACATTGCTTTATATAACGGGTTCCTTAATAATTAAAAAAAAAAAACTAATATTTTACACCGATTATTTTTCATATAATTCTTTTCAGAACCTAAACTAAATTCTTAATGAATATACGTAAAAAGGAAAAATATATCCCCTTTATACACTCATTCATAATAATGTATTTATTATACGCACAGACAAAAATTTATTTACTATATTTACACACAATAATGCGTCATTTTATTTTAAACAAAACAAAATGACAAAAGGAAATCTGACGGGAGATTTATTATTTTCAATTAAATGCACCATAGTTTCATATATAAAAAAGTATTTTATGTCCTACATTAAATATTTGAAAATTTCTTTTTCCTGATTTGGAAGATAAAAACAGATGAACTGACATAATGAATATGTAGGCGTTTGATAAAAGCCAGACACCCACGATGACAGTACTTTCATTAATATTTTTCTGGATCGTAAATATATGTTCAAACAATAATTCTGTATAAAAAAAACTAATTATTATTACATGCATTCTTATTTCATGCAGTACACATATTTTATTAGCATTTGATAAAATGCAGGCAATAAACAAAATAATAATTACTTTACCTACTTTAAAATTTAATTTAATGGATGAAAGAGAACAAATGATATATTTTTTAATATTTATAATAAGTTTGGCTTCTGTTTTTTAATATATTTTATATGATATATTTTATGTAATATATTTTTATGATATACTTTATATAATATATTTTTTAATGAAATTATAGTTGTCATGAATGTAATACACCTTCTAATTGCATCAAACAAAATTTGCTTTGTTGGTGAATTGAGATTCTAAGTATAATTTCTGATTATATTATTTTATGTACATCAAAAAATATATTATTCAAAATAAATAAAAAATATATCATGTTAGTCAGAATCCTATATGTAAATTCCCAAATTGTAATACAATGTATCCTTTCTTTTATTTTCTTAAAAGTTTCAATAAATCGTGTTCTTTCCTAGAAAGAATCACGGTGGTGCCTAAATGGCCCCTAATTGGTGCCTAAATGGTTTTAGCTGGGAATTTATAGACCCTTTCTGTTGGGTTTTGTGGAGATTCCCGGCTTTAAACTCAATGGGTTTGCCGCCCACGATTTTTAAAATTAGATTTTTTTTTTAATTTCACGAAATCTGTTATATGTTCTAAATTTTTAGTAAAATAGAAAATGTTTGAATCATGCAATCTACTGCGTGTGGTTCTTTAAAATAAATTTAACAAATAACTTAAATGTAGTTATTAAATAATGTTCTCGGTTTATTAGTGTTTTATATATTCTTCTTTAATATTTATTATTCTAACCAAGGATTTCTTTTCAATAAATAAATATTTCTTTTATAAACATGTGCATTCGACATTTACAATCTCATTTATAAAGTATAAACATGTATAAATATAGTATATTTTAAAAATTAAATAAATAAATTGGGAGAAATATATAACTAGTAGAATGTGCCAATCCCAAAACTGTCTTCTATCTCATACAGGTTTAAGTTGCAGTAAAAGCGAATGAGCACCAATTTATATCAAGGTCTAACTTAATCTGAAGTTTTATTAAATTCCGTGCATTAGTTCTTGCAATATGACTATCGCTAAAATCGAGTAAATACTGAACAATGCAGCATAGCAATGTTATTATTGACCCATTACTAGATGACACTTTGGAAACAACTTCTTTTGGAAAAGTATTTTATGGAAGATATGTGCGATGAAACTGCCCTGAGAAATAACGCCTTTCTTTATATGTCGACCATTCACTGCAAAGAATAAGGAGTTGTAATGAAACAAATTTCGCACCAAAACTGTCTACTTCTCTCCACAGAAACATTTTTTCCTTAGAATAAAGAAAATAGATTATATTTCTTTTACGGTTAGGTGAGATTCTAAAAGTGCCAGCAGTTCAACCGAAGATATTTCTGAAAAGCACGATTCAAGTGATTCATATTTGAGTGGCATGGAATAATTTATGATTCGAAATTCAAGCAATAATAAATGCATAAAATGTATTTTCCATACTTATAAATATATATTGTTCAAAAGGAACATTTTTATATACAGGGTGATTATAAAAAAACTATTCCGATGTATGAGCCCCTAACTGTCATATCGTTCACAGAAACTGAATGAAATTTTGGTTTAAAGTATTTTGAGGTATGCGCTCAAGAATCATGTGAAAAACAACAGTTAAATTCTAACAGTTACGGTTACAGCGACAAAATTTCGAAAATTTCAAATGGTAACACCTATTTTTTTTTATTGGAATGTGATCTTCATAGTGAAAAACCATCAAAAGCGTTGGAAAGGTATCTGTTGCACGAAAATCGTCGGCGCTAGACAGACTAACAAGAAAAGTTAAAACAACCAATAAGGGACAGAGAAAAAACAGAAAGTAAAACATTTTATTGTTCAGTGGTATCCACCATCTGCCGCATGTAAAGTGTCATCGTGTGTGAAATGGAAAATGTATTAAACACAATAAAATGTTATGTTTTCTGTTGCTTGTCTGTCCTTATTGGTTGTTTTCACTATTCTTCTTAGTCTGTCTAGCGCCGGCAATTTTCGTGATACAGGTACCGTTCCAACGCTTTTTATGGTTTTTCACTATGAAGATCACATTCCAATAAAAAAATAGGTGTTGCCATTTGAAATTTTCGAAATTTTGTAACTGTAACCGTACCTGTTAGAATTTAACTGTTGTTTTTCACATGATTCTTGATCGCATACCTCAAAATACTTTAAACCAAAATGTCATTCAGTTTCTGCGAACGATATGACTTTTAGGGGCTCATATATCGGGATAGTTTTTTTTATAATCACCCTGTATATTGTTAATTGTCAATATAAAAAAATGCTGGAACAATTTTTAAGCATGCCAACTTTTGTAGCTGCCAGTCCTAAGAATGGGTAAAATGTGAATGATAATTGTTATGTTTTATGGAATTGGAATTGCATTATCTGAAAATTTTATGCACGTGTAGGTGAAAAAATTAGTAAAATTAGTTTTTTGTAAATGATATATAAATTAACTAAACACTAAGACAAAGCAGAAATAAGAATTTTTCGTTACTTTAATCTAATTTTCCGTCTTCCCCGTCCAGTGTATTTCTTAATATAACTTATTTCATGTTTATATTCTTCATTTTTTAAAATATGGTCTGGCCTTCTGACGACAGACGCATTTGTTCTTGCCCCTGCTTGGATTTTTTAATGGCGACGCCCATTCCATACAGATAAAATATACTTGCAAAAATAAATAATAAAATTTCCACACGTTTTTAAGCCACGAGAGCTCATTCTTACTGAATAACTGAAAAAAACAAATTCTTAGAATTTTTTTAATTGCCACATTTTTTTTATCGTGAAAACTTATTTAAATAACAAAATACTCGAAATCATCTTTTCAGCAAAAGGTTTTATTCTCTGTCTCAAGTCGGACCACAGGTTATTTACTAAGTAAGTATAAAATCTGTCGTCCGGGCTAAATAAAAATAAAGTGACAATTATGTAAATTAAAACACAATCATTGTAAAATGATTCTGATTTATGAATAAAAATGCATGTTTTAATGACATAGTTTTTAGCAGTATTTTACTTTTCTAAAATAATATCCCCATCCATATACTTAAAGCTAACCTGCTTTTTAGTTTTTCGTGCAAAAATGCTATTTATACGCATGCGCGAGCATTCAGCTAATCAGCTAGAGGCTTTTACTATCTTCAGACGCGATGTTTCAGCCAATGAGGTGAAGGCTTTTTCCTCTCTCTCTAGAAGCATACGTGTATTACGATTCCATTTGGTTGTTCGGTTGTTGAAACTTTATGGATTTCTTTTATTAAGGTATTTTTTCATTTTACCGTATTTATTTTCTTTTTAAGTCGTATGTATTTTACTACTTTGAATTTTTTTATAACTAACCCTTTTTTTGAGAGAGAGAGAGATTTCGTGGCACGAAATTCCGCGAATCGTTTCCGATGGAAACAAACTATTAAGGTTCAAGTGTAAAATTTCAGTTTTTTAAACTTTTAATATGTAATTCTGTGTGATATGATTAAATTCATTTTTTCTCAGCGACGATCACAGTATTTTTATCAAATAATTTTTGTATTAATCAAGCTTTTTTGGTTATTAAGCATAGCTAAACACGAAAGAAAACTTTGTTATTTTAAGATTTTGATGTGAATTATTTGCGTACATTTATAAGGCGAGTTTCACTGAATAATTCAAGAAAAAAAAAATCTCATCATTATACATATTTAGTTATGCATTATTAATTATTTACTTGGCCTTTACTTTTAATATTTCAAACTTACAGCTGAATGTAACTATTAAAACATTTGAAATACTGTATTCGTAAAATGAAATTTCAGCTTAAACACTCGACAATTACTTTTAGTTATGCATTATTAATTATTTACTTGGCCTTTACTTTTAATATTTCAAACTTACAGTTGAATGTAACTATTAAAACATTTGAAATACTGTATTCGTAAAATGAAATTTCAGCTTAAACACTCGACAATTACTTTTACTTATGCATTATTAATTATTTACTTGGCCTTTACTTTTAATATTACAAACTTACAGCTGAATGTAACTATTAAAACATTTGAAATACTGTATTCGTAAAATGAAATTAGCTTAAACACTCGACAATTACTTTTAGTTATGCATTATTAATTATTTACTTGGCCTTTACTTTTAATATTTCAAACTTACAGCTGAATGTAATTATTAAAACATTTGAAATACTGTATTCGTAAAATGAAATTTCAGCTTAAACATTCGACAATTACTTTTAGGTTAAATTCAGGTTTTCTCAGTGACGATCACAGTATTTTTACCAAATAATTAAAAGTACTACATGCATGCATCTATCTATCTATCTATCTATCTATCTATATTAGAAATTGTGCAGGTTTCTGGTCACTGTTTTGTTTACATATTTTAAACAAAAATTTCAATTTAATAATGCACTGAAAATTATAATGAATGCTTACAATTAAACACAACAACACAAAACAAAAAATTTCACAAAAACACATTATTTCCCCGATATTTTCCCACAACTAATCAATAAATTTCATGATATTTTATTGCGATTTTAAACCATGAACTTTAGTACTTTTCTGTTATATGGACACTATGCCAAAATGTATGTATGTATGTTTGGCGACAATGGTGTACGTATAACGGAAAAGTGCCTGAATTATTATTTATATATATATATATAAAATATAAACATAATTGGCGACACAGCAAGTTTTCTGGATTTCTCCCTGGCTCTCTAACCACATTGTTAACAAAACAAAAAATTCACAAAAAACACATTATTTCCCCGATATTTTCCCACAACTAATCAATAAATTTCATGATATTTTATTGTGATTTTAAACCATGAACTTTAGTACTTTTCTGTTATACAGACACTATGCCAAAATGTATGTATGTATGTATGTATGTTTGGCGACAATGGTGTCCGTATAACGGAAAAGTGCCTGAATTATTATTTTTTTATATATATATAAAATATAAACATAATTGGCGACACAGCAAGTTTTCTGGATGTGAAAGGCGGAGATGAATTTCATTCATTCAATGACCTTTTTAAAAGTTTCATGTTTGGATTGAGTGCACATGAACATAGAAACCGATACCTATTTCTATGTTCATGATTGAGTTATTTGGATATCTTTTCGTATAGCACAGAAAATCATTTCTCCCGCTTTCGTAATACAGATAAATTCTGGTGTATTTCTTTTCTTCTTTTTATATCATAAGTACTTTTCTACTTTAAATTTTTTTAACCTAATAGTAATTGTCGCGTTTCTAAGCTGAAATTTCATTTTTCGAATGCAGTATTTCAAATGTTTTAATAGTTACATTCAACTGTAAGTTTGAAATATTTAAAATATTAAAAGTAAAGGTCAAGTAAATAATTAATAATGCATAACTAAATATGTATAATGATCAGAATGACATATTAAAATGTGTACAGAATGACATGAAAATTTTAAAAAACTGAAATTTTGCACTTGCAACTTAATTGTAAATTTCATTGTTTACATTGGAAACGATTTGTGGATTTTAAGAATTTGCGGAACTTCGTGTCACCAAATTACTAAATCTCTCTCTCTCACTCTCCAAAAAAAAAAGGGTTAGTTTAAAAAAATTCAAAGTAGCAAAATACATACAACACAAAAAGAAAATAAATACGGTAAAATGAAAAAATTACTTTAATAATAGAAATCCATAAATTTTCAACAACGACATCAAACGAACGTATCTCATTTTTCGTTTGTGATAAGGAACGCTCCTTTGGCCCCCTCCACTCATTGGCTGAATTGTAAAGGGCAAAATTGGGGGACAAAATGACTACAGCATTTCTGAGAAAAGAAAAAATCAGAAGCTATCAGGGCTTGAATTTCAGGGCGGGATTCGCGCCGAAAATTTTGAAATCCAGCCCAAAAAAAGACAATGAGTGGGAGCCTCCCGCCCAAAAAATTTCAGCATTTTTGGAGAAATTTGCATTATTTAATTTACCTGCAACCAAAAGATAAATTTCGTGATTTTTTTTCGCCGCAACCGATTGACGGACTTTGTGTTTTTTCCGCGACTGATCGACGAACTTTGTGGTTTTTTCCGTGACAGATCAACGAACTTTGAGTTTTTTCTGCGACAGATCGACGAACATTGCGTTTTTTAAGCGACTGATCGACGAACATTGTGTTTTTTGGGGACATATCGACGAACTTTGCGTTTATTCTGCAATCGATCGACGAAATTTTTCTTTTTTCCCTGACTGATCGACGAACTTTGCATTTATTCCGCAATCGGTCAACGAAATTTGCTTTTTTCCGCAACTGATCGACGAACTTTGCGTTTTTTCCGCGACAGATCAACGAACGTTGCATTTTTTTCTGCGACTGATCAACGAACTTTGTGTTTTTTCTGCGACAGATAGACGAACATTGCGTTTTTTAAGCGACTGATCGACGAACCTTGCATTTTTTGGGGACAGATCGGCGAACTTTGTGTTTATTCTGCAATCGATCGACGAAATTTGCTTTTTTCCCCCGACTGATCGACGAACTTCCCGTTTTTTATGACAGATCGACGAACTTCGCGTTTTTTATGACAGATCGACGAACTTAGCATTTTTTCCGCGACAGATCGATGAACTTTGTATCTTTTCCACGATCGATCGGTGAATCTCAATCAAGTAAAATCTAAAGTCAGAAATTTATTTAACAACCTAATTGTTAAGGGTCCCTAACACATTTAATGGAACTTGAAAAATACACTACATATATAAAACTTAACTTTCTTCCCTTTTTTATAATAAAAATAAACATTTTACATAATCATTCTCAGTTGACTTAATTTTTTCAATGGTATTTTGTCATGTCTGCATTAATGTAATTCTTTAAATAGCACGTAAAATAATAGTGGGGTTTAAAGATTTTATTTTCTCCCTCCCAAACATTACAACTCCCCTCCATTTAAAAATGTTGGTAGGGAGACTCCCGTCCTTGGAAAAATTGAATTTCAAGCCCTGCCTATAATATGTTTGTGTGTATTGAGGTTTGTATAGATGTTTGTGTGTGTGCTGTTTTTAATAAAGAAAGTTTCATTTTTCACACGAACCTTTCAAAAAATTCACATTCTTTGCGCAATCCTTTAACAAAATTCGCATTTTTTTTCGTGATTCTTTAATGAAATTCGCATTTTTTTCTGTATCTTTTTTTTTGTCGAGATTCACAATTTTTTCAGCTATCCTATGACGTAATTTGTGTTTTTTTCAGCGATAATTTGACGAAATTTGTGTTTTTTCTGCGATTTTTTTTTCACGAAATTTGCGTTATTTTCCATGATTCTTTTATGAAATTTGCGTTTTTCTGTGATCCTTAGACGAAATTTTCTTTTTTCGCAATGCTTTGATAATAATCACATTTTCTCTGCTGCCTTTTGATAAGATTCATGAATTTTCAGCAATCCTTCGATGAAATTCGCATTTTTTCAGCAATCTTTGAAGAAATTCGCATTTTTCTCTCGATACTTTAACGAAATGTGCGTTTTCCAGCGATTTTTTGATAAAATACATTTTATTCCGCAATTTTTAGACGAAATTTGGCAAGAAAGCGTTATCTTTCGGTGAAATTTCCTGTTTTGCGATTCTTTGACAAAATTTGCTCATCTTTTGCGTAAATCGCGTTTTTCTGTGGCCTTTTAACAAAATTCACGTTTTACATGATCCTTTGATGAAATTAGTGTTTTTCCCGTGATCATTTGACGAAATCTAGGATTTTTTTCCCGCGAAGATTGATTATTTGTTTTTAGTCTGCAGGTGCCCTAAAAAGTTTGTGATGCCTGTCGCTGCATTGCACGCATTCTGCCACGGTGTATCAAAAAAACAAAATTCATCCTAAAGAATCATTGTTTCGTTTCTGGAAATGAACAACCGTCAACTCATTGGCTGAATTATAAAGGGTGAAATGTGTAGGCACTGAGTATCATCTATACTATTAATGTTGGTAAACGTCTGTCTGTGTGTGTGTTGTTGTGTCTGGCGTCTGTAAGCACAAAACTCTGCATGCAGACGACGGACATAAGTGCTTTTGGTATAAAAAAATTCGGAAGGGGAGTTTTTAAAAATTCACAACATTTTGCGGGAGAAGAGGGGTGCGAACGAATTTAAAAAATGAGTCCGCATCAATAATTATGGCGGCGGGGGTAGTATGTTTTGCCCACACGGGGTGGAGACTTTTCTTTGCTGACACCACTCATATGATATATCGTTCGAAAGGCCTGCGACTGCCTTTTCATGTTATGCATCTGTGTGGTCCATCCCCCCCCCCGCCAATTGGACCGCTTTTCTAAATTTTGCACATACCACTCATGTTATATATCGTTAAAAAGATCTGTGACCGCTTAATCATATTATGCATCCCCCCACTTTGCACCCCCCCAAGGGGGTACTTTTGTAAATTTTGCACAAACCCTTCATGTTACGTATTGTTGGAAAGGTTTTTGACTGCGTATTCATGTTATGCATCTCCAGGGTTCATCCCGCCACTTCCCCCCCCCCCTTAAGGGGGCACTTTTCTAAATTTTGTTTACACCCCTCATGTCATATATTGTTGGAAAGATCTGTGACCGCTTAATCATATGCATCTCCAATGTCCATCTCCCCAATTTGCCCCCCCCCCAAGGAGGCAATTTTCTAAATTTTGTTGACACCCCTCATGTCATATATTGTTGGAAAGGTCTGTGACCGCTTAATGATATTATGCATCTCCAATGTCCATCTCCCCACTTTGCCCACCCCCCCTCCCCCAAGGCGGTACTTTTCTAAATTTTGCAGACAACCCTCATGTCATATATCGTTGGAAAGGTCTGTGACTGCTTAATCATATACATATCTCCAATGTCCATCTCCCCACTTTGCCCCTCCCCCAAGGGGGTACTTTTCTAAATTTTGCAAACAACCCTCATGTCATATATTGTTGGAAAGGTCTGTGACCGCTTAATCATATTATGCATCTTTAATGTCCATCTCCCCAATTGTCCCCCCCCAAGGGGTCAATTTTCTAAATTTTGTTGACACCCCTCATGTCATATATTGTTGGAAAGGTCTGTGACCGCTTAATCACATTATGCATCTCCAATGTCCATCTCCCCACTTTGCCTCCCCCTCCCCCAAGGGGGTACTTTTCTAAATTTTGCAGGCAACCCTCATGTCATATATCGTTGGAAAGGTCTGTGACTGCTTAATCATATGCATATCTCCAATGTCCATTTCCCCACTTTGCCCCCCCCCTCCCCCAAGGGGGTACTTTTCTAAATTTTGCAGACAACCCTCATGTCATATATCGTTGGAAAGGTCTGTGACTGCTTAATCATATGCATATCTCTGATGTCCATCTCCCCACTTTGCCCCCCCCCAAAGAGGTACTTTTCTAAATTTTGCACACAACCGTCATGTTATATATCGTTGGAAAGGTCTGTGACCACTTAATCATATTATGCATGTTCCGTGTCCATCCCCTACTTTACCCCCCCCCAAGGGGGTACTTTTTTAAATTTTGCACACACCCCTCATGTTATATATCGTTTGAAAGGTCTTTAAATGCTTATTCATGTTATGCATCTCCTTGGTCCATCCCGCCATTTCCCCCTCCCCAAGGGGGCACTTACCATTTACTTGCACAACAGCGCTAAATGTGTCAGATGAAAGAAATTCCGCGAGTGCATGTGCCAGTGAAACTTAGCCAATTGCTGTTCTTCAACCTAGCTTTAATTCAAAGTGGGTTTTTTATTTATTTGAATTATTCTGCAAAAGTTTCAAACATTTTAAAGCAGCTATGAATTTTATTTTTATGGTACTATCAAGTTTTTTGCCGTCAAATTTTGACGGGTTCCATCTAGTAAATTATAAACTTAAAATACACATATTTTAATCTTACTATTTAAGATGAGTCGAAATCGTCAAACAAGAAAAGATGCAGTCGTCAGAGTTTTTCATCTGATTTCCTTGAATCACGAGCCGACTGTGACAGAACAATACTATAGGCAGCAAATATTACACAAATGTTCTTGGGGAGGGAATTCTGACTTTTTAATCAGAGAAGGTCTGCCCTCTGTGTATCAGCCATGGCAGAAGGCATGGCTGATTCGATGACATAAGTATTGATACATACGACAAATTGAATTTCCCTACTAATAGCAGTATACATGAGTCAGAGAGGCTACATGAAGAAAACCACGAGATTTATTCCCATATGGACGCAGCCATAATAGCCCCTGTGTAGACAAATGAAGATGCTTTGGCACAGCGCGTGCTTGATCATGCATGTGAGTGGAAAAATAAGAGCTACAATTACCATGATCGCAAATTTACTTCATTTCTGAATTATTGTAAAGACCAACAGCTTACAGTGCATCCAAATTCTGATAATTCTGACATCAGATTTACAGATGAGCAGCAGAAGATACTTTTTTTATGCACAGAACAGCTCTCGTCTTTACAAACAACAGTTAAAAATTGTCCTAAGTGTACTTTTATTATTGTGTAAGCCCGAGTTGGAAAAAGTACGTTAATTCAAGAAATGTGTAAAAGAGTTAGTGAGCACTCAGGACCGGAAGGTATCACGGTGTTGTATCCAACAGGTATTGCTAAAAGTAATGTCGAAGACAAGACAATTCACTCTCCACAAAAAGTACTAACGTGTCTTAAAGCGTTCGCTGTTTTCGAAGTGAAGCAGCACGAAATCTGTGGCTCATTATAGATCCAGTATCTTTTCTCATTATTAACGATTTTTCAATGATCAGATCAAATGTCGTCAGATGGCTGCCCTTGAGAAAAAATTTCTCGAAGGAAAACCAGAAAACATTGAGCATATCTGGTAAAGTCTCTATGCTTTTATAAGAGCCTTTTTCAAGAATCTGGTCATTTTGTTTACCTTATTCGAAATATTATGCAGCTGCAGTCTGGACATTTGGGTTTTGCGTGAACAAATAGTGATTAAGACTTTTGAAAAGTATTTCACCTGAAGAAAGTCGATGAGACAAAGCGACGATCAGAAAGCACAATTTTAATAGACTCCTGATTCGCTGTCAGTGGCAAAATACAGGCGACTAATAAATTTCTGCGCAAAGCTATACTGCCTCCCGTTGAACTTGGTCGAAATCTTGAAATTTAAAATTGAATTCAAAATCTTAGAATTGTATCGAAATCTTTCATTTCGATATTCCATACTCCTTTTTCCCACAAACAAGCAAGCTGAAGAACATAATCATGAAATACTTCGTAAATCAAAATGACCAGTGGCAAGAATATTAGCAGACCTCAATAATCAAATAGTAAGATGTAGTGAAGATGATTACGCATCTGGACTTTAAGCTGAATTTTTCTTGGCAGTTGGTTGCAGAGTTGTGTTACGCACCAATCTGTAGACAAAGGGAGAATCGGTAACGGTGCACTTGGTATGGTAAATGGTATCATCTACGGCCCAGGACTTCGGACTCCAGGCTTTCCACAGGCTGTAATGGTTGATTCTGAAGATTATTATAGAACATTTCTAATTGAAAGCGTTTCCTTGTCACACAAATTTCTAAATTTTTGAAATAAAAAAACTGTCTCATGCTCATGGATTGCTTTGCCTTTAACAAATGCATATGCTGTCATCATACGCAAATCGGAGGGTTTAACTTTGTCAAAAATTACTGTGGACATTGGTCCAAAGGAGTTGTCACTTGGAGGAACTAATGGCGCTGTTAGCAGAGTTTGTTGTTCGGAAGATGCTATCATTGAAGTGCCTTTTGCAAAAGATAGCTTCGTTCAAAATAGAAGAATGGGAGAACTTCCTGATAGATTAGCATTTGACCATTACATGAGGCAACGAACAACTGAATAAACACTTAAAAATGAACATTCAACAGTTGTTATTGTAAACTTACTTTTATACTATTAAGCAGGAAACATATATATATTTTTTAATTTTAAAATGTTGTTGTTTAAGATTACGTGACTCAAGGCTCCAACAGTTCGGCCTGACGGATGGTAGTACATTAGTTAAATTAATCTTGGTACAACGCTACATTTTGTCATGTAATCTAGGAAATAACAAAGAGATTAAATAACGGTCTTTGCTATACTTAGTCTTCATAATAATATTTGTTTGACTCTGACTTGACTGTCATTTTAAATTTCCAGGATATATAAATCAATTCTGCTAGAAAAAACTTTATTCGAAGTTTTCAATATTTCAATAATATTCCATTTCTTTACCAAGAGCAGGCAAATTGTATAGGATGTTGAATACTGCGTCTCTCACTCTGAGAGCTTGTTAGTTTGCTTGTTGTTTCATCAGCTAAAAGCTGATTGCTTAAGCATCACTTATGAATAACAATAAAGAACTATTTCGACATATATTAATTCAAACTCTGTACCAAATATTTCAAATTGCTTTTCTAAACATTACATAGTTTTGTATTTTATTTATTGTTTAAATGAGCATCTTGAGAAAAATTACAACTCAGTTGCTGTATATTTAAAAAAAATAAAAAGCTTTTTAACTTATAAAGAGGTTGTTAGGCAAAAGTTAGTGTTAAAATTACTTTTGCTTATCGAAAACTGAAAAAAAAGGAATTACGGAAAATTAGACAAAAAAATTTTGAGATACATTAATTCTATACATTAAGCTGTAATATATTATTTAATGTTCACAAATTCTTTGGAACACTATTTTCATTTATAATTGCATAATTTTGCTAATATTTTGGTGCCTTCTGTTCTCGACTGAAAAGTATACAGAAATTTAGTTGGGGTGAAACATTTTTTTTTCTTAGCTATTTAGGACAAACATTATGAAATATTACTCTTTTTTAAAGTGTTTTATAATTTTTCTGCAGAGAAAAAAAATTATCTTGGACACTTCCGGTACGCTTAGACTTTCGGTAGAGTGTGTTTAAATAAACACGATGTTTCAGAAAATATCATACTTTAATACCAACAAAGTTAACAAATAAAAATAATCTTTACTATTTTACTTGAGGAAATTCTTTTGTTGTCGATATGTTGTCGATAAGGTCTTTAAATGACCATACAAGATTTTAAAATTATTTATAGTTGACTAGCCGATCTTCGCCCGTCTAGCCGCTCGTTTCCGAGTGGGGCCCAGATACATAGTGCAGGGTACCGCCATGATTTCGCTTGGGGCTCAGAAAGTGCATTTTATATGCAACCAGAAAAATATAAACAAAATACTTTCAATTAAAAGTATACGAAAATAACTAATAATATTATAAAAAGCACTTAAATAAAGATTTCGCGACATAATTGTTTTTTCATGAGCCTTCTGACAAAATACTAAAGGGCCCTAACCGTGATTATCTAGGGATGGGGCTCAAGTAGTACTTTGTATCTGGGCCCCACTCGGAAGCGACCGGCTAGTATATAATAAAAAATCAGCAATAGTTCTGTTTTTTTCTAATCTTCCTCAATCGGGTTCACAGCCGATGTTGCCCAAAAACTCGCTAGCTCTAAAATCGCTGAAATACATGATTAACTATTTTTTTTTTTGTAGACTTGTAAAGCGGAGTTTCACATTCTTACTTAAAACTGCTCCTGAGATATGGCACAGTTACCTAAAATTTTCGACACACAGTGTGACCCCCTTGATGGATTATTATCTAAAATTGCTGAAATACATAGTTACCTATTTTCTAGTACATTTGTTATCCTAAATTTCACGCATCTACCTATTACTGAGATATCACAAAATAACATAGGAAATCCGACCCCCATTTAACCGTCTTTAGTAGTTGAATTTCTAAAATCGCGGAAATACATGTTTAACTATTTTTTAGTAGATTTGTTATCCTGAATCTGTGATTTCAAGCTCATAACTAAAAATGCAGCGAACATTCGAAATGACCTAAAATTTTATACCCTCATTTAGCCCCCCCCCCCTTAATAGGTGAATTTCTAAAGTCGCTGAAATATGTGTTTAATTATTTTTATAGCAGATTTGTTATCCCGAATTTCACGCTACCAACTACCAAAACTACTGATGAGACATGGTGAAAAGGTGAAATCATCGAAAATTATCGACCCCCTCCTATTTAACTTCCTTAGTAGTTGAATTTCTAAAATCGCCTAAAATGCATGTTTAACTATTCTTTAGTAGATTTGTTATCCCGAAATTCACGCTCCTAACTATAACTTCTACTGAGATATGGCAAAATGGCGTAAAACATTCGACCCCCATTTAACCCCACTTAGTGTCTGAATTTCTAAAATCGCTGAAATACGTGTTTAATTATTTTTTCAGTAGATTTGTTATCCTGAGTTTCATGATTCTACCTATAATTTCTACTGAGATATGGAAAAATGACCTAAAATATTTGACCTCCTATTTAACCCCCATTAGTTGCTGAATTTCTAAAATTGCTGAAATATATGTTTATCTATATTTTTTGTTGATTTATTATCTCGAATTACGAACTCCTAACTAAAAATGCTGCTGAGATATCGCGAACAAGCAAAATGACCTAAAATTGACGAATTTCTAAAATCGCTGAAATATGTGTTTAATAATTTTTTTAGTAGATTTGTTATCCTGAATTTCACGTTCCTATCTAAAACTGCTGCTCAGATATGGCGAAAACGCGAAATGACAAAAAACTTTTGACCCCCATTTAACCCCCTTAGTGGTTAAATTTTTAAAATCGCTGAAATATGTGTTTAAATAACTTTTGGAACATTTGTTATCTTGAATTTCGCGCTTTTAACTAAAACTGCTGTTGAAATATTGTGAAAAGGCAAAATGACCTAAAACTTTAAACTTCTAAAATCGCTGAAATACGTGTTTAATTATTTTTTTAGTAGATTTGTTATCTTGAAGCCCACGCTCTTACCTAAAACTGCTGATAAGATATGGTAAAAATGTGAAATCACTAAAATTTTCGACCCCCCATTTAACCCACTTAGTGGTTGAATTTCTACAATCGCCTGAAATACATGTTTAACTATTCTTTAGTAGAATTGTTATCCCAAATTTCAGGCTCCTACTTAAAACTCCTGCTGAGATATGCCGGAAAGACGAAATTATCTAAAACTTTCGACCCCCATTTGACCCCCTTATGCTGTGAATTTTCAAAAATCCTTTTTTAGTACGCGCTTACATTGTCTAAAGAAGTCTTCCAAATTTCATTGTTCTAGGACAAACGGTAGAGGCTCGGCATTGATTATGAGAAAAACAAGCTACTCCTTTATAACTATAGATTAATAAACATGGGATTTTTGACTTTGATTTTTTACTTATATTTTCTTATATTATATTACAATTACTTGATTACAGATTTTTTTTTCTACTTGGGTTCCGCTAATATCTTGGTGTATAAGGGACGTAGCAAGGCCATCACACGAAACACCGCCCACCGCGAATTCTGCGGCGGCCTCCTAGTCCCGCCCGAGACGTACAGTCGTGGAAAAAAAAAACGGAACACCCCCCACTAACTCTGCAACAAATTATAGTAGAAGGCAGTGACTGGTACCAAACGATTGGAAATAAAATCTACTTTTAAGTGATGTATATAAAATTTGCTTAGGGGGCCATATACATATAAAAACACACCCAAACTTTGTATTTTTCAATAGCAAGACCCAAATTTGACAACATATTTGAAATCTGCAGTTCAAACTATGCCTAGATACCAAATTTCATTAAATTCCTACGATTAGTTTCTGAGAAATTAATTACTTTATAATGAGCATATTTAAGGGGCTGTATCCAAATTGAAGTTCGGTACTCGATTGTTGAAATGCTGCAGAATGTCACCTTTTAATGTATTATGTTTTACCGATATGACCATTTTACTCACTTAATAAGTTTCGGTTATTGTTATATGCTGTAAGATAATGTTTACAAGTGTTGAATTATCCGATTTTACCCCCTTGGGGACGAGCGACACGTATGCGTGACGCATAAGATGCTCAGAATCCTCGATTTTTCCCACCAGTTATTTTTTATTGCAAGCTTCGCCTTATTATATCTTAACATTTCCACAATTCAATTAGACGAAAATTTCTGTTTTGAAAAACCGGTGGTAAATTATTAAAAATTCTGTAATAGACTCTCGTCACGAAGGGATTAAAAAAACATAAGATTATTTGTAATTAAAATAGTCTTAGAATATGTAAATGTTATTGGAATTTTACAGGTGCTTTTATAATGATTTTTCTCAGATTTTGCATCTATTTAACTCGCCTTTTCTTTAGTTTATTGGCAGAAACGTGAATAATATTGACAGATACAAAATTTAGAATTAAAAAAAAATAGTATAAAGCAACGTAATGAAACAAACTAAAAATAACAAAAAAAAAAAACCGCAGATAAATTGTTTTTTAGTCTGAAAATAAATCCAGACATTGCTTTTTTTTTAGTAGCGAGAGGAGGGGGGGGTGTCTTGTTTTGAGATATGTTCGCAGAATTTACATTCCGATTTATTTGAAGACCTAAAACTAAATATATGTTATAAAGACATCTGAATAACTTTACATCCGTTATTCTCCTTCGTAATAGGGGTAATAATTCTATGATTAAACCTATTCTGGTAGTTCATTTGAAATTTTACAATTAACTCATTAATGCCTCCTGGCAAGAAAACTTGCCATATGACATTTATTATTTATTATTATTATTATTATTATTATTAGATTTTTTTGCACACTGCTAGCGATTGGGAAATAATCTTGCCTATCAGAAAACCATAAAAATAACTTGTAATTTTTTTTTCAATTAGCCTGTTTAATCGAATAGATTTAAATACGAAAGTTATAGAAGAAATATTGTAATTTTTTCTTCGCAATAAACTACCAATATAAACCTTACCTATTAATCCATGTTGAAACAGTTTGAAGAGACACTTGAAAATGCCCAGCTATATAACGAAAACTTTTTCCAGCTTGCCACATGCCAATCATTTGGCCTTTCGTTGCTTCAGTTAATTGTGGGGCCATTTTGTTTCAGCAAATACTCTACACATATGCATTTATAATAAACTTCACTTCAAACATATATACTGCAGAAAAAACAATATAGCTTTATTAGACTGGAAAAGAAGCTATAAATCCATTTAAAGGTAACAAAAATGATTAAGTTTTTTCTAAGGTAGAACTGATCATATTTTTCAAAATGAGCTTTATTACTTTAAAAATAAAAGCGAAACTATTTTCCATAAATGAAAACATATATCTCATGCAAATACGTTTTACGTAATTTTAATGAAAAATTTTAAAGCAGACATTGAAAAAGTAAAAGAAATATATAAATATATATATATATATATATATATATATATACTAATAAAGGCTGGGGTTCTGGTGCCTCGCTATCTTATATCTTACTACAATCGCAGGTCGTTGTCAGAGTTGTTTAACGTAAGATCACGAAGCATTGAAATACGGTTTACGTATTGTTTATAGTGTAAGACAGACTTAATCTCTAAGTTTATCAAGTCACTATAATCCCAGCCAATGAGTATAATATTTTCTCAAAGAGGAATGAGAGCTCTCCGACCCGAATATCGATTCTCACCACTAAATTTTAATAGTATTCTCCAACGTAAAGAATTTCAGAAATTTTGTCCTTGAATAAGGTAACAAATACTATTCAAATTTAGTGGTGTCAATCGGGATTTCGAGTCGGAGCGCTGCCATCCCTATTCAAACTATGCTTTAATGCACATCATAGACGTCCCCTTAAAGCAGCATTTTGTCGTTTTTTAAGCATAATTTGAAAACTACTTGGAAAAAAAAATTGAAATTTTGAATACACTTTAAGAAGGACATAATAAATATAAATCCATCAAAAAAATTGTAGGTTGCAATTCATAATTTTTTCGAATATTAATTTCATAATTCATAATTAATATTATAAAATTTTAAAAATTACAAATTTGACGTAGTTATGTTTGGGTTTTTGAGTTTTATAACCAAACAAAACGTTAGCACATTAGGATTATAATTTCAGGAGATATTAATAAAAATATGAAAATGTAATTTAACATTAGAAGCTCTAAAATTTGAATGTTTATAACGCAAAAACTTATCATCCAAATGACTTAAAATTTTGTATCTAGGCATAGTTTGAACCGAAGATGTAAAATATCATGTCAAAAGTTGGTGTTGCCATTGAAAAAATTAAAGTTTAGGCTGGTTTTAATATGTAGATGGCCCCTTAAGCAAATTTTAGATACATCACTTAAAAGTAGACTTTATTTCCAATCGTTTGGTACCAGTCACGTCCTTCTACTATAATTTGTTGCAGAGTTAGTGGGGGTGTTCCGTTTTTTTTTTCCACGACTGTACATAGATCTCGAAGCCGCAAGGGATCGTCGATAGTTTCAGAACGCCGATCTCAAACCTTCCCGCTTTTCGAGGTGTTTAATTTGTTCATTTTTCTTTTAAATTTGTCCTGTTTCAATTTTCAGATTTTTTTTTCGCTACTTTTATGGCTTTCGCTAGTGTCTCTGTATATATGGGACGTAGCAAGGACAATCACGCAAAACGCTGCGCTCTGCGAATTCTGCGGCGGTTTTTTTTTCTTTCTTCATAGCTTCCACTGTCCCCCACCGCCCGAGACGAACATGCAGCTCGCTGCCTCAGGGGTTCGACAATAGCTTCAGTGCCCTTAAAAAAGTTCAAGCCTGGAATCGAATACGGCACCTTGGAATAACGCTCCAATACTCTACCATTGACCTACGAGGACGACACTATATCTCCCACTTATATATGTCATGGTGCCGTAAATGATAAAATATGAAGTTTTCTCACGGGTTTATTTTATATTTATGATTAAAAACCAAAATTGAAATTCAAACGTTTAGAAAAGAAATATATTATTGATCGATCGAAGCTGTGGTATTCACGTGTAGCATAAAAAGTATGATTTGTTATAATAGATTAAATTATAATTTAATTTATAATACTTTTTTTAGTTAGTGGAAAAAAATAATTATTTTTTTTCGGAAGTTTTAGTTAGCGGAAAAAAATAATTATTTTTTTTCCGTGTTTTTCCCGAAGAAGTTGATGTTATCTTCTAATGCAGTTAAAATAAATTTTTATTCCTCTCGCGCGTGACATTTTCTACTGAGATTTTACTGTTAGGAATAATTCAGATGATATTCTAGCTTGACAAATGTTGTTTGCAGATATTTTTTTTACTTAATTTTTTCTTTAGAAATCTAAATCTGCATTTAAAAATATTAGATGTTACTTAAAAATATTAAACTGCGGTGCGAAATCCTCGCACATGTCCACTGGTTGTATACTAAAATTATAAACCAAAAACTTTTGTTTCTTTGCTTATTTGTATGGTGTAATCTCAGGAACTGGCTAACTCATTAAAAAAATAATGGTGATACGCTGCTCCATCCTAGGCTACATTTTATGTCGGTACCACTACCCTCACTGGGATGCAGGAGCAAAGAGCGTTTAAAGATTGCGATGTCTGTTATGCACTCCCATAATACTTTTGAAGTCGAAGAGGTGACACTAGGAGTTGATAAATGAAAATTCAGGAATACGAGAATGTTATGAGAATTAAAGTTATAGTAAAACAAGAACGAAAAATCATGCGCCAAGCATAGATTATGTAGCACTTTCCAACGCTTCCAAAATAATTTTACAAAACATACCGTTTAATAAGCTAAAAGATAACATCTAAGTAAACAATTTGGAAAACGCATAACATATTTAAAAACATAATTTCAGGAATTTCGAACAGATACAATATTCGGAAAAGTATCCGAGTACTTTTATTCAACCCTGTATATGATCTATAGATTTGTATATATACTATATAGGATGATAAATTTTAGTTTAGTTAGGAAACGCGTAGCACAGTATAAAATTCTCCTTCTGGAGTTTCTGTCAATAAACGGAAATGTGTTCTCGAACTTTTGTGCTACCCTGTATATGAAATACAGAATTTATACACACCCAGTAATAGACAAAAAGTGAGTTCAATTGAAAATCGCGTTCAGCAACTTAAAACGCCAGGAATTATTGTTAACAGACAGTAGAGAATTCTTTTGTATGTCCCTGTAAATGAACGATGACTGCTATACACACACTATTCTGTAGTAAGCCTCTTGTAATGCACCTTAGTAATATATATAAATTTCAATGCGTTTAAAATAGTGAAACATTATTTAAATAAAAAGCAGACGATTTTTCTCCATAGACGTAATGTAACGGAATTCTTTTGACTGTCCCTGTATAGTAACTATAAGTGGTATGCACACCCTATTCCATATTAAGCTTCTTCTAATGCACCTTAGTGATATATATAAATTTCAATGCGTTTAAAATAGTGAAACATTATTTAAATAAACCGCAAATAATTTTTCCCCATAGACCGCAATGTAACGGAATTATTTTGAGTGTCCCTGTAAAAAAACTATAAGTGCTACACACTTCCGTTGAAATAGGGAACATGCTATAGATAACGACAATAAGATATAAAAATTGCAGAGCAATCCGAGCATATTTACGGGAGTTAGAGCACGGACAGACGGCCAGACAAACCGAAGTCATAAGCACTTTTCAACTAGGTTGGAAAGTGCTAAAAATGCCAACAATTCAATCTAAAAACTCACTACAGTTAGTGTACCAGTATTTTACTCAAGAAGAGTAAAAAAATGGTAATTAATACTACTGTTGATTTGATAAAATTCAATATTAAATTATTTAATAGAAAAGTATCTTTTTATTTAAAAAGAAGGAATAAATCAGATTTGAAAAGTTGATGTAAAATAAAATTAAAAATTTATATATTTTTTGAAATTTTTAGTATTGTATACGAAATGTTTTTAAGAAAATAATACTTCTTTTAATGAAAGAATATGTGACAAATGTTATGTCATTGACATTTGGTATAAATAATCTCTATACAGTTAGCAGGCATCGGAAAATTCTTTTAGTAGTAACAGTAATCTTCCTGGAGGGTTTCTACAACATGTGCAAGTAAAGTCTATCATTTGATACAAATAATCTCTATACAGTTAGCAGGCATCGGAAAATTATTTTAGTAGTAACAATAATCTTCCTGGAGGGTTTCTACAACATGTGCAAGTAAAGTCTATCATTTGATACAAATAATCTCTATAGAGTTAGCAGGCATCGAAAAATTCTTTTAGTAGTAACAATAATTTTCCTGGAGGGTTTCTACAACATGTGCAAATAAGTTCTATCAGACAGCTGAGTTTCACAGCATTTGCAAGAGAAATCTAAACCGAAATTTATTGTGTGGAAAAAGTGGGATCAGAAAAGAACACGTTTATGTCTCTGTTAGTTTATGTATGGTTTTGAAAACAGATACTATAAATTAGCATAGCACTGCAACATTTGTGTTAGATATATAAAATAATGGTTGTATATATGATATTACAGCCGTAACAGTGTATTACATACAAGACCATAACGATAACATCGAACATGTGGCTAACTAATTTTTACAATAAATACATCGATTTTATCTCAAATTACATTATAATGAATTTTTTAATATTATAAGTTTCAAATCGAGTGTAAAAGGTATCTATTGTAATATAAATTAATATGTTTTCTCTGCAACAAATTTAAAAGTATGATATGTTTTCTTTAAATGTTTCTGTGCTTCTTTATATTTGCATTAATATGTGATTTTAATACTTATATATATTTTTTAATATGTGTTCTTAACATTTCTAAAAGTTACCAAGTTAAATTTTTTTAAATTTAAAGCCTATTTTAAATTATCCACGTTTCGCTTTTATTGCTTTCTCTATCAGAAATATATGACATTGTAAAAACAAGATAAAGAGTTTATTATTATTATTATTATTATTATTATTATTATTATTATTATTTAAACACAGATCTTTTCACACAATTTTCAACGCAAATAATTTTTACACGGTTTTAACGTCAAAAAATATCATATCGCTGCTGAAAACTGATTAGCGATTAAAAAAAAAAACACATAATTTTACTAGATCTCCAACTAGATAATTGTATCAATTTTATATGATCGGAGATTTTTCTAATATAAAATAAACTAGATTATTGTATTAATTTTATAGGATTGGTGATTTTTATAATTTCTTGTTCAATTTAAGAAAATTCTAAAATTTATAAAGAGTTAAATGTCTAAAAACTATGTTTTATCAGCAAAATGAGGTATTGTACTATGAACGATAATCTTCTTGGAATCTGTTTTTTTTAATAGATATTTTTAAGCTTATAAAAAAACAATAATGGTTTATTTTTAACATACTCGGCAATGACATTAATTTTTGTTTACCTTACACATACACACAAACATACATACATACATATATATGTTATATAAAAAAATTATTTATTTCGCATTAGTCCTTTAAATTAATCTAACTTCTGACATAGTCAGTATTTCCTTAATTCTTAATAATATTTATTCCTATTTAATATCCTTTTAAAAGTATTAACCCGTCTATTAATAATTATCTTATTCCAAATCTTAATCTAAAACTTTAAGTTAATTCGTAACTTTTATCAACTCCCCAATCTATAAAATTCTGAGAGACGCTTTTGTCATTTCGAATGTTTTTAAAAGCTATTTTTTCCCATGCTTTGCTTCGCGCGCTGGGTATTTTTAATTTCAAAATCAATGCGCGGCTACGAGGGGGATTCTTTCGTGTTAAATCTTCTACCTCGCGCCTCATTCGCTTGGCTTGAATTTGCCTGTCACTCATTAGATCATGCCCTCGTTACGTCGTCGTCAGTAACCCTACGCGCGGTTAACAAAATGCGTTAGCAGGCATTTGGAGAGAAGATTTTTGTCGTGTTTGGGAGTACTAACCAAATGGTTATCTGGTTTTGAAGTCACGTATCATTTTCATAACAGCTCTTTACGATCTATTAAATGATGTAGTGAGTCATCGTCAAGCCTGAGGGCTGTAAGTTTATACCGAATACTGTGGGAACTGTTACTTGCATCGCTCCTGTTCATAAATAAAAGATTCATCCGGAAATTGGCTGCTCTTTATTGACGAAACTCTTGTGGTGTCTCATCACTGCCTAACCTCCTCGCCATGATTATTGATTACGACTGCAATAATGCACCATTTTTAACAAACCGCCATTTTCTCGTGGAATAAAAAATCATCTTCGTAAAAACTTCACATATATGCAAATATATATATATATATATATATATATATATATATATATATTACAAAAATTTAAAGTCCGCACTTCATTAAAATTATTCCATAAAATTTTACACTTCTAGATTTATTTTACAACTTAATTAAATTATTTCTTATCTTAAACTATATTCCATTTATTTCGACTATTTAAAGTACTTTCTATTTAAAATGATTATTTTCCTCTTCATGATTATATTTTCCTCTTCAAAATATTCTAAAAAACGCTTCCCGTAATTATTTTTCTTATAAAACCTTTTTTATTTCTCAATTCTTTCATTCTATCATTTTGTACCTTTTTCGTTTTCTTATATTTATACCAAGGCTAGATTCGCGCCGTTTCTCGCAAGAACCTAAGCACTTCAAATGTCCACTGTAATAAAAATATAGTTCCTACCTGCCTAAAGGCTCTAATTCGCTGTTTTTTGGACCCACATAGTTCAAAAACATAGCGCGCTATACTAAAAAATATGTAGATACTTGAAAGAAAAATCAAGCTAAAACAGATATTTTAATTTTTTGTTTATATATATGAAATTTTTACTTTGGTCTTGGTTTTACGTGGTTGATAGAAACTTATTTACGCTTACTTTGGTAAAAATTATTTTCAGGGAAGTTAGAGCAATTCAGAAAGACATCAAATATCATAAAATTCTGTGTGTGCTCATGAGAAAATGAATTAAATTAGCTGCAATATTTGATGATTGTACAGAGTAGAATAAATTCTTAAAAATGATATTTTGTATCAAATATTTTAAAAATAAAAAATATATATTTCCCGTACAATTCTTTCTATTATACAAATTTATGGAATTCATAGTTAGATTTATAACACAAAATAACGCGCTAAGTTAATCGGAGAATTCATTTTATAATGTCTAACACATTATAAATATTTTTCCTCCCATATTTACTAACCTTTATTGACTTATTTTATTTAAAATGCTATATCCTTTGAACTAATGTACCAAGACCTAATGAAAAAATTCAGTTTCATTGTAGTTTAAGCCTTGTACGACGAGACTACAATATATATATATATATATATATATCGTTCTAATATTTTTCACACCGACAATACATAGTTACACACCGATAATTATGATTATAAGATTTGGTGAACTATTTCAGTTTAAAATGGATTTGCCGTATTATATAAACATCCAGCATGTCCATCACTATATCAATATTTAAGATTTTGTATAATTTTAATAATAACTTACATATAAAATTGCATTGCTTTTTCTTGGCTTTGTTTTGTGAGGTGTTCGTTAACCGAACATGTGTTCGTTATCCGAACATAAAAATGTCTGGTGGAAGTGTTCGTTAACTGATCTGTTCGTAAACCGAACAGTTCGTTAACCGATCACCCACTGTATCTATTTTTTATGTATGCGTTTAAAAATAGTACTATTTCTGTTGTAATTTCTGTTTTAACTAATGACTTATTTAAACAATAAATTAAAGTAATTTCTTCGCAATAATAATTCTTTAGCTATAAGCCGGTTGACGCAGTAAGAAATTTGTTTTATAAAGAGTGTTATTCAGTTTGTTAAATAGTATATTTCTTTCTTCCCTGTCTTTGGAATACATATAAATATATATCAATATAATCTGTAGGGACGGCTGAAGGACTACTTCCCCATGTACGGATTTTAAATGTCCAGCTGAAAGATAAACATGGTTTTCGATATTAAGTAAATGTGGGCGTCGTCTTTCATCAACTAGAAATTATGTTCTGGTATTTTGATACGTCTAACTGGAGCAATGAAACAGTTAGGCATCTTGATTGTAAGAGAACGAATCTAGCAGAACATGCCTAGTATTTTATTTTTATTTTTATTTAATATGCTCTGCTATACTTTTTCTGGTACCAAATTTCAGTATATTTTTAATAAGAAATAAATAAGTATATTTTCATCTTCGTTTAACTTCTTGTAAAACATTTATCAGTTTATGTTGCAAGGAACTCACTCAGTGTTTCAGAACAGAGCACTTAAGCCATCCATCTTAAGCGGCTGCGTACATCGTACATCCATCTGACTGTGAATGCAAAATTCATTGCTAACTGCTGAATAAGTCGTTTCTTTAACTCTCCGTATATTAGATATTGGGAACTCTTTAGACTTCTATTTGTAACGTTATATTGAAAACGGTTAAGCGATGAATGTCCATTATTAAATTTTCCAAGTGACAGCATATAAACGGTAAAATTGGATAGTTATTTTTAAAAAATACTCTTTTTTTTTTCAAATGTGGCATAATTATTTAATATATGTTTCAATTCTAATAAGAAAATTACAATATTTTTTCATTGGAAATTTGAAATAAAAATTGTTAGCTGAATTTTCTCTTAGGAATAATACAAATAATAAGAAAATTGTACTAAAAATACATTCTTTATGTATCTCTTTTCCTGTACGTACATGTATAAAATACAGACAAAATATGCATTTGCATTCAATCCAGAATTCGATCCAGTTATTCGATTTTCCATTTTTCGCTGCATAAACTCTTTGGTAAAATTCCGTAAAATCGTGAAATATATCGCTTTAAAGAAGTCTAGAATTAAACACAGCAGTAGACGCGAGAACTTGAAAACATGGAGGCCATTCCAAATAAATAATATCCGCCTGCCTTTCCTTTATGTTTGATAATTTTGATTAAGGCAAATCTCTTACATATTTTTTATATTCAAGATTTAACCGTCCTGTTTAAAGAAAATATTTGTTTATAAAATTATCTAGCCTTTAAGAAAGTAAACAAAATGTTGTTAAACAAATTTTGTAACCGATTGATTGGATTGTTTGTGTTCTTTAACACTGCAAGATGTGCGATAGAGATCGCTAGCTAAATTTTCCATTAGCCAGAGAGAGCCGATAATTATTTCTCATAGAATTAATTTTCACATACCATTGGGTCATGGTATCCCTAAATACTTTTGGGTTACAGTCGCAGAAGAATCGGATATTCTACATATTATCCTCACACTACAGAATAACAGAATGGTAAGCCAAATGCAAATGTTCCTGAGCAAGTAAAGATATAGGGTCACATATGGGATAATATATGGAAGAATTCAGGCAACTTAGTTAATGCTATGTGCAGTACACGAAATGTTTCAAATGTCTGACTACCTTTTATTTAATTCATTCTTTTCATTTCCCCCCCCCCCCCCCTCTTTTCTCTTCCGTATTTAAACTCGTCCAGTCTGGCCGGGCACTTCTACTGGTCTCCTATGTCACATGTCACATGTTTTTTCCTGAATCCGCTGTTGTTTTTGAAATACTCACCGCCATTCAATCTTGGGCGAGTGCAGTGACGCAAGCATATTTACATGGCTTAAATTTTTGAATCAGTTTTTAATCTTTTTAATTTGGCACTGATGATGGACCTGTAGGGGCTCCGAAACAGCTGCTTGACATTTTATAAATTTTTATTTGTGCTATTTTACGTTGGTCATTCATTTTTAATATAGGGTTATCTCTTTACAGTTTTACTTACAGAACTTTGGTCTTCAGCATTACCTACTAACAACTTTGACGTGAACCGCAATTTGTGGAAAGAAACGTGATGATTGTTTTACAATACATACCGTCGTATCATTGCTGTAGGAATGCTATTCTATTATCTTATATGATATACAGACTGCGCACAACCATGATTGACGCGAGATAAACCTCTACTTCGATGCGTTAACCTTTATAGAAACAAGCGGCGTATTGAGGGTGTCACTCACAAGGAATGTCTCCATAAGCGCATATTCAGAAAATTTAGAAAACATTACAGAATGTTCTTCTCATGGGGATATATGCATCTATAAAAAAATTCTGCGGAACCTTGATATAACGTCCGTAAAAAATTATGAAAATTTCGTTTAACTGGCGATTTATCACCAGTTAGCGACGGCATAAATAAAAAAAAAGTACGATTTTATGACATATACTCTTTAAGGAAAAACTTGTTTATGTAAGTTTAACTTACATAATAAATACATTTTTATAACTACAATTTTGTGTACATATTTATACGTATATATAATGAAATTCAAAGAACGTAGTTTAGATTTTTTTTTTAAATTGAAATTGATTGAAATTGTTTCAAGCTCAAAAATAAGCCCGATTCTGAACATTGCCAATTCAAGGAAAAATTATTGTTGCTATGGAAACAACCATTTATTCGATATGGAAATGTATAACGAATGTGTTTGTTATCGGGCTTTTCTTTTTAGAATACATTTAAAAATTACTTATATAACCGGTGAAGTCGTTTAAGAGTTACATGCAAACGTAACACTTGCAATTGCAAAGCTTTTCGCAACCCAAAATTGCTCGCAAACGTAACATTTACATGTAATTTGCATCCAAATTAATATTAATTTAAACCCTAATAAATGTTAATTTGCACTGAAAATTACATACAAAAATATCGTTTACATAAAATATTGGGTTGCAAAAAGCTTTGCAATTGCAAGTGTTACGCTTGCAAGTAACCCTAAATTAGAAAAAAATCGTGGAATGGGGGATAAAACAGTAGCAAAATTTCTATCAATCGGTAATAAATAGAGAAAAAACAGTGAATGATTTATTTAATATAATTTAACGAATATTTTTAATTGATATTACAGCAATAGTACAGAGAGTTGAAAATGTTGAACGCAAAATGCAAACGATTCTGAGCAAGAGGGCATGCGCCCTAGAATTAACCCATTAGTATAATTTTTTTTAAGCTAATGACAATTTTATGCTTTCAAATTTTATAAAAATCTCATAGACATATTTGGAAATTAAAAAAAAAGAAAAAACATTGTTGAAAATACAAAACATATACAAAAAATTATAAACTTTCATAGTTTAAGTTTAAATTATTTAAGTATTGCGCATTCGAATAATCATTTTACCAGGAATTTCAAAATGCATTAAAATTGTTTGCGTTTGGCGAGGAAAAAATGTTGCTAGCCAATTCATGTCTTTTTGCACCAAATACTCGAAAGTATTTCTTTTTCTTGCAGATTTTCTCCTGGGATTCCGCAGCTAAATATCACTGTTCCTTTATTACATACAGGAGTAGCTTCAGTAGAATTTTTATTCAAATTTTTCTGAGAATGTGCTTTAAGGAGACCTTCCTTTTCAGTTAAATAACACTTGCGAATTCTAAAATAATTACGTGATTAATATTTGCGCTTTATTCAACTCAATGTATGCACTCAATGTTCAACAATTCATTTTTTCCTGTTCTTTTTCATTAATTTTATTTATAAGTGAGCACTTGTGTACGGAACACGCCTCTGTATATTTGTTATATTTATTCTATCTATATATTTTTATAACTATGATTTCTGTTAGATTTATACTAATACCAGACATTAGAAACTATTCTTCACTAGCATCAAAAGTTGGTATTTAGGCTTTAAAATGTACTGGCGCACGTAGTACGCAACCTGTGTCTTTATATTACTACAAATCGTCCGTGTTATATTAATTGCAATTAAATAAATCTTTTTTAATAATTTCATATTTATTACTTTTATACTACCACATCATTATACTACCACATCACACAGATAAATTTGCTCCACTTAACCACTCCCGATGATTTCACTTGTGCACACAAAATTTAAGTTAAGGTCTAAGCTTTAGAAAACATTTAACAGTGTTAAAAAAAAAGCGGTAAAAAGTAGTTATTCGGTACTCTAAAGTCTCGAGCGCCCTCTTCCGGAATTTTTATAACTTTCTCTTTAAAACTTTTTTTTAAAGAGAATACTAATTTAAAGAATGATTTTAGCGAAAACCGCAAATAAATCGACCCATTTTCTCTTTTTTATCATCATTTGCACTTTCGACCCTAAACTTTGATGGCGCCTATCTCCTTTGGAATACGTTTGGGACCCTTTGTTTCCTATTTACTATCACTGTCTTGATGTTTATTTCAATATAGTTCCGCCTCATTTCCAATTAAAATATATCTTTGAATAGAAATTTGAATGAAATACAGGGTCATGAAAAATCGAAGATTGTGGAAAATAGTATTACAAGCATCTCGGCAACTCATTATCCGATCGACTTCATTTTTTATGCAAAATTTATGTTTTTTTATTGTCTTTTATATTCACTCATTAAAATAAACAAATATTCTATCACCCCCTAGCGTATGTACCGTGAGTTTAGGGACACCCTGTATATATATATATATATATATATACTAAAACACAATTATACATTTACATTAACCACGCTATATAGCCAAAAACAAATAACAATATATCAACTGAACTCTAAACTATAACCAATTAAAACTATAAAACAAAAATAACCAAACTCAAAATACTAACGAAAAATCAGTACCAGGAAAATTAAACCTGAAGGCAGGAGGGCATGGCTAACAACATGCGCTGCAGGGTTAAAACCGGCTTTTTCGTTAACAACGTCCCCCTTCTCCTGCCGAGACCAAATTAATTCAAACTATCAACTAAAATACCAAGCTACACACAGCAGCAACCAACTCTATCTGAACCCATCCAACAACTGATCAAGACCACCCTTAGCATTCAAAAATGAATTCATTTCATTTCTATATTTACTTCTACCTATAAAATTGATCGTGTTTCTCCTTACAAAGTTCACAGGGTAACCTTGCATCAATGCCATGTAAATCCACTCCATGAACTCGCCAACCGCATAGCCAAATCTTGAACATAACCTTTCAATACGAACTAAACCGTTTGTAAATACATTTCTAAGTACTGAAATATGCACGTTCGATTCAAAATTTAAGATTTTTAAAGTTTTAAAATCGAAATCATTTCTCTTGTCGTAAACCCTTGTTATTAAATTGTCATTCTCCAACACTAAATTCACATCCAGATAATTGATGTTTTTAATATTCCGGGAGGAGAGTTCTAGTTTTAAAGTATTTGGATAATATTTAAAATCTAGGTTTACATTTTCGTTATTTAATCCAACTATTATAACATCATCAATATACCTATAACTCAATATGTCTCTATTTAAATTATTGTTATTCTCATATATATGTAAGTAGATGTCAGCTAAAATTGAACTGCAACTCCCCCCCATTGGGATTCCACGGATCTGTTTAAATACTCTGCTCCCCTCATACAAGTAATTCTCTTGCACTACCAATTGAAACAAGTTAATAAACCAATCTTTATCGCTATATATATTGCCGTTTTTATTATAAAAATCTATAACCTTTTCCTTTAAGTCCAGTAGGTTAATTGTACTGTATAGGTCTGCAAAATCATATGCTAAGAAACTCTTTATATGTTGATATCTTTTCAATTTGTCTAATAAAATGTAACTGTTTTTGATAATAAATGTGGACGCCGTCTCAACACTCTATCAAACACACCACTCAAAACTCCCAACAATTTCTTATTAACAGACTCTAGGTATGAACCATACCCCCAAGTTACAATTCTAAATTTCACTGGTTTTTTATGAAACTTTGGCACTAGAACAAGATATGGGAAAGTTTGACTTTTCTGCTTTAACTTAACTTTTTTTATATAGTGCCTTAACCCTGTTGTCCATCACTGAAACTCTCGATTTCAACAGCTCATAGTTATCGCTATTATTATAACTTTCATTTAATATTTCACCATAAAATTTTTTACAGATTAATGCATAACTTGTGTTAGCTTTATCGACATATGTAATTATAAATTTACTCTGAAGTTCTTTAATAGAGTTAATTAACCCAGTATAATCCTCTTGAGACACTCCTTCACAATCTCTAACATATTCTCTCTTTAACTCTTTTAAAATGTAGAATTTCCACTCATCAAAAACATTACTTGGTAAGCTATATTTATAAGACAATTTTTGTATAAAAATATCTATGTTAGTTGTAAACCGTTTAATGGCTGCACTTTTCGTTATAATTCGTTTCATTCTATATTTTGTTCCATATTCCATCCTCTTTCTCAGCTGTTGGCCTTTTACAATCTGTAAATTACCAGTAACAACATGTCCATAGTATTTATCTATATAATTAATAAATTCTCCATCATTGCAACGGCATGTACTTTCATCAATACCCCTCTTTAGGTTTTTTGCATATCCATTATAATTAAACATAATACGGCCTAAATGCTTATCATATTTAAATGTCTTAATTATTTTTACTTTACTCACTGGTAGTAGATCATTGTACTTGTTTAAAATTTTATCAAAATTAACTCCTTTATAGCAATTACCCAGATAATCCAATATAAAATAGATCTTTTCTTCCGTACTTTTGTGACAATTCTTTAAATTGCAATATCTCTGTAGATCCTGTTTCTTGATTCTATACCGCAATAAATCCAAACCCAAATCGTTATTAACATTTCTTGTGCTAGATTGTAAAGTTGTTAAAGTCTCCGGAATCAATTTCTTCTTTATATTAAATATAATTTCCTTAATGTCATTTTCTCTCCGATTACTATCACAATTAAATATTGATTTTTCTATTTCTTTACAAGTATTTAGATTTTTAGAAGTATTCAAATTGATATTATGTCTAAGCTATGATAAGCTTTTTCCTTATATCATGTTTTATTTTGTCATAAATAGAGTTATCAAGATTCCCATCTCTAAAATTCTGTAGGACATTCTGATTAAACATAACATTTAAACCATACGGGTATACCTTTCCATATTTGATCATCATTTCTTTTTCGCAAATCATTCTTTCTAACTTATTTGGGGCAATTTTTAATATAGATATTCTAACATTGTCCACTTCGTGCTCAGCAAAATGAGTAATTTCAATCTCCTGGTCCTGTTTTTTGGTCTTAAGATTTATTATTTCCGATTTATGATTATTAATTCGCTTATTTATTGGAGTGGATGTTTGCCCGATATACATCTGGTTACACACATTACACCTCAATTTATATACACAGTTATATACCTTACAGAATTTCATACATTTCTTTTCAAACACTTCACCGTCATTTTCTATATCAGCACAAGGACACACTTTACATCTTTTGTCCCTACATTTGAATAGTTTAACCCCTTGAAGGACACCGGTACATTATATATACCACTTAATTTTAATTCCAAAATGCCACAATGACACCAGAAATTTATAATCAAATTTTGAAGCTATAAGGTACATGAGAAAAAGGCTTTTACTTATTTTAAAATAAATTCGTTCGTGAATCCTGGTGGCAATCAATCATTTCAATATTTTAGCTACAAGAGTACTTTGCCCCTGAAGGGGTTAAGACCTTCTCCAATATGTACTCTTTCAAAACACCTATTATAAAACCATCTTGTTTTATACATTTTACCAATACCTACGCCATCACTATCATATTTTTTCTTGTTCATTAAAGTTTGATTATAAATATATCTGGTCCTATACCTCATCCCACCTTTATTTTTACTACCACAACTGTTTACACACAACGAATAACTTAAACCATTATTTTTATTTATTTTTGTAACATTATCTTTCTTTTTTTGTATTTTTTCTTTTCTGTTTCTCTCCTCATTCCCCCTCGTCTCACAAACATCCACAATATCACCCTCACAAGCTATACTCCTTAAAACTCCAGAACCTCTACAAACACTATTTGCATGGTAGCTTCTATATATATATATAATATTTTTTTTTACATTGAGAGTGATAACTGCTAAATCTTATTTCATAGTATATTATATTTTCAATATATTAGTAAATATAACATATTAACCAATGTGTCAGGGGTATTTAGACATATCAAATTGACGAATTACGTCTACTTGAGAGCATCGCTATACTGAATCTTGCATATTACTGTGCAATATTTATGCATATATATGGATGAAATTCGGATATAAAGTCTATGAACACAGTTGTTAAGTATTATATACCCATTCACTGCTAATATTGCTTAAATGGACAATTTTCTGTAGTATTTTTTAAAAATATTTTCTTACTTCATAGTATATTATATTTCCTATATATTAATAAATGCAACATATGTACCAATGTGTCACATATTTGTCAATGGCCTACAATGACCTACAATGACATAGACAGTTAATTCTCCGTACTATTGTAGAGGTCCGTGGTTTCAACGTTTCAATTGTTAGCCCTTTTATTTCGAGATCACTAAGGGTTCATCCAGGGTCCTAATCCGGATAAAAGGTCTTAGAAAAATAAATCTTAAAAAAATAATTGTTTGGAAAACAAAATTTTTAGTTACAAAATAGAATATTTCTTTTATTTAATAATAATTTTAAATACTATTATTATTTTTGACAGTAACAAATATTGGAAATGATAGTTTTTGCCTCTTTCCAAAATGAGCAACATGTTTGTATACACTAAATGCTTTGAAACCTCTCATAAATAATGATATTAAATTTGAATTTCCATGAATATTCATCATCTTAGAAAGAACTCATGTAAATCATACTTTTGTTTTCTCTTTTAGTCATATCTGTTTACATTTAATTTTTTAATAATTAATTATGATGTTGTGTTTTTGCACCGTTTTATCACTCTAAAAATAGCAGACAAACTTTTTTGCTTGCAGTTTTGTGAATAATATTTGCTATTTATTGTAAAATATTCGTATGCAGCAATATATATGTGTGTTACGCACTCATGTTTGTGAAAATTGTAACACTATGAAGGAATTATCAGAATTAAAAAAATTTATCCACTGATAGTGGTACAAATAAACAATTAAATTTACAAGACAAAAAAAAAGAAGAAGAACGTCTGAATCAAGTACTTTGTGTGTCCGTCACGCTGCGCGATGTGACCCTGTACACGTCGTGGCATTGGATCATACAGATTTTGAATGTAATCCTGTGGAATGGCATTCCAGATGGCTTCGACTTGAAGCCAAAGTTCAGTCTTACTGTGTGACCCACTAGCTGTACGAGCGAGTCACCGACCAATGAAATCCCAGACATGCTCGATGGGAGACATATACGGGGAATAACAGGCAATAGAAGAAGCTAAGCCTGTTGTGTACTGAAGAGAGCTTGTGCATTCTGAGAAACATTTGCACGGACAATATCCAGCTGAAATACAGCACCCGGAATGTGTCGGAGAAGGGGGAGGACCTCTGTCTCCACAATTTTCCTTATGAAGCGATCATTCTTGAGGTTGCCTGCAATGTGCACTAGATGGGATTGACAATTATACTCAATAGCTCCCCACACCATAATGCCAGGCGTGTGTGCGATATGACGCTGGATAACACACTGTGGGAGTAGACGCTCTTATATGTAACGCCTGACGCGCACTCTTCCATCATTGTACTCCAGATTGTAGCGACATTCATCGGAAAAAGCAACTTGTTGCCACTGGACATGCCACGCGGTGTGTTGCTGAGAAAATGGAAGTCGGAGGCGTTTGTGATTCAGCGAGAAGGGAACCCTGCGTAGAAGAACCCTTGCACGCGGTTCATGCTGCAGCAGATAGCGACGAACTGTGGAACTAGACAACAAAACACCTGTAGCTGTGTTCCAACTTTGTGCTAACACACGAGAGGACGCTTTACGTCCATCACAACCATGCTGATGAGGGGTCTCTATTCTCCTACCCCCTTGCCAGGTTTTCACCTTGTTTGATTCTCCTCTGTCCATTTCTTCCAAATACACATCGCTGTTGTGGCATTGCGTACGGGCTGTGATTTCTCGATACAAAAATCCACCTTCTCGCATACCGACGATGCGGCCTCTTACGAAATCCGTTAGTTGTTGGTATGGCTTCCTTCGCTTTTGACGAGGCATAGTGACCATCAATGAGACGTTTACCGCAGACAGAGAAAGATAAACGAACATCAACGCATCTTTACAGTCCTTTATACCCCTGGAACAAGCAACTGATAAGGAGCCGATTCTCGTTCAACTCCTGCGCAATCGATTTGTAATTCTAATCATTTGCATTTCTTACCTCACTTTACATTTCCTGCAAGTTTGATTCGATTTGTATAATTCATTCATGCTGATAAAAATTTCACAAACATGAGTGTATATATTGTTAATATTGATGATAAAATGTCAACTGGAAGGGGTTTCTATCTATGGCTGATATCTTGTTCAGGGATTACAATTTAAAATTTAATGATTTGTTCTGAGAGAATTTTTTTTTAAATTCGCATTATAAAAATATATCTGATAATCAGTTCTGGTAAGAACATTGTTTTTAATAGGCTTCAAAATTTTTACAAAAATTGTATACCATAAGTGCTTTATTTAAAAGAATAATACCATGTTTATATTTTGGTACACTGTAAATCAATAATTACCACAAAAAATATATTTCTTTTATTCAATATAGTATATATACAGCTCGATAGATCTATTTATAATTTAAATACTTCATTTATTTATTTAGTTTGTTTAATTACTTTTTAAAGCAATTGCTTTAAATAAAAAAACAATTTCTGATGTCCTTAAGAATAACCCTAAGAACATTGCGGTGCTGTTATATCTATGTAGGTACCACATACCTGCACGTAAAACCAGTAATTTTAGCATTCCTTTACCTGGGCATCGAAAGGTGGGATAGGGGTACCATACCGAAACTTTTCTCCTTCGGATAAGTGTGAAAATTATAGGGAAAACGTTCACATCTATTAAGTTTTTTTCATATGTTATGCCTATTAAATTCGCTATCGCAGCACACATGGGACCTGCACAATTTAGAAATTGCTAACGACAACAGATGAGTAAGTAAGGTTTTTTTTTTTTTTTTTAAGTCATATATAGAAAATTTCTACATTTACATTCATTTTTTGTACTTTTTAAGACAGTTCAGAGATATAATTTCTCTATCCTATACGTAATAAACTGCACGCTGAAATGCTTAGATTTATATGTTAATTTAAACATCTTTGTACACGTAACAAACTAGCTAATAGAAAAATTATGCACATATTTTAGTATACATTCACACACACATGATCAGCTGAATTTCTATACACATTTTTACATTTCTGAAAAGCTGCATGTATGAAATATATCTTTTGCATAAAACAGAGCAAATACTGAACAAAACAAGCAATTTTAGATTAAAACACAAAATCAAAACTTTTCACTATGAAATCATTTTATTTTACAAAATGTGTAGTAAAATATTACATTTAAAAGTGCAAGTTCTGCTTCTACGGTGAATTCAAACGATGTGCTCTGGGATTTTCGATTCTAAATTACGTAACTATCATGCATGGACATTCGCAATTCAGGAAATCCTTCACGTTTCACTTTTGAAATATAATTTTCTGCGTTGTTCCTCTAGTGTTTTCATTTTATTTATGTAACAAAAATCGCGTCAACATATATTTTATATTTCTATTGCAATAACAATATATAATACACATACATTGCACGGATTACAATCTGGTTAAAATTTTGTATTTACTTTAGAAGCTGAATAAACATTTACACAAACATATTTCCTACTTTGTGAATCACAAATATATATATATATATATATTAATTAGAAAATCTAAATATCTGTGATAAAAAATTACAAATTGATGATTTAAATTAGTAATTCTATAATTAATCTCAATCAGCAAATTAAAATAAATGGATATATTTTTCTCTTTTTCAATTTGCCGCGTTTCTTATTTGACATTTTATCATGGTCAAGTATTACGAATTACGACAGTTTATGATAATTCAAACATCCACCTTTATAACGAGATAAAATACAGAAATAATGCGGGAATAGTAATTTGAGCAATGCTTTGTATTTAATTTACAGGAAAGTTTGGGAATGATATTTACTCTGAATACCACTTTTCGCAATACACTCTTGTTAAAGTTTTGAGTGGTATCGCTAATCGTAACTAATACGTTTAATTAGAATACGTTAGAATACATTAAAGGACATTCGCAGTTAGTGCATTAATAAATATATTTTTAATGCATTAATAAACTAGTCGTTGGAGGCCACCTTAGAAATTACCCATCATAGATATGCATAATATAAAATATGAAGATAAAACATGTGTAAACTGTTTATAAAATGCATTGCAATTCTAATAAAATCGTGGCCTGATGACGTCATAAACTTTAAATGCTCTATTACTGAATTGAGTAAAAGAAACATCCTTATAACTGCAAAAATGTTAACCCTATTAACTAAGAGTTTACTGCGTCGGATTAAGCGCCTCATTTCCAATTAAAATATTTCTTTGAATTGAAATTTGAATGAAATGCAGGGTTATGAAAAATCGAAGGTGGAAAATATGATTACAAATATCTCAGCAACTAATAATCAGATCGAATTCATTCTTTATGCAAAATTTTTGTTTTTTTATTGTCTTTTACATTTTCTTCTTAAAATAAACAATTTCGAAAATTTTTATATGCCTTTTATCAGAACGAATATTTCGAGAGTCCAAAAAAAAAATAGTTCCGGGTAATCGAGGTTACTGAAATTCAATAAGTTTCTTCCCATTATTTCATACTACGTACATACCAAATTTTAAGTCTCTATCTCAATTTGTTCGGGAGATAGAGCGCTTCCAGACACGCACACAGTCAGACAGACACAAACACAGACAGACGGACGGCAATTTTTTTTTTTCTAAAAATATGTTTTTCGAAATCTCCCGAGTCTGAGACTTGTAAATACATCAATTTTTTTTTTCGATTTTCAAAACAATTACTAGACTTACCCTATACTATGTATGATGGATAAGTAATACCATTTTTAGACAAAATATAATAATGAGTATATTCGTCATTATATAAAATTTGCAATTTTAAAAAGAAGGCATTTTGTATAAATACAAATAAGCACGCATCTTGTTTAAATAAATTTTACACATAGAAATTGTCACGTGCTTTAATAATTTCTCATTTTTTTTCTTAAATAAATCCATAAAGCTATCCTTTCACGATCATTTAGGATTCCCACTGGTCCGTTTTTTTTAAAAATACAGCTGTTTTCAAACAGTTAATAAAGAAAAATATATACCTGGTAATTTTCTCCAAGTAGCGGTTCATGTGTTATTTAAATGGGTATTCATAATACATAAATTTCTAAAATAATATCGGCCAATACGACTTAATGTACTGGTTGAAATACATTTGAGTCTTCAAAAGTGAATTGAAAACAATGCAACTAAACGAAATAACAAGCACTTAACATTAGTGTAACACTTTTCTTTCTATGAAGGCAGTTCATACAATGAAACAAATAAACAAACAAAAATTTAATAACTAAATACAAGAATACAAGGGAGATGTCGGATTAACAATAATCAAGAGAAAAACAACGAAACATTCGAACATTTGCACACTGAAAGTTGTGTGAATGAAAGATACAAGCGGTCCCTTTGTCTCATGCTCTCCTCGCCGATCTTATCTGCATAAGTTGCTTTCGACGTGAATTTCTTCGATCGCACGTGCGATTGTGGAAAGACCGGTGATTTTCTATTGATATTCTTCGAAACTTGGATTGTTACAGTAACATTTTGTCATGTACGTAGTTAAGAGATGAGAGGAGGGAGGGACGTATTTAAACTCACACTGGAAATTAGCAAAAAGTTGGAAATGTATTTAATATTATTAGTATATTTAATTTGTTATTTTTTTTAGATTCACGTGGCACGTGCAGTAATAGAGGAGCCGCCACTATTTTCTACACCATTTTCGCTGCATATATATAAAGGAGATTATTGTTCGGTAACAGTGGTAATCAAAAGAGGTACGAATGGGAAACCTGGAACACAGTAAATAACTGGAGTTACAAAAGTCATACACTTTTAACGATGTAATATACTTTTACAAATAAAAAGAAATTACTATCCATCACGTATAGATTATGGAACTTCCATGAATCACGAGAATTATTTTGAAATTTTCATTTTTCAATACGAAGAAACCGTTTCTACTCAAAATATTCGCTTTATTTCACATATAGATCAGAAACGAAAACAGTATTCCTAAATACATGAAAACATACAACAAAAGGACGCTAAATACTCAGTCTCAACACTTACAAACAATTTAGTAAACATTTTAAATTAAAATTTTTCTTTTATTTAATTACAGATAATAGTTTCAATATGAATTTCAATATTAATTACAGATAATAGTTTCAATATGAATTTCAATATTAATTACAGATAATAGTTTCAATATGAATTTCAATATTAATTACAGATAATAGTTTCAATATGAATTTCAATATTAATTACAGATAATAGTTTCAATATGAATTTCAATATTAATTACAGATAAGTTAAAGTTTACTTTTTAGGTGCGTTCGTAATTATGTAAATATGTAGCACCTATAGTCGTCGTCTGGTCCGTCCGTCCGTTCGTCTGTCCGTATATAACAGCGCGAAAACTACCCAACCGAATGGTTCGAAATTTAATATATATTATTGCTGTAGAATTTTTTTGAGTCATTTCAAATTTCATGAAAATTGATTCCAAAATTAAAAAAATATTAATAAAAGTTTTCTTTATTCTACTAAATCCTATCGTACGTAATCTATATAAACAAGTTGGAAATTGTACGTCAAACGTTACAAACGAGGTGCGTTCGTACGCACGTTTTAGAATTAAATTCATGATCTCCCGTGCGTAGAACGGGTTAAACAGCTAGTTAAGTATATATTTTATGACACTGTTCATACAAATATCTTAACTAGTTATATAAATATTCAGATATATATGTATCAGCTAGTTATATAAATATTCAGATCTTGATGATTTTTAATTCTGTGAAATGAATTATATCGTCTGCAGATTCATTTCTGTCATAAAATAAGTATCTCGGTCGCTTGACGATTTAACATCCATCGGAAGCTCCTATAACAAAAAAGCACCGATTTAAAAAAAAAATTCAAATTTCTTAATAAATATTTTTATTAATATCTCCTAAAGTTTTGATTCGATTTTAATAAAATTTGAAATGTCTCGACAAAATTCTGCAAAGATAATATATTTTAAATTGCAAACCATTTGGTTGGGTAGTTTTTGCGTTGTTATATGCGGACAGACAGACAGACGGACAGACAGACAGACAGACGGACGGACAGACGGACGGACCAAACGACGACTATAGGTGCTACGTATTTATATAATTACGAACGCACCTAAAAAGGCGCAAGTCATGTGACTGAGGAAAACAAATACAGGCAAACCTCTTCTTTTTTCATATGCCAGGCCGCCATTTTTATTCAAAATTATTTTTTATATAATTGCATAAAAGTTACACTTTTAGAAAGATCGTTGAAAAAAAAATGTCTATTTGAGAGAGGAGTTACATTAAAAAATTTATAGATTCTGCGATAACTTCTGAGGAATTACGTTAACAGCTGAATATCTCAATCCATTAGAGTAAATAAACACAGGAGATTTGTCCACTATGAGTCATAAAAATATTAAAACATGGAGGTAATAATTCGCAAAGCAAGATCTCCATGGGGAAAACAAAATCGCATTTGAAAACGTGGTATACGTAATAAGAAAAAAAAAAGGCATGTTAATTTCGCTCCTAGCAGACGACATAATGCATTTCACTGAAATAATGAGGATGATTTTTTTTTCTTACATTGCGAAACTAGTTATAAAACGAACGTACCTTATATGTCACGTTTAATGTGCAATTTCCAAGTTGTTCATTATAGTAGTGACCAATGTAAAAACCATACGCACCCAGAACGTCGTACATTAAATACTCAAGATGAATAAATATGAAACAGTAACATAAGTATTGAAACAACATAAATATCGAAACTGGATAAATATTGAACAAACCTAAATATTGAAACAAGATAACTGTTGAAAATTGCTGAATACTGAAATAAGCATCTTTCTTAGCAAGTTTCTTATTCAGCTGTATTGGTTTATTTGTTTCCTCTCGTCTTATATATATTTTTTCATTTCATATTTTGGCATATTCTCGCTATGGAATGAGAATATACGTATTCGGAAAAATAAAAAATTAACATATACAAAATAATTTCTCGTATATTGGTTGTCCCGTATGAAAATAAAACAAATGTTCGTATCAAAGTGCGGTTTGCCTCCCAGCACGTATCAGCGGTAGGAATTGATTTTGACTTAAGAAAGCAAAATGTGTTAAAAATTTCACAAATAAATAAAGCAATTAGAGGCCACATTATCAAAAGACATAGAAATATTTATTCAGCGATTATTCATGCACATTTTAGATTGTATTACAATATGTATTCGATGTGTTTCTAATCACATTCGAGAATATTATTTGTTTTAAAATTTATAAAGATACAAATAAATGTACATATATTGCTTGAAGGTGCGTAAAAACATGCATAAAAACATTTAAAAGCACATTAAAGTCCTTTTAAAAAATATTTGTTCATGCTATCAATAATTTAAATTTTTAAAAAATAAAGTCCTTTTAAAGTAATAGTTTGTAACGATGTATTATCACATGATATCCACACAGTCTGAAATTAATTAATACATAATTGATTAACCTGTACTTGTTTTTGAAATGTTGAATGATCTTTCCCATCCCACCTTATATTCCACACCCTTGAAGTAAAAATGGTTTCTTCTGGGAAAGCTAGAACACGCCAAGAGACAACAACTCAACTTACCTATTAGTTTTTCACTGATGATGACCGAGTAAATTAGGTGGAAAACGTTTTGATTTTTAAAAGTACGTTAATGTGCTTTTAAACGTTTTCGGGTATGTTTTCACGCACCTTCAAGCAATATATGTACATTTATTTGCATCTTTATGAATTTTAATTATTAAGCAAGGTGAATTTGCACTGAAATTTTAACTTTTTATTATTTGTTTTGTTATTAAAATAAAACAATTGTGCCAGACGTATTTTTGTGCTATTGTCAGCATTTCAAATATTCACTAAAGGGTCATTCCATGGTAACTTACGTTACATTTAGAATAATTTTCTTTAGTAATTTTCATAATATAACACCAAAAAATATTGAAAATGTAATGTTGATATGATTTGTTAATTAAATCTATCCAAAGCGAAATTTGGGTGAAAATTACCTACCTTTAGTGCTATTTTTTTAACACTGGCCATTATATTTATTATGGTAACTTACGTTCTTTTTGTCAGAAACGTAAGTTACCATAGTAAATATAATTTTTAGCATTCAAGAAATAGTTACTAAATTTAAGTAATTTTTATCCAAATTAGGTTTGTATAGGTGTAATTAACAAATCATATAAACATTACATTTTGAATATTTTTTGTGTTATATTACTAAAATTATTGAAGTCAATTATTCTAAATGTAATGTAAGTTACCATGGAATGACCCTAAAGCGTTGTAATTCAATAAACTCAATAATTGCGTTCCTATGCACAATTACTGATGATTTTTCTTCAGAAAACTCATTAGTTATGCCTTCACATATTATTTTAATTTAAAGGATTATAATGTGCATACTGCCTGGAAAAAAATGAATTAACATTACCAGACAATCCAACCCGAGCAACCCGGGATAAAGATGCGCGTTATACTGCCCGGGTATAGAAAGCAAATGAAAATGAATTTAAAATGAAAACAAACTCTTATTTATTTTTGTACAATTAGTATATTTTTATTAGATCCAGCTACAGATAAGCGCGTTTTTTGGTGTTTTCGTATTAGTCGCATGCCAGAGGTAGATCGCGAAATATTTCTGTAATTATAGCAACATTTTTTTTTATTATTAATTTTAAAAAAAATGCATAGCTCGCATTATTTAAACACATACTTCGATACATGTCTGTTAACTTCGTGTTTAATTATTTAATTATTTCATTGTGAAATTTTAATTTCGTTTGGCAATTTAGATACTACACGGAAACAAACAAATACTACACGGAATTAAACAAATACTACACGGAATTAAACAAATACTACACGGAATTAAAAAAATGTTGAATTATTTACGCTGGTTTTGATGCAAACCGGTTGATATATATGTGTGTTGATATATATATATATATGTGTGTATACACAAATATTTACACATATTTCTTTCTTTTTTAAAAGTAACTTTAGATAGAAAAAATATTTTGATGCCGGAAATTATTACTAGAATATTAAAATATCTTTTGAAACGATATTACATTTTGAGGAGTCATCAAAATTGTGCTTCATCACATTATCAAGTTGTCATATAAGGCAACTTGAGAAATAATAAAAGACATTTACAACATTTTCCTATACTTTAAAAGTGACTTACTTTATAGTCGACAAAATGTACTGCTATCCAAGGGTGTCGGAAAGGGGCGATCGCGAGAACAACTTTCCTTTCTAACGGGCCTGCTTTGAGCTTTCAAACACGTGACCTGACGTCACAAACGAGATCAACTCTCGTGTCTAGTTTCTTTTGGTCGTGATCGTGAAGTTTCGCCAGTTTTAATTCTTCTATAATTTCAGATAAATTTGATATAAAAATAGTTTTCAAAATGTGATTTTTTTTAAGTATGTTGTTTGGACTACTTGGATAAAGAATTTAAGTAAGTACCCCTTTTTTTATCTCATTATTTAAAACACAAAATATAAATCTATACCGTTTGTAAATTCAAGAATTCGAATGTTGTAACAGTTATATTTTACTTAATACTTTAATAAAGGTAATCGCTTACCCTTTCTGTTGTGTTGAAATAAATCGGGTTTCGCCGGGATGACCGTGCATATTGTACTATTAATACTGTTAATACTATTAATACGATTACTACTATTAATCATTTTAAACATGTAATATCACTTTATTCAAACAATCGCAATGGCGAATACGCACATAAAAATATACACAGAATGTCAACAGACGATAATTAAACATCATTCTTTCTTTTTAACACTTTCCAACCTAGTTGAAAGGTGTTTATGACTTCGGTTTGTCTGGCCGTATGGCCGTCTGCCATCTGTCCGTGCTCTAACTCCCGTAAATATGCTCGGATTGTCCTGCAATTATTATATGATATTGTCGTTATCTATAGCATGTTCCCTATTTCAACTGAAGTGTGTAGCACTTATAGTTTTTTTACAGGGACACTCAAAAGAATTCCGTTACATTACGGTCTATGGGAAAAAATCATTTACGGTATATTTCAATGATGTTACACAACTTCAAACACATTGTAATTGATATATATCACTAAGGTGCATTACAAGAAGCTAAATATGGAATAGGGTGTGCATAGCACTTACAGTTACTTTACAGGGACAGTCAAAAGAATTCCGTTACATAACGTCTATGGAGAAAAATCGTTTGCGGTTTAATTAAATAGTGTTTCACTATTTTAAACGCATTGAAATTTATATATATCACTAAGGTGCATTACAAGAGACTTACTACAGAATATTGTGTGTATATCAGTCATCGTTCATTTACAGGGACACACAAAAGAATTCTCTAATGTCTGTTAACAATAATTCCTGGAAATGCGTTTTAAGTTGCTGAACGCGATTTTAAATTTAACTCACTTTTTGTCTATTATTTGGTGTGCATAAATTCTGTAGATCATATACAGGGCAGCAGAGAAGTACGCGAACACATTTCCGTTTATTGACAGAAACTCCAGAAGGAGAATTTTAAACTGTGCTACGCGTTTCTTAACTAAACTAAAATTTAGCATCCTATGTAGTATATATACAAATCTATAGATCATATACAGGGCTGAATAAAAGTATTTGGATATTTTTCCGAATATTGTATATGTTGGAAATATATGTTGGAAATACCTGAAATTACGTTTTTAAATATGTTATGCGTTTTCCAAATTGTAGATGTTTTCTTTCAGCTTATTAAACGGTAATGCTTTATAAAATTATTTTGGAAGCGGTGGAAAGTGTTACATAATCTATGCTTGACGCATGATTTTTCGTTCTTGATCTGATTTCATTATGCTTTTATTTTTATCTAGAGTAGTAAATATAATTTAGAATCATCAAATAGATAAAATAGTAATACGAAAGCCTTTTTTTGTCTTGTTTTTACTTAGAATTACTCTTCTAAATATAATTTACGTAACTCGACAACATTTAAAACATTAATTAATAATATTGAGTTCTTATGCATATCTTTAAAAAAAATAAACGTTTTTTGTAAAAGGTTTGTAAAACTACTAGTGCTTTCAATTATTAAAATATAATTTTAATTTAAATATATATTTATATATATTAATTAAATGCACTCAAAGCGAAAGGGAGAATTTTAATTAAAAGATTTAAATTATAATACAACTGTTGATGAAATTATAGAAATAAACATACCAGATTTTTTTTTTCGATGCGTTTAACAGCAGGGATGATATTAACATAAAAAATGAAACCATGTCTGTATTGACTTTTATTGCTAGTTATATTGCATATAAAAAATAGTTTCACATAAATTAAAATGTTTTGAGTGCATTTCCATATTAGTCAAAGATAAAACTTTAGAATTAGATTGACCGAATGAAGTTTACAAATATTTGATGTTAGCAGAAAAAGGTCAATTAAAATGGCCTCAGGAAATTTTATTATTTTTAATTGTAAATGCCTTTCAAATTTTCCAAAAACTTAGTTATCAGAATTATGAAAGTACTTTCCTAAAATTTCCACTGCCCAAAAAGATTATTATACAAACGCTACTGAAAAGATTGAAATTTTAGGTCTGGATTTCACAATTAAATGCAAATGTAGAAATGAACTTTTATATCTATTTAGACTGTGTTTGTCAGGAATTGCTAATATTTTTCCTAAATAACTATACAAAGGTAAAAAATGATGATAGAAAAATCACTTGTAACAAAATAAAATCATCTACATTAACCAGTATGTAAGTTTCATTAATAAGTTTGATATTTCCACTTACTTAATATTGTATATTTAAGTGAGATTTTTTTCGCTGAGAGAATTTTAAATGTCATAATTGTTTTAAATTATTTGAAAGTACATATACTGCTTGATGTTCTTGAATGGAATTACTTTTCTTTTTATAAATATTTAATATTAATTTTTTGAAATAACAACTTGGGAATCTGTGTATTTATTAGATGGATGTGGATTTTTCTGTTTAATGAGTTTTCCCTTTTAAGTAAATGTTAAATTTATAATCGAGGTGAAAATGTGTCTGGAATTTGGAAATGGTGACATTTTTTCTTATCCTTTAAAATAAAAAAAACGTACATAAAAATATAAATTGCACATTAAAATTAGTAATTAAAAAACTATGTTTTGTCAGATAAGAGTGCTTGAAAGATAGTGTTTTCTCACTTGTAATACCTAGTAACAGAATGTGTATTTTAAATTATTCATACATTATAAAATTTAAATAGAATTTTTGTTTCAATTGCTTAGAAAAAGTTAAGTTTTTTATTTATGTATCTGTTTATGTAATAACAATCCTTTTATTATCAATCATAAAATTAGGTCTTGCTGAACCTTTATTGTTCATTTATTGTATGTATAATTCAAACATATCTAAAATAAGCCAGAAATTACCCAAGAAAATATTACAAAACTGGATTTTATAGCACTGTTTTTGGTGCAACATATGCGTATTCAATCTTACTTGTCTGCTACTCAGATATCTTGTGTGACGTCATCCAGGTCTTGAAGCAGGCCCGTTAAGAGAAGAAAGTTGTTTTCGGTCGAAATAGGCGGAAGCTTACCTGTTCAAAACTCAACGTGTTGGTAGTAGTGCTGAATTAATAGTGATGTCAAAGTGCTAATAATTTCTAAATGGAAGAAGAATGATTGAAAGAGAAAAATCTGATTGATGTACATCTCTAACAGTATTTCGAATATCAATAGTAATTTGCTCTTGCTGAAATTAATTTAAATGGCACATAGCTTGCTCTATTGAAAAGCAAAATATATTTATCTTTTAGGAAATCATTCCGTTTTATTATGTTTCTTATATCGTTAATTTTTACTGAAAGTGTTAGGTATTTCTACTCAAATGATCCAATAACAATTTTACTGGAAATAGTATGTGCAGAAAATTATGAAGGATTCCCCCGTATTGAGCTGTTTTTCAAGAATTAGCGTTTAAAAGCAAGTCACATTTTCCTAAATATTCAAAACGAAGAATTTCTTGATGTGCTTCCATGATTTCCTATACGCTAAATTATATTAGATTTCTCTTTACGGGAAAATTTCGTGAAAAATCTATTTATCCCGTTATTATTACACTCTCCACGATCTTAACATAGTTTTTCAAAATAACTAACTCTGTCTTTAAACGCCACGAGATTGAAAATAGAATTTTTGGATTTTGATTCAGCTAATACACATTTTACACTGTTAAAAATTTGCAGCAAACTGTACAGTCATTTGACCGTTTTTATAGAAAATGGTTACATAAAAGTAATATAACTCTATTTTGACCGTAATATAGGCAATAATATGGTCAGAATGAAGTTCAATTACGGCTATGTAAGCGTGTTCTATAAAAACGGTTAAATGATCGGACAGTTTGCTGCAAATTTTTAACAGTGTAGATCTATTCCGAATAGCGATAATTATATATATTGCGGCGCTTTATTTCTAAAGCGTGAGAAGCTATTTTTTTGAATTTTTTAAAATTACAATAATGGATGTAATTGTGCGTTGGACAGTCATGGCTGATTCAAAGAACTTTTCAATTATAAAGAATTTTACCTCAAGAATATGATTCACTGTTAAAAATTTGCAGCAAACTGTCCAGTCATTTGACCGTTTTTGTAGAAAACGGTTACATAACCGTAATTTGACTATATTCTGACCATAAAATGAGCAATAATTCGGTCAGAATATAGTTCAATTACGGTTATGTAATCGTTTTCTACTAAAAGGGTCAAATGACTGGACAGTTTGCTGCAAATTTTTAACTGTGTTGAGTGGGTGTACTTAGATGAAGTTATGGCATAAATAAGTATGCTGTAGTTATTAAAAATTAAGTAAAATAGTATCAAAAGCGGGTAACAAATTCCCATTACGGCATTAAAAAAAATTAGTTAGCAAAAACTAATGTTTAATGTTGTTTGGGTGCCACGTGCGATCTGTGTGCGTTGTAGCTCCAAAGCATCGATATAGTTAATGCAAAAGCTATACCAATTTCTATTTAGGCATAGCTACCAACTTTTACGCTTTTTTCCTACCACTAAAATTTTATAGTAAATTTAAACTTATTAAATCGCCGAATTCATGCGATTCAAAAACACAAAATTTTCTATTAAATTTTAGTGGTATCAAAAAAGCGTAAAAGTTGGCAGCTATGATTTAGGAATTGTTTCTGTTCTTTTCGTTTAAATATGTGGATAGGCTTTCATATGTAAAAATGGTTTGAGCACCGACAGTACTTCTCAGATATAGGATTGCCCGGCATAGTCGAAATAAAGCATTTATAGAATTTAAAATATTCCTTTCGTTTTTTTTTGGCATTTATTTACTATTTTTCTATTTAGAATTATCTTATTGTGGCGTTTTGGGGTGAATTATTTCTTTGTCTATCGGCGTTTTCAGTTATCATCTGATCTTTATACAGTATGCCCACTAAAGTCCCTTGCCACTCTCTTAACTTCGGAACGGCTGCTGCTATATTCATAAAAGTGGTGTCTAGGTATAGTAAAGTAGCCATGCGCTACACAGTGAAACCGCGTACAGCGCCACCTGGTGGAATGCTGCGGAGTTAGCATTCCTATCTCGAAAACGGAAAGAGATAGAGAAAAAAGTGATTTACAAAGTTGTAGAGTATCATCGATTTAGTACGAAAAGATACCTTGTGGACATTAATGCGAAGAATAGAACGGTTAAAACGCGCATTTGTTTTTTTGTGATTTCCTACACTGTGACGAACAAAATGATCTTAGAAAGAAAGAAACAACCAGTTATGAAACTGCAGGTCTGTGCGACCCTTCCACAAACATTGCACGTCATTAAACGACGCTATTACGGACGCTTGTGCCAACGTGTCACCATCTATGCTGCAGCGTGTGCAACGTGAAATTCAAACATGCATCCAAATATGCATTGCAGCTGACGATGAGAAGTTTAAAAATCTAAAATTAAGGTATATTATTATAACTAGCTGCTTTTTTCAATTCCTACTATTAGCTCACACTCTCTATATATTTATATATCTTGTTCAAATTTTCATATCGTTAATAAAATACTTTGTATTCGTCCACTCAAGTTCAAATACATTTTTTAAAACTTGTAGTGGATGACACTGGATGTTAATACAGTGTTTTCAAATTTTAATCCATTTATTAAATATAAATTAATTACTTTCAGTTTGATATGGGTGACAAAAAATTCTCCCATTGTTTTCATAAATGAAATGAAAGATTTTCCTCAAATTAGTGATGCCACAAAAATAAAATACCGCAACGATGGTTATAAAAAATGTTCAATAAAAATAACGTGGGACATTAATGCTGCACGGGTTTATTTTATATATTTAAGATTCAAAATCAAAATTCAAATTCAAATACTCAAAAGGAAATTCGCTATTTTGCCCCTTTATATTGTGATTCTGTCATATGTATATGCATATTTATATTAAATGTAATTATTTAATAAAAAGTAACTAAAATAAAAATTTTCTTTGTTGACCTAAGTAGGAATTGACTTAAAAAAATTATTTTTATATTGCTTGTTCTTTCTAAGATCGTTTTGTCACGTCACAGTGAAGGAAATCACGAAAAGACAAATGCGCGTTTTAACCGTTTTATTCTTCGCATTAATGTCCACTATGTGTCTTTTCGTACTAAATTGATGATGCTCTACAACTTTGTAAATCACTTTTTTTCTCTATCTCTTTCCGTTTTCGAGATAGGAACGCTAACTCTGCAACATTCCGCAGTATGCGCAGTAGGCGGTTTAATTGAGTAGCGCATGCCTACTTTAATATAACTAGTACCTACTTTAATATAACTTTAATATAGACACTACTTTTATGAATATAGCAGCAGCTGTTCCGAAGTTAAGAGGATGGCAAGGGTCTTTAGTGAGCATACTGTATATACATACAACATATGTATTGAAATGCTTATGCTCGGCATAGTATTCCGGTATTTTTTCCATTTCTATCAGTCAGAGTTACAAGCAACTTCTGGTAAGAAGTTCTTTTCTTTAGCAAAATAATAGTAGAATGCATTTCAATTTTCTCTGTGTATATTAATGTTTGTTGTTTGGTAGGTAGACTGTCTTGTTCTGGGAATTCGTGATTTTTTTCTCCAATGCGTTGTTGCACGAGTTGAAATTTTGAAGCTATGTTTCATTGGGATATGTTTATTCCAATATTACTTAGGTCTTATATTATTTAGATTGTGATGAGATATACTTAAAACGTGGAGCTCTGGCGTTGAAAATTTCCTTCTAGTTTAAATGATATGATTAACTAATGAGACAATTCATTTATAATTTTGTCTGATTTTTTTTATTTATTTATTTATTTATTTTTGTAGGTTATGTTCTCCCAGAAAAGTATGTTTTCTTAAACTTTTTCCCTATTATTTTTTGTGTGCTTTTCGTACACATTCAGATTTAAGGGTGGAGGTGACTTTCAAACCTTCCAAAAAGTGAAAATTATGATTATCTATTATTTTAATAATATTTTAAGTATCTGTTTCTTGAATTAGGACGATATTTCAGTTAGTACTAAACTTATGGCTAATTTATGCAATATAGTGTACACATGCATTTAAAGAGAAATTTCAACTTTAAAATCATTTGTTTCCAAACAATGATTTTGGAGATAGTCGCATTGATTTTTAAAATGATAAACATACAATCTTTAAATTTTGTATAAGTGTGTACGTTACGTATGTTATGAATTTACATGTATTTCTAGGTCGACATCTACGTATATAATTTATTTTCTTAATTTTGATTGAATGTTTTTCATTATTTTCCCCTTTACTCTTATAACTTACTGACACACTATTTTCTATTTCAAAATTGATTATTATTTAGGTGGTAGTATAAGTATTATATCTTAAGAAAGTGCATATGTAATATTAAGAAAATATGTATGAAAGTTTTTTAACCATTGGGAAAATGTTTGTTGTTTTCGTTCGAGAAAACAACGTCGACGTTCTTGGTGTTGTCTTTTTATTTCTTTTGAGCGTTTTTAACGAAATTCTGTAACTTTAGAAGAATTTTTTTAAGCTTTTTTAACGAAATTCTGTAACTTTAGAAGAATTTTTTTAAGCTTTTTTAACGAAATTCTGTAACTTTAGAAGAATTTTTATTTAAGTAAGCAATATAAATGCCTAAAATATTTACAAAAATGTTAAAGTTACATAGCTGCAAACTATCAGATATGAAAAAAAGCTGAATTCAAAAAATTATGTCGGATGAGAAATCGTCTTATAAAGCAAAAAACGTGGTCTTCAACGTTAATTTCCTCAAAATACCTTTAGCTCACCTGTAGGATGAACCTGTAGGATGAACCCGACAAAATATCAAGGTATATATTAATGATAAGGTATAGTAGTGGAAAATGCGTTTCAATAACTGCGGCGGTGGTTCAAACGAATATTTTTGCGAAGACAGAGAATGCCAGGATCTCTTCAACTGTAGTAATGGAAAATGCGTTTATTTGTAGATGGTTCCGATGAATATTTTGAGTAATTAATATTTTTTTATTATTTTAATATTTTTTTAAGCTTTCGGAACATTTTCTCAATGGTTGTGATAATTTGTTAAATTATAATTTTATTTTATTTATTTATTTATTTATTTTAGAATCTAATGGGCAAGAGATGTACGTAAAAATCCCTGTTTGATTTGATGAAATATTTGCAGTTTTATTAAATTTTTAATTATTAAATCATGTACTATCAGTGTGATCACCCCCTTTACACTGTACTAGTTATATTCTTCTTTACTGCATATTCTCCTGTTTGTTACAAAAGTTGAAATTTTGAAATCATGTTTCATTGGGACACGTTTATTCCACCACTAGTTAGATCTCAGATTATTTACGGATTACCTTGAGATAGACAGAAAACTTAGAGTTTATTTATTTATTTACTTATTTTTTGCGATGAAAATTTCTTTCCTGTTTAAATGATATGATCGATTAATAGAATCCTTTATTTTAGAAAGGGCATAAGACACATTTTTTTAGAAATCGATGTTTTGACAAAAATATATTCTACTGGGGTAGTCGCATTATGTTATAAAAGAGCACACTTCTAACTTGACTCCATTCATTGTCATGGACGTTGGAAAAACACGTTTTTTTTAAGAAAGAGCACATAATCTGCATATGTGCCCTTTTCCCAATGAATGAACCTTTGAAAACAAAAACCCTATTAACGAAAAAAAATAAAATATCAAAATAGTTCTGAAATATGTAAGTAAAGAGGCAAAGTCATTCAGGCAAGTACAGTATTGTAAATTGACCGACTACAACACTAGACAGTGCAGAATAAAACTTTCAATGGCAAAAGTGACAAAAGAAGCATATTTCAATGTTTTTCACTATTTTGAGCACTTATTGTTTATTTTCATATTTTCACTATTTGGACTTTCAGTTTACCTGTGTTTAATTTAGAAAGGGTACGTATCCAAGACTAACAAGTTGGAAATTGTGTGTTAAACGTGACAAATTAGGTGCATTCGTTTTGATCTATAACTAGTTTTACAATGTAAAAAAAAATATATCGTTATTATTACTGTGAAATAAATTATATCGTCTGCTATAAGCAAAATGAGGATGCCTTTTTATTCTTATTGCGTATGCCATGTTTACAGGTGCGATTTTTTTTATTCGACAACAGACAGCGCTGTAAATTCACCATGGAGATCTTGCTTTGCGAATAATTATCTCCATGGTTTAATATTTCTATGACTCACGATGAACGAATATTTTGCTTATTTACATTAATGGATTGAGATATTCGGCTGTTAACCTAAGTTTCACTGAAGTTATCTCAGAATCTATACATTTTTTTAATGTAACTCATCTCTCGAGCAAAAAAATTTTTTGAACGATCTTTCCAAAAATGTAACTTTTATGCAATTATATAAAAAATAATTTTGAATAAAAATGGCCACTTCGCATATGGAAAAAGATGTGGTTAGCTCGTATCTGTTTTTCTCAGTCACATGACTTGCTCTTTTACTATATACATTTACGTATGAGAGGATTTAATAGAATAAAGAAAACTTTCATTAATATCTTTTTAAATTTTGATTCGATTTTGATAAAATTTGAAATGACTCGACAAAATTCTGCAACGATTAAATATATATAAAATTTCAAACCATTCTGCTGGGTAATTTCTGCGCTGCTATATGCGGACAAACAGACGGACGGACCAGACGACGACTATAGGTGCTACGTATATATATAATTACGAACGCACCCAAAAACACATCACAGAAATCACCGTTTTCATTCAAATATCTCGAAAAGCGTGTGTAAAGCGTATTTTATTTTCCTTCCAAACACTCAATACAAACAATTGCAAAAAACTAAAATTTCTGCCATATAAACAGATTTTTATCTCTGGTGTGAAATTTGAAAAATGTGACTTGTGCCTTTTCAACAATAAACGATACAATTCATTTGTAATTTTCTTAGATTTCAATTTCTTTTGTGAGTTTTTTTTTATCACATAAAAGTACGTTTGCCGAAAATATTTCCGGATTAATATTTGCGTGTTTATTTCGCACACTTTAATATTTAACATTAGCGAGTCATATTCCTCTTGACTTCATATTCTCTTCTTTCAATCAAAATATTTTTTCTAGTTAAAAGAAAAAGAGAGATGCATTAAATTCTTTGGTAATGGGTGATATCAATAAAAGCAGATATTGTGTATCAAGAGGGTAAGCATTTCATATCAGAACATTTTTTTAATGTCAAATTCAGTGGCGCTTTCCAAATTAGTAAACTATATTTGGCTCATGTAATAAAAAGTGAAAAAATTATATATATATATATATATATATATATATATATATATATTTAATTATAAATTTAGTAAATTAAAAATTAGAAAATGCAAATATTTTATAATAATTTTGCAACAAATAACAGTATAATTGTAATATAAATACCCTTCGATTGGAAATAATGTGTATTTTTTACTGATATTTAAATAATTATCTTGAGAAACTATTTCCACATTAAAATGAACACATACATTCATTTTATTTTTTTTAATGCAATCCGACATTTGGTTCAAAAAAAATATTTTACAGCTCCTAAAATAGCGTAAATGCAAGTATCTAAGAAATTCTTACAGTCCAGTTGCTAGGAGTGAAAAAAATGCAAATCGCGATACAGTTATACCGTTTGGTCAGTATCTACTCTATATTAATACAAAGCATATAAGAAGGGGAGGCATCGCGTAAAGTGCGGGGAATTCAAGATGGCGGCCGTTTTACAAAATGGCGTCATTTTCGGGAATTAGTGCAATTTCGTTTCTATTCAGCGTATAAAAGCATGTTTGATGGAAATCTAGATGTTTTTATATAAAATATATTATTTGTAACACTTTACAGAACAGTCGAAAATTATTTAGGAATTCAGTTTGCCTGTTTGTCTGTCTATCTGGTCGTCTGTCTATTCGCGCACTAACTCAAAAAAAAAAAAAACTAACCGGATACCCAGATAATTAAAATATGGTATTGTAGTATACCGTAACAAATTCGGTATTCATTTTCAAGTGTGCATCATTCATAGTTCATTTACAGGGGCAATCAAAAGTATTCGGTTACATTATGGTCTGTAGACGAAAATCGCTTGCAATGTGCTTTAATGATATTATACTCTTTGTAACCTATTCAAATTAATATACATCAGTGCGGTGCAGTACAAGATACTTACTATAGAATATGCAGTGCATAGCAGTTTTCGTTCACTTACAGGGGCTCACAAAATAATGCGGTCACAGGACTTTCAATAAGCACAATGCTGTCTATGCGCGTTTTTAATTATATAATGTGTTTTTGAATTTTGATAGATATGAAAGATTTGCAAATTGTCATATGAATATTTTCTTTTATATATTTATACAATGTAGCGTGTATTTATTACAATGTAATTCTGATGACGAGGCACCACCTAAAATGAGATGATTCACTATGGGGTTTTGTTCCAAAATTCCAAAACATATTTCATTTTAATGTTGCGATTTCTTACTCTACTCTCAGACTCCTTGGTGCGCAGACGATCAATCTGACAAATGAAATGAAAATATTTTTGTTTATGAAAGATCTGTTCCATATATAGTTTTATAGCGCGATGCACGATTATATACTGAAACGCGTGATAAAGATTAATTTTGTAAATATTCAGTGTCAGTATCTGTACCATTTACCAGTATCTGTACCATGTTAATTACTGTTTTCATTTTTTCTAAGAATCCAGTTTTCTTTAAATAAATAGTTGCACAGAATCGTCAGTTAGACCTGCAAAATTTTTTTCAACTATGAAAATCAACCATTTCCCCCTGCTTTTTCCAGTAACGGTGAATTTTGACCCAGCCATAAAAGTGATTTAGCACGTATTTTAGAGTAAACTACTGAGAATAATATAAACACCTTTCCAGGAACATGCGATGCTTTAATTTATGATGGGCCAGTTTTTATTAACATTTTAATGCCTCACCGGTCTTCAAAAACATTTAATGATTACTACATTAACACATTTCAACCCCATTTATGTAATGACATTGAGAGTTTTAGTTACCGAAGAATAGATTTGATATGGGATAGATACATTACACCAAGCATTAAGTGAAACCAGACAAAAAAGGGGTGCAGGAACCAGGCGGCAAGTGCTATCGCATGTCAAACTACCTAAAAATTGGCAAGATTTCTTAAGAAATTCAAGAAATAAAGAAGAGTTATTTAATCTGCTTGGAACACTGGCTATATATATCATAAAAAATACACAAGGTATAACCACTTCAGGTGAAGAAGTTAAAGGAAATAATATTGCACTAAGTTCTTTAATTGGAATGACTTGCCCTGGTCATGAAGAAGCTGATACAAGGATAATCATGCACCTCAAAGACATGACAGAAAACGGATTGAAAAATATTGTTATACGCTCTGTAGATACTGATGTAATAGTTTTAGCAATTGCACATTTCTTTACTCTGTCAGATAGACACCTGCAAACTGTTTGGATTGCATTTGGAACAGGGAAGAATTGCAGACTTATCCCCGTCCATACTGTACCTGCAGCAATTGGAAAAGAAAAAGCAATGTCGTTACTAGGAGTCCATGCTTTCACAGGCTGCGACAGCAATCCTGGTTTCACAGAAAAAACAAAAAAGTCAGCTTGGAAGACATGGATGCTGCTATCGCACTTTCATTTTTATCAAAACCTCAAACAACCATACCTGACGATATTCTAAATTTTTTAGAAAAATTCGCAGTATTGTTGTACTGTTCAACATGTAACAGCATAAGTGTAAATTGTGCTAGACAGGAATTGTTTATGACAAAAAATCGTCCTATTGAACATCTTCCATCAACCAAGGGTGCACTAGAGCAACATATTTTACGGAGTGCTTTCCATGCTGGACAAATTTGTGGACAAGCACATGGGCCGGAAATTTGTCCCCCCTCTCCAAACAAATGGGGATAGTGGTTGGATAATTTTTCATGGAAATAAAAATGGTCGGATCTGCCCGAGATTGCAGATTCTTCCAAAGAACTAATAAAATGTATGTGCAAAATCTACAAAAATAAGTGTAGTTGTAGGAAGGTTGGTCTTTCTTGCACATTATTGTGCAACTGTAAAATGTGAATGAGAAATAATATGCTACAAACTAAAGTTTTTATATTCTGCAGTTTTATGTCATTAATTTGTTATGTAGCATTCATTTTTTAATATGTTGTATAAGTAAGGCATTAGTAAAATGCATTTTTATTATTTATTTATTCCATTCATTTTACTCACTATACAATAAAAAATACTTTAATAATTGAACTAGTTTCATTTTAAGCATATTTCTGATAATAAAAAGAAAATTTTTAAATTAAAAAAATCGAAAATGACATCAAAGACACTTTTATATGACGAAAACGGAAAAATTGAATAACAGCCTAAATCTTAAATTCCTCAGACATTTCATTATACCTCTCTTATATGCATTGTTTTAATATAAAGACGATACTGACCAATAGGGATATTATTATTAAAAATTGCAGTTATTTCATACCTAGCACCTCCCTTAATATCAATCGATTTAGCTGATGATCTATAAAATTTATACACAAGTTATAAAGGCACTGTGCTCGGAGACATTAATGTAACGGTAACCGTATTATTTTGTGAGCCCCTGTAAATGAACGAAAACTGTTATGCACTGCTTTTTCTACAGTAAGTATCTTGTACTGCACCGCACTGATGTATATTAATTTGAATATGTTACAAAGAGTATAACACCATTAAAACACATTGCAAGCGATTTTCGTCTACAGACCATAATGTAACCGAATACTTTTGATTGCCCCTGTAAATGAACTATGAATGATGCACACTTGAAAATGAATACCGAACTTGTTACGGTATGCTACAATACAATATTTTAATTATCTGGATATCCGGTTATCTTTTTTCGAGTAAGTGCGCGACTAGACAGACGATCAGACAGACAGACAAACAGGCAAACTGAATTCCTAAATACTTTTCGACTGTGCTGTAAAGTTTTACAAACAATATTTTTCATCTAAAAACATCTAAATTTCCATCAAACATTCTTTTATACGATGAATAGACACGAAATTGCACTAATTCCCGAAAATGACGCCATTTTGAATAACGGCCGCCATCTTGAATTCCCCACACTTTTCGCGATGCCTCCCCTTCTTATATGCTTTGTATTATTATAGAGTAGATACTGACCAATCGGTATAACTGTATCACGATGTGCAGTTTTCACCTTATTTTTGTCGTGTAGCACTTGAACTATTATGGTCGATTTCACGGTTATTAATTTAAAAAAAGGGAATAAAAAAATATTATATTTAATTACCATCACATAGAATAAAGTTTGTATATATATATATATATAATACAACTTAAGAAAAAAAAGAAAAAAACAAAAGAAAAGAAATCCTTTTCAACGCTAGCCGCCAGAAAAATAAAGTACGCGCTTGAAAATTTAAAGTTAATATTTAATAAGTAAAATACATCAAGCAAGTTTTTCGCGTATTTATATCATTCTTTAAAATTAAAAATAGCAAGGACATCATATTAAAGTGCGCCACCGAACATGGGTAGACATGCATTTAAATAAAAATAAGAAGACGTTTAAGGACATACATGTTCCGTCATACATACATCATTTAAAAATTTAAATGGCAAGCAAAATGATACCAAAACATACCATTAAGTACATATGTACTCTCAATTAGTGTAGTTAGTTAAATCCGCGATATACTAATCGAAACATACTTTAAATGGGTAAAACTCTAAATGATCTACACAGCGAACTTTCTCAAAAACTTACTATACATAAACAGACAATGTAATAACGTACTACGATAAAGTTTTTGAAATATTAGTGTTAGAAAATCCATTTTACAGCTTGATTTGAAATTTAAAATAAAGTTTATCTAATTTTCCTGAATTATCATTAACATAAAAGTGTGAGATAATTTAATAAAAAACCATCAAGAAATATTAATAAGTATTTTTTTTATTTTAATTCTCCATTACTATAAGTATTTAGGTTATTTATATTAGCTTACGTTTCATTAGGTTAATTTTTAAAAAGTTACACTTTGATTTAAAACGTATTGTAATATTATTTGATTATTTCAAACTTATACATGTTAACCTGGTGAAAATGTCGTCAAATTTTAAATCATGTGACGCTTTTAATCCAGACAATATTAGCCTTTTATTGCAATTACATAAAATGACATAATTTCCACATATTTTATCGTTCGCAAGTGCATAAGTTTAACGTTCTTTTACCGTAAAATCTGATTTCCCCAAAATGTTATAAATATATTAAAGTCGATGTAAACGTTATTGGTATTTAATTTTCGTCGGAAACTACGTTTAGCCAGTGAAATCGTTCACGTGAAATTCAAAGAAACGTCGATGCCACTAATTAAGCAGGAAATATCCCTCTGCCTTCTTCCTATTTTTACATTCTTCTGTCTTTACAAGAAGAATGTATTGGATTCATGAAAATTTTTGACTTCCGGTTTTCGACATATTTATACGTTTTGAAAGGTCCTGATCAGGATTTGACTGTATATAGAAAATCTGTCTGTGACTCTGTCTGTCTGTATGTGACAAAAATTTTCTGGACTATGCTGCATTTTTCTCGATTTGCGCAATAGCTCCGTCTCAAGACCTAATGCACTTATATTAATCAAACTTCAGATTCCGTTAGACCTTGACATAAATAGACGCTGATGACGTTTTGGTGTAGATATCTCAAAAGGTGGTGCTGCTATACCACTTTTTTCATGATTTTTACGATAGGTATATCTCAAGAACGAATGAACGGAATTTCATCAAACTTCAGATTCTGGTAGACCTTGACATAAATAGATGTTGCCTACGTTTTGGTGTAAATAACCGAACAAGTGGCGCTGATATGCTACTTTTTTCATTATTAAACAATAACTACATATCAAGAACTAATGCATGGATTTTCATCAAACGGTAGATTCTGTTAGACGTCGACATAAGTTGTTGTTGATTAAGTTTTGGTCTGAATCAACCAACAGATGGCGTTGTTACGCTGCATTTTGCAGGATTTACACGATTTTAGCAATAGTCATATTTCAAAAAGTAATGCACGGAATTTAATAAAACTTCAGATTCAGTTAAACGTTGATATAAATTGGTGCTTATTCTTTATCGTATGCGAACATGTGTGAGTTAAAAGAAAGTTTTGGGATTGGCTCATCCGATTAGTTTTAAACTCGTCTTCATTATGGAAAAGAACAAGAGAAAAAAATCCGGTATTAATCTGTTATTCTTTTCTACCACTTATATAAATCCTTTAAGTATTAAAACTTCTAAATCTACAGTTGAAAATATCGCTGCAAAGTAATCTTTGTTCCCCAATGAAGTATATTCCTGCCAAATTTCGTAACTTCATTACAATAAATATGACATAAGTGGGGTACTTTTTACATAAATAACAGATTTTTCGTGATTGAAAGTAACAAGCAACTTGCTCAAGAAATAAGCAATTAGCCTTTGGGAGTTTTTGGGGGTGTGATAAACATTTTGACATTTTTGGTTGTGCTACAGCTGTTATGAATGTGGCACTGTGAAATAAAAATGCAAAAAATATATAGGAGATAGCGCTATATTTCGTTTTATTATTATTTACTTTTTTAACTTTCATAATTTACCGTGTTTGTTCCTTTCTAATTAGTATACATTTTCCTTTTCTCAAGATGTGAAGTGTTTGGGAATGGAAATATAATGTCGTTTCTGGATTTTTTTATTGTTCTAATCACTTCATAATCATATCTGAAGTGAACTGTAATTAAGAAATTTCCGAAAAAATATTTACGAGGGTAGTTTTATAAGTTCTCGGCCTGACTGTGCAAGCACAAGATTTTTGACATAATTTCATATTATTTTCCCATGTAGTCTGTGCCCTTGCAACCCAATACATTTAAGACACACTCTTGTGTGTGAATTCTTCAGTGCAGACCTGTACGAGTGTGGTTCAAAAAGTTCTCGGCCTGAAAAAGAAATACAAGCTTTTTGACAATAGTCCATTTTATTTTTTAACTTGCAACACAATACATTTCAGAACACTATTGAGAAATTTTCATTATTTGGCGTTTCTGGTCGATGTCTAAAAAACGCGGCACACATCCAGCGGAAAGCTTTTTGATACCCAAAACATCGTGTAAAATGTAGTGGATATACGGTCTATCGAGATGTTTACAATGTCAGCAAGTTCCCGTATCTTCACTGGGCGATTAATCAATTCAGCATTGTGAATTTTTGAGACGATTTCGTCGGTCGTAGAGGTTTTTGGGCATCCTGAGCGTTTATTATCGTGAAAGGATTTCCTACCATGTTTAAATTCAGCAGGACACAAATCTGGAGGACAAAAATCCTTTAAGGTGGAATATAACTCTTTTTGTATGTCCGTGGGGGTTAAACCTTTTTTAACAAAGTATTTTATGACAGCTCAAACTTCCATTTCTTGCCTTTTTAGAAAATGTCAAAACATGTTTACTTTACTTTATCTCCAAGCAATACTTATAAAATCACACGTCTGAAACTGAGCAGCATGTCATCTAAAGTATCATGCTTTAAAAACGGCATTGTCATTTGGTCATACTTGTTTCATCTCTGTGTCAGTCCGAGAGCTTATCAAACTGCCCTCGCAAATACATAATCACTTTTAATAATATTCTTTGACACGAACATACATAAATTAAATCAATATGCATGGACAGAAAAGAATAAATAGAATTGATAAAATAGAATAACATGGAAGTAAATTTATTCGACACTTAATCTTAAAGCGTATGGAATCTTATGATCATGAAAGAAATTTAAATGATCATATATAAAAATACAAATATGCAAATCTGGACCATCAGAAGAATTTTCCACTATAAATTGTGATAAAGACTTGATTAATAGTATATGTTTTTAATTATCGTATTTGAAATTCTTTGCTTAATTTGTGTATTTATTCTTCTTTAAATGTTATGTGAACGAAGTCACGTGTAACAGCAAGTATACTATACTTTCTGATGTTTGCCATAAATACAGATGTTTGTTACTTTTTGATGGTTGTCTAATTCCAAGGAAATGTTGACATGTTGTGGAATGTTTTAATTCAAAATAGCTACGAATTTTGCTCTATTAATAATCTTCGCTGTATTTAATTTCGGCATGTGAATCATTAAATAAAGTGAAGATAACTATTCTGAAATAGAGATACATATTTTGAATAAAAAGTTCTCAAACTTGGCAACACTGTAGCCACGATTAGTACTTCAAATGTGTTCGTACGAAGTGTATTTTCTGCATCAAACATGAAATGAATGAAACATACTGAAAACGCCAAATGCTTGAAGAGCCACATGTTTGACATGCCTGATTTATACAAAAGGAATATTTTTGTTGTAATTTAGTTTACATAGTAATCATTTCAATGTTTTTTTAAATTTCATATTCTTCATAATCAGGAAAATTACAAGTTCTTCTTTTTCTTTCATACTTTTAACATTACACCAGAAAGAATAAGAATTCAATTCAGGTAAACTTATAGAGACTAAAAGACTTATTTTCTTCAAAAGTGAAAGACATTTTTAAATATTTATAAAATTTTCTATTCAAGTTATGTTTGTACTTTACTTCGTCGCCCCAAAGTTAAGCTTTCTTAAAATTCCGTGCATAAATAAACAAACAGCAAGCGTCACGAAAACAGAAATGCAATTCAAAAGGATTTAGACAAAATGAGTGTTTGCCTTTTAGTACAACCTTACAAAACTATAAGGTTTATGTTGGATTACACACATATTTTGAAAACGCATTTCTGTATTAAATTCAGCATTCTAAATATTTTGAAACAGTTAAATGTAGGCCATAGATTTTAAAACGCAGCTTTCAGAAAATAACATAAAAATAAAACTTGAAATTTGCTTATTTACTAAGGTAATACTTTTTTTCTATATTCAGAAAATCGTGTTTTTAGTGACCGAAAAAATGAAAATTGATAAATTAATCGGTCCGTGATTCTGACAAAATAATGAGGCAAAATAGTGTTTGAGATGGGTCCACAATTTCAGATGTTTTTCATAAAAATGTTTTTTTTTTTTTTTTTTTTTTTTTTATAAGTCAAGAAAAAAAAAGTTCATTTATATAAGTTTTGTAAGATCAAAAGCTGTGCACAGAAATATTACCATCTCTTGCATGCATGTTCGAGATTAGATAGTGGTGTGAAACGTCCAATAATTTTTTTTTTAATTTGTCTATATTTTTCAGATTTTCTTTCAAAATATTTATTTAAAATTTTATTTTCTGAATTGAGAATAATTTGAAAAAAAAAAAAATCGTTTTGTTTCTACATGTTGCCAGATTTTTAAAAGACCGAATAACAATATTTCCATACTTTTTTCAATTGAAAAATATATTTACAATATATATATAATATATTTATAAAAAGAAAGAAAACTTTGAAATCAAATTAGAACGTGCGAAAAACATTTAATAGCAAAACTTACGTCATATTTAAAACGGTATATTTTAAACGTGATATTTAAAACGTTTTTCTTACTTTCGTCTAAAAGAAAACTCTTCTTCTAGACGTTATAAAATTTCAGGAGACACCAGCATTTTTTACTAAAACATTTTATACGAGCTGGTTTCCAAATGTGTAATTGATCATACTTAATTAATCACGAAAGCAGCCACTATCTGTCGTAAATGGATGTGGCATTGAATACCGAACAATCCTCCCATTAAAGGGAAATGAATGGCAACCCGATTTCAGAAGATCGTCACTGGTCGTGATAATTCCATTCCATAAGCAAATATTTAAAAAAAAAACAAAGCAAATGACTGTATTTTTAGAACCTGCCGCGTCGGACGGAGATTGGTGAGCATAGTTCGTAGGGAACAGAGCCCCCTAGTTTCTTACGTATAAATAAGATCTCGTTAAACAATTACTCAATAAGAATGTAGATAATATGGTATATTTGAGTCAGTAAATTTTAGTTATTGTAAAAAGTTTAAGAGACATGTAAAGCAAGAAGGAAATAAAGCCTTCTTTCAAGATTTTCCAGTAAAATTAAAGAAATACTTTTTAGTTTTTAAATTACTTTAATTATACATATGTCTAAAAGTCATTTATTTGTGATTATCTAGGTTTTTAAACACGCCTAATCTCAAAGAATCATGATTTAAGATAAATAGTTGAAGCTGTTGGTGAATATGTCTCTCAATATTTATAGTATGATTTGTCTGTGACTCGCCAAACAAATATTCACATACCACTATAAACAAACACCATTTAAATATGTTAAGTATACTAAATCCTCACGCAAAATTCCCCATCTGTGAAATTCTATCGGTAAACTGATTTCCAAAAATCCCGATCTACTTTTATGCTTATTGCCAATAAAACCGTAAATAAATAAATAAATAAATGAATAAATAAAAATAATAATTCATCCCCCCCCCCCAAAAAAAAAAAAATCATTCTCAGGCTTAAAGCTTTTTTTTTTTCATTCAACTTTATAAGTAGATGGTAAGTTATTTATAAGATGCATTAATATAAAATATAGTTTAAACTATACGTTTTAAAAACGTCATGTTCACCTTGAAATTTAAATGAAATATATAATAATATTTATTTTACTAAAAAGGTTAACCAACGAACATTTATGACTTTTCACACTTTCAGAGAACAGATGAAAGCGCTCAGGTTTTTAACTTCTTTTTAACATCTTTTGACGGATTTTTACGGTTGAAAAACATTTTTGTATAACTGCACTTTTTTAGTAAAATAAATATTATTATATATTTCATTATAAGACACAGTTTAATTTTCTAAATGGGGCTGAATACATGCAATACATTTTATAATTGTATTTTCAAAATAAAATGCAATTCTAAATAATTTAGGAAGAATGCAAAAAAAAAAAAAATATTCCATAATCCTAAATTATTACAGAATAATTTTTACATAAAATGACACACCATGAAAATGACAAATCATAACTTTTTTCTATTGTATGTAAAACCTCATTTGTTTAACAACAACGAAGAACTTAAGAAACTTCAACGTAATTTTCACACTCAAAAACAAACACCTGTCGTTAGATGAAAGTAAAAAGTCATGTGCAGTGCACTAAGAAAGAAATACAGATATATATAACACGTGTCCCTGCCTTACATTATGTATGACTCTTTACGCAAGTTTCTGAGTATTTAATATGGGTAGCGATTATACTTAAAAGTAATTACTTTTATTACAAGTAGAAACATTATCGACATTTAATCCTTCAAAACATTCATACTTCGAAATATTTTGAGAACATAATTGAATTCTATTGTGAAAGTTATTGAAACTTCTATTATAATTCACCTTAACAGACTAAACACATGGAATCGATCTTAAGATTTAATGAGTCATTAGTGTTTGTACTAAAATTTTCCCAGTCAGTTAATTTTGTTATAAAATTGTCCCTCAGTGCTGCAGTAAAAATTCAATTTCACACTCAGAAACAAAATTAGTTAAACGTGGGGGCATTTTTTTTTAAAGTACTATTAATGTTCTTTGCAAATTCGAGAATAGAATTTCTAATGATTCTCTTTTTTTTATAGAAACATTCTTTGGCCTTAATAAACAAAGAGAAAGAAAATAAAACAATGTGTATAAAGGAACAATTCAAAAGAACATTTATTCAAAAGGAAAAAGAGACCGCATTTAAGTAAGTGATTCTTCGTTTCATGTTTAATGAACTGTTTAAGCAGGGTGATTAAAACTGTCTAGATATATTTATTCTTAACTGGTTTTAATAAATGTATACATAAAAACACGTGTGATTCAATATACAATTGTTTTTATATAACGGAATTTCAATTAAATGTAACATAAAAAGGTTACTTTACATATTGCTACGAGCAACTATTTTTATATTCTATTTGTACCACTATTTAAATAAAATAAATTTTCTAATATACCTCTCTTCCGCAAGTTTGTCAAAATTAATATAATTTTTTTTTTTAGCTCAGAGGCTATCAAAGCCTGAGAGCTTATGTGCCCGCCCGTTCTGTATGTATGTATGTATGTATGTACGTATGTACGTACGTAACGCGATAACTCTTGACAGAAATAACCGTTTTGCTTCCAATTTTGTTTATAGGTTCCTTGTGATAAGGCGCTTCCCTGATTAGTTTTGGGGATTGATTGTTTAACTATAAAGGGGGGAACGGGGGGGCTAACCCCCCTTAATTAAGGTAAATGGTTTTTTCATGCAGAGTTGTCCAATTTTCTTCAAATTTTGTATATAGGTTCATTGTGATAAGGTTCTTTCCTGATTAGTTTTGGGGGTTCATAGGTTAAGTATAAAGGGGCTAACGGGGGGGGAATCCTCCCCCTTAATTTAGATAAATGAATTTTTCATGCAGAGTTATCCGATTTTTTTCCACTTTTGTTTATAGGTACCTTGTGATAAGGCGCTTCCCTGATTAGTTTTGGGAACTGATTGGTTAACTATAAAGGAGGGGGGACGGGGGGCTAACCCCCCTTAATTTGATAAATGGTTTTTTCATGCAGAATTATCCAATTTTCTTCAAATTTTGTATATAGGTTCATTGTGATAAGGTTCTTTCCTGATTAGTTTTGGGGGTTCATAGGTTAAGTATAAAGGGGGTAACGGGGGGTTAATCCTCCCCCCTTATTTTAGATAAATTATTTTTTTCATGCAGAGTTATCCGATTTTCTTCAAATTTTGTATATAGGTTCATTGTGATAAGGTTCTTTCCTAATTAGTTTTGGGGGTTCATAGGTTAAGTATAAAGGGGGTAACGGGGGGGTTAATTCTCCCCCCTTATTTTAGATAAATGATTTTTTTCATGCAGAGTTATCCGATTTTCTTCAAACTTTCTATATGGGCTCATTGTGGTAAGGGGCTTCCCTGATTTGTTTTGGGGGTTCATTGGTGAAGTGTAAAGGAGGGAAACGGGGGCTACCCCCCCCCCCTTAATTTTGATAAATGGGTTTTTCATGCAGAATTATCCAATTTACTCCAAATTCTGTATATAGGCTCTTTGTGGTAAGGCACTTCCCTGATTAGTTTTGGGGGTTCACTGGTAAAGTATAAAGGGGGGAACGGGGGGCCTAACCCCCCTTGATATAGATAAATGGGTTTTTTAAGCAGAATTATCCGATTTTCTTCAAATTTTATATATATGTTCATTGTGATAAGGCGCTTCTCTGATTAGTTTTGGGGGTTCTTTGGTTAAGTATAAAGGGGGGACGGGGGGCTAACCCCCCCTTAATTTAGATAAATGGATTTTTCATGCAGAATTATCCGATTTTTTCAAATTTTGTATGTAGGTTCATTGTGGTAAGGCGCTTCTCTTGTTAGTTTTATGGGTTCATTGGTTAATTATAAGAAGGAGAAACGGGGGATGGTTCCCCCCTCTTAATATATTGTCGATTTCTTCATTTTTCGAGGGCTTATTTCAAATTCTTTGAAATAAGAATATAATTTACAGTTAGTGTGAATAGCCTGTGAGCTCAATGCCGTCAGTTTAACTGGGCAGTTTTGTTTTATTGAAAAAGTGGTGAGGGATATTAAAAATTAATCGCTATTGGCAGCTCTGCATTAGCACAGGCTGTAAACACAATATATTTTACCAAGAAACATTTAAAAAATGCAGTCCTATATAATGATGTTCAAAATCGTGAAACAATTTTCATTCAATAGTCTTATAACAAAATGCTAATACTAATTTCTTTTGAAATACTATATGTAATTGTATCATTGTCGGCTCTACTTCATTTGTTCGGTGAAGTAAAATTTTCAGTTAACGCAGTTCCCAAATTTCCAAGATTATATAGTTAAATGAAAATTATTTGAATATTGAACATTTTATTATATTCTCAATTAAGTGTTTTTGAAATTTTATATAGATTTAACTAAAGATTTTATTCAACAATTATATTGATTATTGATATAATTGATATCAACTAATAAAACATGTAATTTTAAAACAAAAATACCAACGGGATTTCAAGAAATTATTTCTTTATCTTCCTCTTGTTTGCTTGAAATTGTAGAATAAATTATTTATTTTATAATTGCCTATTTTTTATTTATTTTTATATACATGGTACATTTTAGCGAATGCGTTTTGGCACAAGAGTATTTTTCGGACAGCCACATTCGTCTTTATCTACGTTGCTGACATTTTAGTGCATTTATAAATAAAAGAGTGGTGTCATATGCACATGGCGCATGTCGAGATCGGAAGTTTTTATCCGAACTTTACCAACACAAAATCCAATACTCATCTCACCAAGAGCTATTAAACGTGCAAGATTAGTCAACAAACATTAGCTTCGCGATAGCAGCAAACTCGCCAAGCTTTTGTCCAAAATCCTGTTGAACAATCTAATTTTATTTGTCGTATGTAATCCCTATTTTATATATAGAGGCACTTTAAGTGCTCATCGCGGATGATTTCGTCAAAAATCCTTTTCACCATTCAAATTTTTATCTCATATGACACCACTTACTCATTTATAAACACACTATAAAAGCTCACCGCTCAAAATTTTGTCCAAAATCCATTCAACCAATCAAATTTTATTTTTTGTGTGCCATTTCTCTCTTATTTATAAAGAGAAATTAATTCTCATTGCTTATATTTGAAAAGCAATAATAATTAATCATATATTAACACATTAACGACCCAACGGTTGGTTTTTGAGAAATCTGGGTTTTAAAATAGTAGAAGCTCCTACCTCTTCTGAACATTTTTCGTAAATTTGTTTCCTGGAGAGATTTCTCAAATTTATGCATCAGTAAATATTCTTCAATGTACAGATTTATTGTAAAATGTATTACAAACTAAAAAAGATATCGTACATAGTTGCCAACCTCCCGATTTTTTTCATACAAATATTTTTATGTAAAAATATTTATTTTATTTAATCGTACAATTTATGCAATTTATTGCAGCGAAAACTTTTGTAAGACTTTACTGGTATTAAAAAAATCGGGAGGTTGGCAACTATGTATCGACAACATGATATAAATGTATTTTTTGGAAGGTAGAAAGCAGTTAAATATTTTAAGTGTCCCTGTAACACACACACACGTGTATATACATATATATATGTATACAGGGTGTCCGAAAAGTCTGGAAACGGTCAAATAACTCGAGAAATATACATCGAAAAAATTGAAAAGCAGCAAAATGCATGTTCAATATTTTTGAAATATTTTTGTTGCAATTATTGTTTCAATATTTAATATTGCAATTATTATTGTTGCAATATTGTTATTATTGTTGCAATATTTTTGAAAAATCTATTTAGGGATATGAAAGTTGTCCCCCCAACTTTCCCCTCCGGGAGGAAAGGGGGGCAACTTTGAAATCTTAAATGATGACCCCCATTTTTTATTGCATTCGGATTCTACGGGAAAAAAAATACGTAACTTTTGTATTGAACGTTTTCTTAGAAGCATTGTAGATGGCGCTATAATCGAGTGCAATGCTGTGAGAATCGTTACCATTGCAATGTCTGGAAACGCTTGAATAACTCGAGAAATATACATCGTATTGAAAAACGGAAAAACGCATGTTCAATAGTTTTGAAAATTCTATTTAGGGATATCAAAGTTGCCATGTTGATTCTATTAACTCGATAATGGACTTTCAAAACTAATATTTTTAATTTTTATTGGATTCACTTGAAATTTGTCAAGAGTTTTAAAAATAGGTTTAAATGCTTATGAACAAAATTTGATATTATAATATTTAAAATATTTTTAGTTATTGCATTTTAAATATTTTAATACGACAAAAAAAGAAAATGACATAATTCAAAATGTTCCACGCGCATTTCTTTTGCATAAAATAGGACAGTATTTATTTATTAGATGCTTTTCATGTATGACAATGGGAGTTAATATGAATTGTAAAAGTTCACTGAATGTATGTTAAGAAAAAGGAAATATTTTTATAATTATACATTGTTATTTCTAAAAAACTAGTTATATATTTCCAGATGCACATAAATTTTAACACAAAAATATCCCTGAAATGCAATTTTTGTGCTAACGTTTATCTATTTTGTTACAGAGAATATACAGTATGGATTTTAAAAGAATCTGTTTATAAGAATATCCATAAAATATTTAAATTTTAGAATTGAACAAAATGTTAAATTAAAAGAAAACAAGTATTTTAAATATAAACAACTGCTTAAATATATAGTTTTTTTTTAAAGCATAAAAGTTTATATACCTGCAAAGAAGCGTCAAAATTTAAAAAAAATTCGTTTTGCCTCAGATAAATTTCAGCATTTATTTTCAAAATTTACTAAATAATAATTATAAAAATAATTTTTGTCGAATTTCGTACTTTTGAAAGTTTATTGTTCACTTAATTAGTTTTCTGATCCCGATATCAACAAGGTAATTTTTTTTTTCATATGCAAGAAGCAATTTCATGTTTCACAAAAAAATTTCAACAGAGTAACATGCGAAGTTCACAGCGAAAGTAGATATTATATTTTTACACTTGAATGTATAAATTCCGTTACGCAAGAAAAAATCGTAGCATCCGAGAAACCAAAATTTAATGTTTACATCATTTTCACAAAAGTGATTAATGGACTGTAAAAACTACACGGAAATATTTTCGAAAATTACAGGTAGCAAAAAATATTAGTTTCGGAAATGCGTTTTTAAATCTCGGAAATATATTATTTTCTGAGGTTTCTGAGAATGAACAACGCTATTCGGAATCGTGGTAGCTTGGAAAAGTTATATTATATTTTTGAAAATCTTCTTGTTAGATCTAAAAATATTTCTCTTTGTACTTACCCATCATACGTAGTATGAGGTAACTCTTGTAATCGTTTTGAAAATCGAAAAAAAAAATGACGGAGTTACACGTTTCAGACACTGGAGATTCCAAGAAACATACTTTTAGAAGAAAAAAAATTGCTGTCCGTCTATCTGTCTCTCTCTCTCTCTCTGTGTGTGTGTGTCTGTAAACGCTCTATCTCCCGAAAAAATGAGATAGGGACTTGAAATTTGGTATGTACTTAGTATGTAATAATGTAAATAAGCTTATTGAATTTCAGTAACCTCGATTATCCGGAACTTTTTTTTTAAGATTCTCGAAATATTCGTTCTGATAAAAGGTGCATAAAATTTTTCGAAATTGTTTATTTTAAGGAGTGAATGTAAAAGACAACAAAAAAAAACATTAATTTTGCATAAAGAATGAAGTCGATTGGGTGATTAGTTGCCGAGATATTTGGAATTATATTTTCCACACTCTTTGATTTTGCATGACCCTGTGTTTGATTCCAATTGCAATTTAAAGATATATTTTAATTGGAAATGAGAAGCTTAATCCAACGCAGTAAACTCTTAGTTAATATGATTATCATTTTTGGAGTTGTAAGGATGTTTCTTTTACGCAATTCAGTAATAGAGCATTTAAAGTTTATGACGTCATCAAGCCACGATTTTATTCGAATTGCAATGCATTTTTTAAATAGTTTACACACGTTTTATTTTCATATTTTATGTTATGCATATCTATGATGGGTAAGTATTACGGTGGCCTCCAACGACTAGTTTTGCAGTGCAGGTATAACAGAAATAAACGCAATCCTTTTTATTTTTTGCGTGAGAAAATTATTTTTTTAGTAATTCTTCAAAGAAATAAAAGGAATATACATATTTTTTTTTAAGTTCAAAATGCGAAATCCAAATATTAAACCTCTGCCTGTGGGTTAGTATTTGTATAAGTATTGTTTAACGTCATACGCTTTAGATAAAAAGAAAATATTAAGGACAATTTCTTGTATTTAAGGAAAATATTGTGCAACATCATGTTATAGAGATTATAGCAAATATATGTATCCCTTAGAGATATTATTTTAGAAAAAGGGAATTTGATTGCTAAAAATCTGAAGCAATTTTCAAAATATCACGCAAATGGGCATCAAACATTCATCTAATACTCTCGCAATATAACATGTTCCCTGGAGACAAAATCTGGGTTTCTGAAATTATAATAGAATTTTAGTTTGTTAGATAGCATTTTATCAAAGTGAAAGCAATATTATTAAATAAGCATATATATCGTAGCATATGTATTTGTATTTTTGTTGCCTCTGATGTTTATAAAATTTAATAAAATATAAATGTATTAGGAAGTACATGTGGAACTGCAAATGTTGAATTTCCATTTGAACACATAAAAAAAATATCTATTTGCAAGATTTTAAATTATAAATATTAATAAAAAATAAAAAAATGTCATATAACGTAATCTGCAATAATAATTAAGAAAATAATGAAATTTTTATATATAATGTATATATTAAAAGGAAGACAACCAACGTTAGAAATGCACAAATGATTCATGTGTTATTTGTGCATTTTTAACGTTGGTTTTCTGCATTTTAATATTCTTGCACAAAGGCTCTATTTGCTATTTTTATATAATGTATATATTTTGTATTTCTCTGGAACTTAAAAACAAGTTGGAAATTGTATGTTAAACATGACATAGGAGGTGTGTTTGTTTTATAACAAGTATCACAATGTAAAAAAAATTATCCGTATTATTCCAGCGAAATGAATTATATCGTCTGCTATGAGCAAAATGGGCATGCCTTTTTTTTCTTATTACGTATGCCACGTTTACAAATGCAATTTTTTTTTCTACCCCAGACAACACTGTAAAATTCACCATGTAGATCTTGTTTTGCGAATGATTACGTCCATGGTTTTATATTTTTATGACTCATAATGAACGAATCTCCTGTGTTTACTTACTTTAATGGATTGAGATATTCGGATGTTAACGGAATTTCCACGGAAGGTATCTCAGCATCTATAATTTCTGAATGTAACAAATTGATCAAACAAACAATTTTTTCCTACAATTGTTCTAAAAATGTAACTTCTACGTAATTTTATTCTTTTATTCGAAAAAAAAATAATTTTGATTAAAAATGGCCGCTTAGCATATGAAAAATAAAGTTGTTTATCCTTAATTGGTTTCCTTAGTCACATGACTTGCACTTTTATCATATAGCTATATTATTTACGATAGGATTTAATAGCATAAAGAAAACTTTTGTTACTATACTTTTACGTTGTAATTCGATTTTCATAAAATTTGAAATGACTCGACAAAATTCTACAACGCTAGTAAAATTTCAAACCATTCGGTTAAGTAGTTTTTGCGCTGTTATATGCGGACAGACGGACAGACAGACGGATAGACAGGCGGACCAGACGATGACTTTAGGTGCTACGTATTGATATAAATACGAACGCACCTAATGAAAGTGTTTTTTACGATATTCTGAAAATATTACTGACGTGTTAAATATATTTTGTATTTCTGTAAGTTACTTAATAAAAAATTAGGAAAATAAATTAATCAATTATTTGAGACTAATTATAAAAGGTGAAAATTTATGGTATGCTGTTTTATTTACATTACATGTGATTAACTTAAGAGATACTTCCGTAAGAATTTTCTTTAGATATTTACGTTTTACGGAATTCCCAAACTCTAGAGCAATTTAAAAAAAAGTTCGCTTTAGTTAATAATTACCATCCCACAGTCAACGTTTTTTTAATTAAACAAATTGCCCTAATTTCTGAATGGGTTGTTTTGATATTAAAACACACATAAATAAAGCCTGCATTCAGCATTTTAAAGATATACATTTATTATACAGACATACATATATTAAATACAATAATCCAACATAGAGTGAAAAATTAGCCAGAATCAGGAATCGAACCTGGGTCCACAGCGTTTATTAAACCACGTTGGAGATAAAGTCACCAGCCATCTAGCAAACAGCCTTGGATGACCGGACAACGGTGAAAAGATTTTTGCTATTCCACCGATCTACGAATATATATTAAAACATGCATAAATAACGCCTGCATTCAGCATTATGTAACGCTGTGGACCCAGGTTTTGATTCCTGGCTCTGGCTAATTTTTCACTCCATGTTGGATTATTGTACTTAATGTATGTATGTCTGTATAATAATTGTATATCCTTAAAATGCTGAATGCAGGCGTTATTTATGTGTGTTTAATATATATTCGTAGATCGGTGGAATAGTAAAAATATATTCACCATTGTCCAGTCATCCAAAGCTGTCTGTTAGATGGATGGTGACTTTCTCTCCAACATGGTTTATTAGTGAAAAATTGCAGGCTCTTGGAATCGGCCAGAGTGGCTCAGTGGTTAGAGCAACAGCCCAGAACGCTGTGGACCAAGGTTCGATTCCTGGCTCTGGCTAATTTTTTACTCCATGTTGGATTATTGTATTTAATGTATGTATGTCTGTATAATAATTGTATATCTTTAGGTTGTTTCTACATTAATTACAGACTTAAGGCGATTAAATAAACATAAAAATTAATATGTGGAAAAGGTGGTAGATATCTGGAGTAAACAAACCAGTTAAAATGGCAAAACTGTTAGCATAACTTTCCAGCAGATCAAAATTACTACCAGGATTTACGAATAGAGTTATTTTATTTATTTATTGAGGAAACGTTTGTCATTATTTAAAAAATGACATAAGTTTAAACACGCACACATTTGTGTGTGTATTTATATGCATATATTTTATGTATATATTTATGTGTATATATATACACACACATATATATATATATAAATACACACACGCACACACACACACATATATATATATATAAATACACACACGCACACACACACACACACACACACATATATATATATATATATATATATATATATATATATATATATATATATATGCTTTTTATGTAAGAAAGCGCAGGCCACGGATCTTCACAGATTGCGGGATTTTCATCCCAGTTTTATTAGATATAACACTATTAGCGATGTAATAAATGTTTTTAACAGAAGCATTTATTCACTCAGCTCAATATTTACATAAATTAGTATTGGACAAGAAAAGAAACATTTACTTCTTAAAAGAAAATAAGTATCGAGACATCAATATTCAAATACAAAAGAGAAAAATGTAATAATTGGTTGTGAACTGCAATAATATCATGACACAAACATCGTCAACAGTTGGTGTTTTACATAGTGGAAGCGTACATTTTGTGAAAGGTGCACTATATTAACGATTTAATTGTAACTTAGTAAATTGTCCGCAGAGAAAAATCTAATTTCATTTTTAATTGAATTTGAAAAATTCATTTGAATTAAAAATAAATAAATAAATATTGTTTTGTGTGTTATGAAGTTGCTGTCTTTAAGGAGTGCTGTCTTTAATTATAAAATTTTGTAATAAATATATTTTTGATCCTCTAACAGATTTACAAGCAATAGTCTACACAAATTTGATTATTCCAAGCATGAAAACCGATCGGAAAACCGATTCTTTCTGAATTTTACAAATGTGTCTATTTTTTTTGGTGTACATAAATCCCATATTAATATCAGGACAAATTATTCCTCTTTTATTTTGTTCTCAAATTATTTTGTTCAATTTATACTTTAATGTTTATTTTACAGATTATTTTTATTTAAAATTAATTTAACATAAATATCATAGCTTCAAACCAACATTACTAATAATTATTTCAATAGGCTGTTTCCTAACACGATATTTTTGTAATTAAATTTTTAAAAATAAATAAATGTATTCGAAAAATGGTAATTAATTGTTTAATATGTTATAACTTATTGGAAATTTTTTCTGAAACATTTTAATTCACAAATTTATATATTTTATGTATTTTCATTACATTATAAAATATTGTTAATGTTTTCTTTATCACAAACCATTCGAGTGAAAGTTTAAGTTTAAAAGAACTTCAAACAAGAACGAAAAATCATGCGTCAAGCATAGATTATGTAACACTTTCCAACGCTTCCAAAATAATTTTACAAATCATACCGTTTAATAAGCTGAAATATAACATCTAAGTAAACAATTTGGAAAACGCATAACATATTTAAAAACATAATTTCAGGAATTTCCAATATGCAATATTCGGAAAAATATCCGAATACTTTTATTCAGCCCTGTATATGATCTATAGATTTGTATATGTACTACATAGGATGTTAAATTTTTGTTCAGTTAGGAAACGCGTAGCACAGTTTAAATCTCTCCTTCTGGAGTTTCTGTCAATAAACGGAAATGTGTTCGCGAACTTTTGTTATTCCCTGTATATGATCTACAGAATTTATACACACCACGTAATAGACAAAAAGTGAGTAAAATTTAAAATCGCGTTCAGTAACTTAATACTTTGCACTTCCAGGAATTATCGTTAACAGACAGTAAAGAATTTTTTTGTGTGTCCCTGTAAATGAACGATGACTGCTATACACACAATATTCTGTAGTAAGCCTCTTGTAATGCACCTTAGTGATATATATAAATTTCAATGCGTTTAAAATAGTGAAACATTATTTAAATAAACCGCAGACGATTTTTCTCCATAGACGTAATGTAACGGAATTCTTTTGACTGTCCCTGTAAAGTAACTATAAGTACTATACACACCCTATTCCATTTTAAGCTTCTTGTAATGCACCTTAGTGACATATATCAATTACAATGTGTTTGAAATTGTGTAACATCATTAAAATAAATCGCAAAGGATTTTTCCCCATTGACCGTAATGTAACGGAATTCTTTTGAGTGTCCCTGTAAAAAAACTATAAGTGGTACACACTTCCGTTGAAATAGGGAACATGCTATAGATGACGACAATAACATATAAAAATTGCAGAGCAATCCGAGCATATTTACGGGAGTTAGAGCACGAACAGACGGCCAGACGGCCATACGGCCAGACAAACCGAAGTCATAAACACTTTTCAACTAGGTTGGAAAGTGTTAAAAATGAATTATGTGAAAGACGATTTCCACACACACACACAAAGTCCCTCAAAATACATCTGGACGTTTTCGGACGTATATTTCAGAGAAATATTTTGATGAAAATGCCTCACGATTTATATCTTATATTTTTCATTTTTCCTATATTTTTCATTTTAAAGTCTGTAAAACCGTTTAAGAAACGCAACCGAAAAACAAAATCAAATCTATTCATAGCGGAGAATGTACTTCAGAATAAAAAAGGAAAATATTTTGTGTTATGGTAGGAATTTTATATATTCTTTCTGTAAATATTTTCTTATAAAAAGTTAAAAAAATTGAATGGTTTAACCCTTTCCGGCGCGGAGTAAGTCTGTTTTTAAACTGATGAAATTATCGACTGACACGAGAGCTTACAAAAGAATTTATTAGAAAATAAAAATTTGCTTATTTTTCCGTAGTTTATAAAAGGAAAATATTAATTAAATATTCTTGGTGCCATTTGTCAGTTTTGGAATTAAAATTAGGTGTCCTTTTTTGGGGACACCGCCCGCTAAAGGGTTAAAAACTTTTTAGTAGTATTTAATAAAGTAAATTGAAACTAAATTTCTTTGTAAGGAGATTGCTACAAGTTTGAAAGAAATTGGAACTATTTTGAACCTCTAGTCACCAGAAATTTATTAGGGAAAATATTTAAAAAATGTATTTTTTTTTTTAAGTTTGTGTGAGTAGCATAGATTGGTGGTGAAAATTTAACAAAACCGGATGAATATTGTGGGTTAACCTAACTGATGTAAAAATGGAAAAAATAACACTTTTTTTTTTTTAGATCGCAATGGTATTCATAATGCTTTTACCTCCAGAGTAAAAAAAAAAAAAAAAAGCGATTTTTTTCTTAATTTGGGAAAATATAATATAACTATACATACAAAAATACACAATGATCTCCCCCGAGTTACCAACGATGTCGAAAAGTAACTGTTATTTTTAAAAAACACAGGAATTAATGTGTTTTCGAGACTCAAACAAACATTTATACAATAAATTTTTTCGTTTGTTTGTATACAGGCTTCTTTAAATCTCTATAATTCGAGAGTGGGCTGATAAGTTCAAGCCCTGACAGTGAAAACAGAAGATTTTTGACAAAATTTCATATTTTTTTACAATGTTTGTACCCTTGCAACTTAATACATTTAAGACACACTCTTGAGTGCGATTTCATTGCTGCAGACCTGTACGAGAGTGGTTCGAAAAGTTCTCGGCCTGGCAAATAAAATACAAGATTTTTGACAATAATTCATTTTATTTTTCCATTTGCAACACAATATATTTCATAAGACTCTTGAGAATGTTCATTCTTTGGCGTTTTTGGTCGACGTTCAACAAACGCTGCACACATCGAGCGGAAAGCTTTTTCATACACAAAACATCGTGTAAAATGTAGTGGATACGGTCTATCGAGATGTTTGCAATGTCAGCAAGTTCCCTTATCTTCAATAGGCGATCAATCAATGCGGCATTGTGAATTTTTAAGACGATTTCATGGGTCGTAGCTGTTTTTGGACATTCTGAGCATTTATCATCGTGAAAGGTTATCCTACCATGTTTATATTCAGCAGCCCACTTTTTTATCGCCAAATACAAAGAATAATAATTACTTTAAAGTGGAATGTAACTCTTTTTGTATGTCCAAGGGGGGGGGGGGGTGTTAAACCCTTTTTAACAAAGTATTTTATGACAGCTCGAATTTCAATTTTTTCCATTTTTAGAAAATGACAAAACTTGTTTACTTTACTTTATCGACAAGCAATAACCAGTAAACTCACGCGTCTGAAACGATGATCATTCAATCGACTAAATCGTCAACTAAATCGGCGATCATTCAATACAGCATTGTGATATTTTTAGACGATTTCGTCGGTCGTAGCGGTTTTTGGAAGTCCTGAGCGTTCATGATCGTGAATTGATTTCTTACCATGTATAAATTCATTAGCTCATTTTTCATCGTTGCATATGAAGGACAAAAATCCTTTAAGGTGTAATGAAACTCTTTTTGTATGTCTGTGGGGATTAAACCTCTTTTAACGCAGTATTTTATGACAGCTCGCACTTCAATTATTTCCATTTTTAGAAAATGTCAAAACTTGTTTACTTTACTTCATCGCCAAGCAATAACCAATAAACTCACACGTCTGAAACTCGACAGTATGTCATCTAAAGGATCATACTTTACAAACATCATCGTCATTTGGTGAGACTTGTTCCATCTCTGTGTCAGACCTGGAACTTATTAGCCCACCCTCGTATATTGAAATGAAGGCAGCAATCGAAATAAAAATTTTGTTTCCTGACACTAAATCTCTCAAAAGTTTCCGAGTAGACATTTATAGTGTATTGGTGAGTTTTTTGAACCTGTAATATATGTTTTCCGATATTATCAATTTTCAGGTTACCATTTTCATGTTCAACAAATTTGTTTTTATCAGCATTAAAAATAAAATTAATATTGTTTTGTTACTCTTATATGTATAAATTCAGTTACGCAACTGGCAATGTTTAATTGAGAATTCATAGCAAAAAAAAAATGATATTCGGATTAGAGAAACTGATTAATGCACTATAAATGTACTCGGAAACGTCTCGGAAAATCAGTGGCAGCAAAAGGACTTTTTTTTATAAATGCTTCTTTGAATCTCGAACATACATTTCGTATGCAGAGAAGAAATGTATTATTTTATCTAAAAAATTATAAGAATAAGAAGTTCACAAGACTGTCAGAATATTATTGCATAAACCGTGCTTAATGTAACGTTTCTAATTTCTGAAACCTTCGAATTATTTTGTATGCGTATAAATATATATGTAGTAATTTAAAAAAAATAATTTGCGGATTGTAAGATGTTAAATATTATGAAAAGTGAAATAAAAAAACAATAACTTTCAGAGCTGATGTTGAGGCTCCTGATCTGTAGATTTACTAGTTTAACAAATATCCATTATCCCCCATACTTTAGATAAAAAAAAATTATTCTCTCAAGCAAAAGTTTCAGTTTATGTATTGGAAAATGAAATCAAATATTATATTACATATTAAAAAATGTTTCTTATGTTCGGTTGAAATTCTAATCATAACATATTTCTTAACATGTTAAAGTACATTTTCATTCAAAACTTGGCAAAATAAATTGAGATTATGCTTTATTCCCTTTTGTGAAATGAATTAATATTTCTTAATCCAATTTTATGCTTTTTGTAAAGATGGAGATAAAGCGTCTTGTATATTTCCAAATTAATTTTAATACCAGAATTGTTTCAGTTTTCAGTTTTCATTTTATTCTGTCTATAAAGATTTTTTTTTATAACTAAGTATCCAAAAATGTTAAGAGTTATCTGCTGTATTATTATCAAGTTTCCATATACAGGAGAACTCATGTTCGGAAAAAGTAATAGATTCAATCTGAAAGTTGCATATTTACATTTGCGAACATGATTTAATTTAAAATTTTACGTAGTTGCGTTTGTTAACATGATTTAATTTTATGTTTTAGAAAGAATTTTTTTATACGGTGCACTTTAAATGAAAACATGCATGTGTTGCATCATATTACAATGACAATTAATTTTAGCGAGAAAAGAAGCATGTTAATCTTGAAATTTTAATAAATACAATTACAAAAAAGTGACGTGAATATAGTTACTTTTATACATATATTTAATTTGAATAATTGAAATTGTTATGAAAGAATTACCTTCAATGTTACCGTGTTAATGCGTGCATGAACTGTACGATGTTTTTGTTTGGGATGAACAAAATACTTTTTTTATGTATCAGGTGCACAGTATTATAACTGCAGAAAAATCGTTAGTTTGAAACGAATATAAATTTTCGTATTTATTCAAGCATACAGCGTGTTACAGAAAGATTGAAACGCGCTTTAATTTTTAAACTGCTAGAGATATGTAGGCAATATAAATTTCAAAAAGTACTCAAATGGTAGGTGGAATTCAGATTTTGTTGATGAAATTGGTCTGTCACATATCTGAACATTTAATTTAAAAAAATTTAAACGCACCCCTGGGTCTGTTAAGTTAAATTTAGAAACATTTTCTTCAGAAACAAGTTAAAATTGTTTTAATTTTAAGAAATTTCGGTGCATTCGGGCACTAAAAATTTGCCTGCATTTTTTTCAAATTAAATTCTTTTCCTATCTCGAACAAGTAAAAAAAAAAAAGTAATACCATTTCAGTCTTTTTCGGACATTCTGTATCTTACAAATATTTAAAAATTAGATAAAATTAAGGTATCCGCAAAGAGTATTATTCTTTCTATGCAAACATTTATCGACAATGCAAATTTAAAACAACTAGGGTATCCTACCCGGGCTTCCCGACATAGAGAATATAGGTGAAAACCAGTTATTTTTTTTTATTAAAAACTCTAATAGATTTTTTACATTTCAATTTTTTTTAGATTATCCTCTAACAACACCAAAGGGCATTTTTATATGAAATATGTCAATTATATATTCAAATAAAGTTTTGAAATTTATAAAAAGCGGCAATTTCGTGTTGGCTTCGTGCCAGAAGTTAATAGCGAAGAAATCGCTAAAAATTTCGTTATCTAGAGAAGTTTTTTTTTTTATTATTATTGTTCTGATAATTTGAGTGGTTTTAAGAGCTTCTTTCAATTACATATGTCTGTTAAATTTGTGTTTTATTTATACTATTTTATTGATTGCTTTATGAAGGTTTAATTTTGTTATTGAATATTAGCTGAAAACAAATGCTGAACTTTTTATATTGTTTAAAGCGCAAACGGATTAATATTTTGTAATCGTCTGCAAGCGATAGAGATAGATTTTTAAAAAATCATATTTGAAAATTTAATTTAGATGTTATACTAAATGAGTAAATTGCGATACAGTTGTCAAATAAATTGCATTTTAAAGTACATTTTTCCCCTATATGACGGTGTAAAAATTTAAAATATGCGATGCTTAGAAATTTAAAAAAATGGCAGTATCAAAAATCGCAAAACCGAAATACCATCATCAAGTGTTGACATTCGCAAAATGACGTCAGCGTTACGCACGGACACGTTTTTCCTTTATAATATAGAAGATTGTTAAATACGAAAATTTGTAAAATGTGATAAATGTAACGATGCTTGCGTTTATTCTGTTTTCAGAGTGTGTGCTATCACCTAGAAAAAAATAAATAATCAATCTGCCAATTTACAATTGCTGTTTTATGGCATAATCAAGAAAACGACCACAGGTCTGCAGTTTGAAAATATAATGCTGGTGAGTGTCTTGCATACAAGAAAGATAGAAAGGATAAGAATGAGAAATAAAAACTGAAGAAAGCTTAATTTCTAAAGCGGGCTTTTCGAGGAAAACTTTACTAGTTCCCAGAAGTAGAGGAGTAATTGTACAATTATTTAATGAATGTAAATCGGTCAAGTTACGCGAATTTTACAGAAGAATTTGACCATGTAATATATATGTATATATTTAATATTTAAATAAAACATATGAATTATGTTCGCCAGGCTCTACGTAAGTGCTCTTTGAAGCATTTTAGTTCTGCTGTTTGTAATGTCTTTTTTCATATATCATTATTTTATTTTTTTAAGTACCTTTATACAATTGCATTTTTCACGTACATTTTTGTTTATTCAAATATTCAATTTTTTGTTACATTTATGGAACAAGCAGCCTGGCTTTACCGTGCGAAACCTAAATGCTACATCAGTTTTTTATATATACGTACATTCCTCCTACCACCTTCCGACGAGAAAGGAGCAATTTTTGGGCTGTTGTTCACAATTAAAAATTTGCAGCAAACTATCCAGTCATTTGACCATTTATGTTGAAAAAGGTTACATATCTGTAATTTAACTATATTCTGACGGTATTATTGCTCCTTTTATGGTCAGAATATAGTCAAATTACGGTTATGTAACCGTTTTCTACAAAAACGGTTAAATGACTGGCCAGTTTGCTGCAAATTTTTAACAATGTTGTTTCAAACTTGTTGTTTTCATTTTTTTAAATATTATTTTGAATGTAATTATTATACCTACTTTTCATAAAAAATATATCATAATTTGCATATTTTGACTTAAATTGTATGCATATATATATGGGATTTAGTGAAACAAACCACAAGTGTTTCCATTTTTTAGAGACGGTAAACCCTTATTATTACTTTTTTTAATTTCAAAAGTCACTAAGGTTCGTACGCAGAAAACCAAATTTGTACTGTTTTATTTGTTAGGACATGTATAAAATGTTTTAAATGTAACTTATAGAGCCCATTAAAGATATATAAAAATCTAAAAATATATTTGCTTTATATATGATGCAGGACGGCATTTGAAACATTTTTTGCAACAGAATCGATACCTCTGAATATAAAGTTTAAGAATTAGGTATTGGAAAATGAAATTGGGGACATATAATATATACATTACTGTGTATACTTGTGTTTTTATCTCTCCAAAATGTTTCCTTCTCTGATGGTTACATGTTACGATAAAGATTTAGTTGAGTGAATTTTTCGTATAGCTGTGAAGTATATCTAAAGTGTAACATGTGTCAAATTTCTTTTAAAAGTTGATACATTTTAATATTCAATAAAAATTGGCAAACAAGAGTATCAGATGGGCGAAAATCTTCTTATGATTAGATTTTTTTCTAGGCAAAGCAAAAAAATATTAGTTCGAAAAAATACTTATACATATCGCCACACCTTCAAATTTACAGAAAAGCATTAAAACTCAAGAGACCATTTTTTGAAACCTACCACTATATTTCAGCACGCGAGCCATTTGTAGCTCGAATCACATCCAAACAGGTACTCAGTTTCATTTCTATAAAGGAAATATAAGGAAGAGAACCATGTAGAATACATTCCACTAGACATTGAATAACTCTAAAATGGAGAGTACAAAGTATGTCTGGAAAATAAAATGCATATTAAAAAATACATTGCGATGCACTGTTGAATTGGACTACTTCTCGTGAATTGATTTGGAAGTTACGTACTAAATTATTCCTCACCGAACCCTCACTACCACAAGAAATAAATGCAATAACAGTTTATAATACAGATAAACAGTACCTAAACAAAACTGAGAGTATTTAATACTGAGTGTGGTAGTGCTTGGCGCTAGAGAAGATCGAACCGGGATCTCATGAACAGTAGGCGAGAGCGTTAAGCGTCGAGCAAAATGCCAAGCCAGAGTTACTCGCTTTATACTGTTCAATTGAGATGATATCACTACACACCCCATACCCAGTATGAAAGAAGTCTTTTTGACGTCAGACGAGCGATATGCAGTCGTGAGTGATGATGTCGTACGCATATGTGATGCGCTGAATGACAGTATTTGTGCTGTGAGCATTTAAAAGGCTTTTCGTGCTTCATTTGTCTTATTTGTTGCTGCCATTAGTTGGTTATGAGATGGCATGCTTGTTGTTGAAGGTTGCGTTGTTTTTCCGGGTCACCAATGCAGTGAGTGTGGATTGGCGCAGGTAGAAGTTGGACCTGGGATTTCATGAACATTAGGCGAGAGAGTTAAGCGTCGAGCAAAAGTCCAAGCCAAATTCTCTAAGATATCTCTAAGATAACTCGCTTTATACTGTTTAAATGAGATGAGATCGCTACACACCTCATTCCCAGTGAGAAAGACGTCTTGTTGACGTCAGACGAGCGATATGCACTCGTGAGTAATGTCGTATGAATATGTAATGCGCGGAATGACAGGCTTTATTTGGTGCTGCCATGTGTTGGTTATAAGACGACATGCTTGTTGTTGAAAGTTAGGTTGTTTTTCCGGATCACCAATAAAGAGAGTGTGAATTGGTGCCGGTAGAAGTTGAGCTTGGGATCTCATGAACAGTGGGCGAGAGTATTAAGCGTCGAGCAAAAGTGCAAGCCAGCTTCTCTAAGCTAGTAACTCGCTTTACACTGTTCAAGTGAGATGAGATCGCCACACACCCCATCCCCAGTGAGAAAGACGTGTTCTTGACGTCAGACGAGCGATATGAACTCGTGAGTGATGCTGTCGTACGCTTATGATATGACATGATTGTTGTTGAAGATTGAGCTCTTTGTCCGGATCAGCAATAAAGAGAGTGTGGATTGGTGCCGGTAGGAGTTGAAACTGGGATCTCATGAACAGTAGGCGAGAGCGTTAAGCATCGAGCAAAAGTCCAAGCCAGTTTCTATAAGCAAGTAACTCCCTTTGTACTATTGAAGTGAGATGAGATCCCTGCAAGGTAAATAAAATCAAAGCAAAACGTATAAAAAACTTCATGCCAGTTGCCAAATGAAAAAAATTAAAACAAGATAAACAGATTGAGTATTCCATTAACCTATCCAAATTCATTCGAAACATAGTGCCATTAAACACAGTCATTATCATAAAGACGTCCTTGTTTAAAAATTGATAACCGGTTCAAAATTTTGAATTTTGTTTAATTTTGTTTCCACTTAAAGTTTTAGGCTGTATCAAAAGTATTTTCCTTTTTTTAATATTTTATACCTAAGACTGTAGCTGGAACTTTATCACACCTATTGTTAAAATTAAAATGTTATTTGAGAGAATACATGCCTCTCTATATTCTATATTCGTACAGGCTTCTTTCTTTCATTTTTAGGTTATGTAAAGAGTCATACAAATGTTGTGATTTTGTGCATCTTAAGGCATGACTTTGAACTAAGCCTTAAAACCAATGAAGCTGTCCTCAAAACTTGTGCGGTTGGAGGCCAGGACAAGAGTAGTGTCCGGACGGTTCAAAACAAATCCAAACGTTTTAAGGAAGGGTTTTTCAGCCTTGAAATCAAACCCAGAAGTGACAGGTGCATTTTGACTAGTTTAAGAGAAAAAAGGAGGAGAATCCATTCTTCACAATAAATTTTTATGCTAAAAATTAACAAAACTACACATTCAAACACTAATAATTGTTGAACGTGTAGTTTTGTTAATTTTTAGCATAAAACGTTTTTGCGAGGAATGGATTCTTCTTTTTTTTCTCTTAAACTGCTCAAAATTCACCTGTCACATCTGGGTGTGATTTCAAGGCTGAAAAACCCTTCCTTAAAACGTTTGGATTTGTTTCGAACTTTCCGGACGCTACTGTTCTTTATTTAACATAAAAAACATAATTTATTTGCCATTAATTTAATATTAAAAAACATAATTTATAAGCTACTTTATAAACATGTTACTCATTTCATATTTGCGTCAGTTATAGTGAATTAATTATTGAATGTTAAAGTTGAGGCGTCTTCTAGGACACCTGATTTTTAATTTATTTGTATTTTTATTCTAAATATTGAAGAGATGAGATATGTCGTGATATTACAGTGACATTTACATAGTACAATGTAATAGTTACAAACATCAAATATTTAAAACTCTAATAAATTTCTTTTTCATACAAAAAATAACAACATTAAATGAAATCATTTGAAAGTTTCTTATATAAAACTGTTAGTTGATTGATATTATTGCATAGATATCAGTACAGATGTTCGTCATTACATATTAGTAGCATAATAATAGTCGTTAGCATTTTTCTATTGTTGCTAAATAGGTATTAAATAAATGTTGGATTAAGGCATAGCTGCTAACTTTTATGCTTTTTTATTACCACTGTTTTTAGATTAGAAATCTTTGGCTTAAACATTTTTAATTTCAAAATGTATAAATATTTTTATTGTAAAATATATTGGAACATTAGATAAATTTAAAACTTGTGGAGTAAAAAGAAAGAATAATCTTTAGCTTTAATTTTATATATCAAACTAGATTCTGTTGTACATCTTTAAGAGTTACCTTACAGGAAACAGAAGATAAGATCATTTCTTTGTTTAATTTTTGTGTAGATGCTTTCTATTGTATAAAACATAAATATTTATTGAAAAAATGGATTTAAATTTTTAAATTTAGATTACACTGCATAAATTGAAATCATCTCATTTTAAAATGAGCAAAAGTTTTTCTTTATGATGAATCGTAAAAATATGTCAACATGATTTTTGGTTCCGAAAAAAACTATGTGCAAGAACGTTAATTTTGAAAAAAGACTTGCACCAGAAAAAATATTTGCAGATACAAAATATTATTTTAAGGTAAACCTATTTGTTACATCTTGGTTATTGGAAACATTTCGCTCATGTAAAAGTCGTCCTCTCAGATGGCTTAATCCAAATAAAGATGGTTGCAATTTATCATTTTTGTTCTAAAGGACAAAGTTGCCATTTTAAGATGAACAAAATTATTACTTAATAAGTTTTTATTAATTTAATATAGTAATATTAACTCGAGTTCATTAATTTTTCATTATCGGTTATACTTTACGATGAAGTATTTTTGGTTTCGAAAAGTACTGTATTCTCTAAATAATTATGACGACGCAAAAGGCTCATTTATGTAATATTTTACAGTCAAAGTTGTAGATTATTTTGTCCGTTCCATGGAGTCTCTCATAAAATCTTGCAAAATAAAACTTTAATTACAAGGATCTTATATAAAAGAATACTAGCCGCCACTGGCGACCAGTTTGGTCGCCCTTAAATGTATGTTAAGTATTGTAACAAATTATTTTTATTCACAATTTATTTTTTTCCTTAATCCTTCGCCAAACCGGAAAAATCTAATAGACAAATCAAGAACTTTTGCGATCGTGGTAGCATTTCGCATATTTTTTGTTGTTATGTATTTCATCTTTCTTGACAAAAACCGCTTAACCCACTTTATAATAAATTAATCATTGTGTGTGTGTTTTTAATATAAAATAAACTATTTCATAATAAAATAAAAGTATATGCTGTTTTAGTAATCTCTAATAGGTACCTGAAAATGGGATTTTCTCGCCAAAATGGCGCAAAACAAAAATTCCGCCAACCCTGGTGCGTCCGTGACAGCTGTTCCAATTTAAAATACATGACGTTCACATTTTTCTTTAAAATAGAAAATAGATAAATAAGAAATATTATCATAAATCAAAACATTTGATTTCAAAATTAAAATATCGTTTCTAATTAATACACACGAAAAATAAAAGCTGACAATTTGTTTCGAAATTTGATCCATTAAATATTATTACATGAGTTCAACCACGGAGTTCAACTTACATCAAGAAAAGATCCGAAGGAAGTTGAGTTGTATGGAACAGAATTATGGTAAACTTTGACTGTCTCACTGGTGCTGATTATTTTTTTTTACACCAGGCAGCGGTCCAAAAATTCATGGTTTAATATTTTAAACGTTCACAACGAATGAATCTTTTTTTTTTGTTGTTGTTTACTTTCATGGATAGAGAATTTGAACAGCGAACCTAATTGAAACTGAAGTTATTGCAGAATGTATACATAATTGAACGTAAGTCATCTCTCAAATATTAATTTATTTTGAACGATCTTTCTAAAATTGTAACTTTTATGCAGTTTTATTAGAAAAAATAATTTTGAATAAAAATGGCTGCCTGGCATATGAAAAAGTGAAGCGGCATCCCGGAACTGTTGAGGACAGTCACATGACATACGGTTTTATTATAGAGATAATAACAAAGTTTTCTCTTTTCATTTCAGTATTAAACGTTTTATTTATTAACTCCTACCGTATTTATAAACTTTTGTACTTATGGTTTTACAACTGATTATAATCTTAGTTCTGTCATTCAATAAAAAAAATTACAGACACAAAGAATGTAAATGGCCTATTTGCATGTAGTAAAATTAATAAATATATCTATTCTTTTGACCCTTTGTTAAAAAAATAGATTATTAATATTAACACTAAAATATTACCTTTCTTTTCGACATTAAAAGTATATCTTTGACACGTCCAGGGATAATTACCTGTTTGAAGTTTTTATTTGAATTAGCTTTCTTATGCAGGCATAATTTAGTTATTTTAAAATTAAGAACTTCTGCTAATGTTGAAAATTATATTAAATTAAATTGAATTGAATTATTTTTAATTAAAATTTTTAAAGTTAACAATTGCTGAATAAATATTAAAAAATATTAAAACTCATAAACTTATACGGATAATTATTGATTATAAAATGCCCTAACTTTAAACAAAATTTTTATTGTTTATTCTTACTTTCTGTGTTACATTATGATTGCGAAACTAACCACATGTAGAAAAGTTCATTTTATTCTGAATCTTGGAGTAAACATCTGTTAAGATGTTTGTTTCTCAAATCTCTGTCTCCACCACCAATATTTTCCCCTTACACTGAGGCAAGGAGAGGTAGTCTATTTTCTGAAGCAAGGGAAGACACCCTCTGAACCCACCTCATATCGCCCAATCTGCCTACTTCCAACCCTAGGTAAATTACTAGAAAAGCTAATCGTTAACAGACTAACTTTCTTCTTAGAATCAAACAATCTTCTACATGAACGGCAATTTGGGTTCAGAGAGGGCAGATCATGTGAAAAAGCATTGAATGAAATTCTATCTTCCTGCGCCTTAAAAATTAAAGAAGGAAAATACACCTCCCTTGTATCACTGGATATCAAAGGAGCGTTCGATAATGTCGAATGGAGAGATATCCTACTACAGCTCTGTCTTCTAAACTACCCAGGAAACATCGCTGGAGTCATCAGAACCTATCTATCGAATCGAAGCATTCTACAAGTTGTAAATTTCCAACTGGACGAAAAATGTCCGGGCCAGGATTCGAACCTGGGATCGCTTGGCTGAAGCCGCCACGCTCTACCACTGAGCTATCCCGGTCGAATCTGGAGGGCATAATTCATCCAGTTAACCTTATTGATCAAAGCATCTGGTCTGATATTTTAATCAGCTCAACAGAAAAGATCGCAGGTAATGAAACTCCAGTAAACGCTGGATACGTGAATACACAAGATTATAGAAGCATTCTAGTCAACTGGGGAGCAGGTACATCCAGCCACAACCAACAGAAGGGGTGCGCTCAAGGCTCATGCCTTGGGCCAATCCTCTGGCTCCTCATAGCAAACCTGATTCTTAAAGAATTAGATCGTTTAGGCTTTCTCCTCTTTGCTTTTGCAGATGACTTCAGCTTCATCTTCTCTGGTCGAAGTCGTCTGGATTTAGAACTTGAGGCAGCTACAGCCCTTCCCTTTTTTTGCCAGCTCCTGGAGTCTCTGCACCTGCAACTATCAGCTGCAAAATCACAAGCCCTCACATTCGCGAAACCCTACAAACTAAAAAGGAAACCAACGATCAGAATTAATGGTATCAGTGTACACCATGTCTCCACCTTAAAACTTCTAGGCCTAACCATAGACCAACACCAAAATTGGTTTGCACACATAAATTACTTAAAACTTAAGCTCATTAACTACTACCACAACTCCACTAAATTAACATCTAAATCATGGGGTACTAAAAATACAATGTAAAAAATATTGTACACAACAACAACAGAAAAAATCATAACTTATGGTGCAGGAATTTGGGGAGGCCACCTAACCAAAGCAGCACAAAAAAAATTATTATCCATCCAACGCATGTTCCTACTGCAGATTTCTAGAGGATATAAAACTATTTCTAGTGATGCACTAGCAGTCATTACCGGAATCCTTCCTATCACATTTACCATTCTATACGAATTTCAAAGGAATAACATCTTACACCTACATAATAATGCCATAACACAAATCCACTTCCCATATTTAACCATTCAACACAAGATACAGAGCTGGCAAATTCACCCAGCTGATGAAACTACCACTTCCAAGTTAACCCTAAATGCAATTCCTACTCCCCTTCCCACCGCCTAACAGTCTTCACCGACGACTCATGCACCGAAACCGGCGTAGGCGCAGCTTTCTGCGCTACGGAAGGCGGAGTGCTTACTCACCGGTGGGCCTGCAGATTGGACAACTTCAACTCGATTTATCAGGCTGAACTCTTTGCCATCCACAAAGCTCTAGAATGGATTTCGGAACAACAAACAACCATTGCAATCCCCATCTATAGTGATAGCCTATCCAGCCTGCAGGCAATCTACGCCTTTAGAACCATCAATCCACAAATCCACGAAATTAAAACCCAACTTAGTAACCTGCTACATAAAACTTCGCTAGGTCATGTGACAGCACACAAGGGGATCTTCGGCAATGAATCTGCGGACATGCTGGCAAAGGAAGCAACGACAAAAACATCCATAGACATCTCGCTACCTGCGCCCCACTCCTATATCAAAAGATCCCTTAAAATGCGCATGTTGCAGCAGTGGCAAGAACACTGGGAATACTCAGAGAAAGGTAGATATACCTATGACATAGTCCCGGCGGTATCTTGCAATCTTATTATTTTAACTCCCTCAACCACTGCCTTCCTAACGGGACACGGCCCTTTCGGGTCATATCTAAACAGGTTTAAAAGGGCCCGAACTCCCACCTGTGAGTGTGGCGCAGAGGCGTCAGCCTTACACTTCTATTTTAACTGCCCCCTTACAGCTCGCTGGCACATCCGTCGCCCCTCTTCTCCCCCTAGTGGTTGGCTAGATAATATCCTTTCCCGCCCAGCACTTTTAAATAAACTGAAAAACATCTTTAAGTTTTTGATGGATCTTTCTAACTTGACCCGCTCCTGAGTTATGGACTTCATTCAATCATAAACCATCTTCACTGCCCAGTGTCGCGCTGGAGGTATGTCTCTGGCAGTGAACTACCTGTAATGTACATTAAGATAGTATCACCTTATCATGTCTGTTTACACCCCGCCCCCTGTCACGTTTTCTGGCGGGTTCAGCTCCAGCTGAACTATGTTTTTTTATTTTTTTTAGACCTTAATAAAGGGACCGGGAGGGACATCTATGCTCTACAGATCTGGTTCCCAGTCTGAGCAGTCCCTCTTAGGCATTCAAATAATGGTGTTGGTTATAAATCCAAAAGGATTTTTTATTTTTATTTTTATTTCTTTCGACTTAGTAGTATATTCTTTTCCTATTTAAAAATTTAATAAGAAATTAGTTTTATGCTCTGTAAATTTTTATCCTGCCAATATCATGGAATTCAATAATCTATTATTATTATTATTATTATTGATTACTTTATTCGTGTTATTATTATTTATTGATTATTTACTATTGTTATTATTTTTGAGAAAATATATTAAAAAAAAGAAAGAAAGAATGCTTTGATATACTTAAAATATGACATGGTCAACTATTGCTGAAATCTAAAATACTAAAAAGGAATTTATTATTTGAGAACTTATAAAATATTATGACATGGAGATATTGTTCTTGGACAACAACAACAACAACTGAAAATAGTTTTGATATTTTGGAAGTGCTTTTAGAAATGTATTATGCGTTTCCCAGGTGAATTGCATTTTAATATACATTATGTATTGTGTATGAATGTTGTAGTAACAGGGCTACCCAAAATATTCGAATTACCTTTTTACTTTCTTCTATCTTTACAAGAAGAAAGTATTGGATTCATGAAAATTTTCGAATTCCGGTTTTCGACGGATTTATAAGTTTTAGAAGGTCTTGAACACGATTTGACTACTTTTAGAAAATGTCTGTCTGTGACTCTGTCTGTATGTGACAAAAACTTTGTTGGCGCTCTATCTCAAGAACTAATGCTCGTAATTTAATAAATCTTTATATTCAGTTAGTCCCTGATATAAATTGAATCTGATTAGTTTTTGGTAAAAATCGCCCAGCAGGTGGCGCTGCTATGCAGCATTTTTCGCGATTTCCGCAATAGCTCTATCTCAGGAACTAATGCTCGGAATTTAATAAAACTTTATATTCAGTTAGTCTCTGATATAAATTGGTGCTCATTAGTTTTTGTTAAAAATCACCCAGCAGGTGGCGCTGCTATGCAGCATTTTACAGGATTTACACGATTTTAGCGATAGTCATATCTCAAAAACGAATGCACGGAAATTAATAAAACATGAGTTTCAGTTAGACCTTGATATAAATTGGTGCTGATTCTTTTTAGTGTATGCGAAACCTATGTGAGATGGAAGAAAGTTTTGGGATTGACACATCCGACTAGTTTGGATAGGATTTCCTGAAAGCTTTTCTTAAACTGTATTACTCGGTCAGCTAAACCAAATTTGTTTGTAGTATATGGTGTTAGCATGGTATAATATAAGTTCATTTATATAGGTGACTACACAAAGGAATTGGGATAGAATGACATCTATGGATGGTAAGTCCGTGAGAAGTGCTTTCTAGATGATTTTTTTTATTTGTCACTATGTACTAAGTATAAAAATATAAATATCATATAAATTGCTGCAAAAAAGCATTAATCTGCATTTTCATATATAGACAGTCTTATGTGTTTTATATAATTTTTTTTTCTTTACCTATCTCATCTCAATTTATACAAAAATGGAATTTCGTAATAATACTCTGATGCTATTGGACAAGGTTTATAATCTATTCCCGATGTATGATTTTTTGTTCTTGTTTAAATATTCCAGAGATTTATATATATATATATATATATATATACAATATATAAATGTGTGTGAAGTATATATCTTATAGATATTTTGGAAACCATCAGGACACCACACGTATGTACACTAACTACATATGATACCGTATCGAAAATAATTACATTTAAAATTGCTTTTACATTAAGTTCATGAAACTACTATACGTAAAAGAAAATCATAGTTTAACACTCGATTAAAATATTTTATATATTTTTACATTTTCTAATCTTATTCATGTTATAACAGAAAAAACATGTTTTTTTTGTTTTTTTTAGTGTTACGAAAATTTAACCTCTTGATTACGGGAGATGATTGGTGATTTTTTTTATGTTCAATTATAGCACAATTTCCAAACTTTTCTTCATAGTAGGTATCTCTTGAAAATATTGTAGTATAACTGTATATACAAAAACAACTTTTCAAAAGTAAAAAAAAAAAAAGTTGTGGCTAATAAATGGTATGATATCAAATTTCCAAGCTATTATATTACTTATTTAACTTTTTACCATTAAATAAGTTATCATATATATAAGTCGAGTGCCTACGTATATGTTAATAGAAATCATTTTCTCCTGTACTAAATACATCCTAACGAGTTTCTGAAAATTCAATTTTTTTCAAATTATGCATGATGGGCTTGGCGGCCATCTCTGCATATTATTCACAAAATTCTAAGCACCCAAATCCGTAGTTAAAATCCGAAGTTCAAAATTGTTATTTAAGCAAATATTTTAAGCGTTTCATTTATAGACTTGTATGCTCTGCAAATTGAGTCTTAAGATAATGATGACTTATCTTAAAGATTCATCTTATGATTTATTTGTTAGATTAATTAATAATTTCAAACTAGTAAAAATCAATTTCTCAAAATATCAGTCTTATTTAATTTATCTGTCCGTAGTTAAGTTCGAAATTGTTATAAACATATTACATTGCAAACATATTACGCTTTTACTTTAGAAATTTGGGTGCTTAGAAATATGGAAAGATGGCCGCCAATCCCATCATGCATAATTTGAAAAACATTGAATTTTCAGAAACTCGTTAGGATGTATTTAGTACAGGAGAAAACGATTTCTATTAACATATACGTAGGCACTCGACTTATATATATGATAACTTATTTAACGGAAAAAAGTTAAATAAGTAATATAATAGCTTGGAAATTTGATATCACACCTTTTTTTTTTTTTTTTTTTTTTTTTTTTTTTTTTTTTTTTTTTTTTAACTTTTTAAAAGTTGTTTTTGTAGATATCATTTCTTTTTTTAAAAAATAGATTAAACATAACATAAATAAACTAAACATGAAAAATAATTTAAAATTACATTTTACTTTCAGTCATTGTTTAAAGGGTTAGCTAAAAATACCAGTAGATTTTTTAATTAAACTAATTACACTCTTAAAACAACATACTAAATGTGGCTTGTTATAATACTTGTTATCCTCCGTTAAAAATATCACTGACTTATCCATGAAATGAATAAAAATGGAATACGTACTTAGCGTGTCAGCGCTGCATATGAAATCAACCGTGATATCACGCTCTTTTATTATTAGCACTACCTGGCTTCGCCCGCTAGTGAGCCCTTAATTTACATCGGGGCCTCGAATCTTGTAAAGCCTCGAATATGATAAACCTCGAACCGAACGAACCTCCGACCTGGTTCCCCGCTGCCTTCGGCAACGGATAATCCCTTAATTTGCACATCGAATAGCATAAACCCCTAACCAAACGAACCTCCGACACGAGTCCCCGCTGCCTTCGGCACCGTATAGCAGTCGTGCTGCGCACGCTTATGTTCCACGTCCACCACCAGGTAGCGCAATCTGTTCTATATGAACCTCGGGCACTGAAATCGTTAAGGCTATAGATGTCGAGTCGAATGAGCTATACCGCGTCGTGATCCCGTCGTGATCCCCGTCGTCAACATTTAAAAATACCCCCCTCCCTCTGCATAATACGATTAAGCATTCACAGACCTTTCCAACGATATATCACATGAGAAGTGTCGGCAAAATTTAGAAAAGTGCCCCCTTTAGGGGGGGGGTGAAAGTCGGAGGATGGACCCCGAAGATATATAATATAAATAAGCGGTCACAGGCATTTCCAACAATATATCAATATATATATGAGTAGTGTCGGGGGGGAGGGCGCAAAATGTTGGGGTGACACCTGTGGTGCATAACATGAATAAGTGGTCACAGCCCTTCGTAACGATGTGTGATATGACGGATATCGTTAAAATTTAGAAAAGTGCACCCCCCCCCCTTGTGTAGGCAAAACTCTCTCCATCTCTCCCTATAATTTTTGACGCGGCTTTATTTTAAAAATTTATGTTATGTGTTATAAAATATCGTAAAGTTTCAAACAGATAGCCTTATTATACTTCTTAATTTTGTTCAGGCCCCTCTCCATCCACTCCCGAAATGTGACGCGCTATTCTTTTTTATAAATTGTTTATCATGTGTTATAAACTGTCTTAAAGTTTAAAACAGATCACATTGGAATTTAATATATGTGCTGAAATTACTATTATATATAGAATAATATAGAAATAAATCCTCCTTTAGCTTGTAATTAAGATATATGAACAATTTTTAGAATTTCTGAAAGCTGATTTATATTTATTTATTTATTTATTTATTTATCTATCTATTTATTTTTTATTTATTTATTTATTTGTTTATTGCGTTGCCCTGTGCATGTTTGGAATTTCTTAGCAATTTCTTTTATTTACGTTATTTTATTCAATTAAACATTGTACTGTTAGAATAAATTTAAATGGAAACTTCACTTCTAAAACAAAAATAATTTAACACTGGATTTCATTAATTTATAGGAAAATGACGTGAAAGGTATTCCTGCGAACGAAATCCCTGTCCTTTACTGAGTGTTTTTTTTTTTTTTTTTTTTTTTTTTTTTTTTTAAATAAATGAATCACGTTTAATTCATTTCAAAAATTTTGTTTACGTTTGGAAAGAAATTTTAAATGCGAAAACTCTTAATGTATACATTTTAGAAGGTACATCTTCCCTCAAAAACTAATTTATTTTTTAAATATCTTTCTAAAAACGTAAATTATATATTTAAAATATTTTTTAAAACATAAACACTACGTCTGATTACTTTATTTTACAATATTATAAGAACACGCATTTTACCAGACAATTAAATACACCGAACAAACAAGAGTGAAAAATTGACCTGGGCCAGGATTCGAACCTGACACTCTGCAACTGAGCCTCCCAGACCGATATCCTTGACTGGCAATTTCTCATACTTATGCATGTCGGAAACAGTCATCTGCCACTGTTTGCAGTCATATTTAATTGTCTGATAAAATGTGTGTTCTTATAATTATGAAGTTTTATTTAAAAAAAATATCTTCAGAAGAAAATGTCTGACTTGCAGATGAAATTTGATGTGGTTATAACCTGTAACTGATTTGTGCTATTATAATACAGAACAGATGGTACATGGTCATTGGCGGGTTTTATCTCTGTTTTAGCATAATTTTCTAATCGCAAAGTTAATTAACAGTTTTTTGCTAATTAAGGATAGAAAATATTTTTTTTTTACACTGGATTTCATAAAAGCACATAGATTACGTAATTACTTGTCCAAAAATGCAATCCTTTTTTATTCTGCCCAATATTAAGGCCTGTAGGTTGTTTGAAAAAAAAAAGTTTGACGAAGAAAAAAGTGATCATTTTAAGTAACTGGACCTTTTTATTTAAAATCTATATCTCTGTTTATAAATCACTTATGAAGATGAGTTTGGTCTTAAATTGAAGAAATTCTTCCTTAGATTCTACTAGTTTTCGTTTTTTTTTCTGCGACGCTTGGTTTATTTGATATCTGATATTTTAATCTGGCATGTTTTGTCGAGTTTTGCGAAGTTGTTTTTTGTAAGTAAGCAGCAGGTTTCTTTAGTCCTGTTCTTGGCGTTGTTTGAATTGGGTTGGGTTGGGTTCGGTTGATTATTGACGGCCAATTATCTACACTTGGGATATAGGCCCGGGGGGAGTGCCCTTCGTGGGGGTCTTTCTAAGGGAACCTAACCCGTATTTACGCATGGACAAATCCACGGCTCGAAGAAAACCATGAAAACTCCGAACGATTAGGCCGACGGGAGCGATTGGGATCGAACCCAGCACCTCCCGTCTACCAGCTTCGAGAGCAGAACCTCTCAGCCACTGGTGGGGCTCTTGGCGATGTTTGTGTGGTTTTTTTTTTAAAGCTTGGTTTGGCAGAGCGACCGCCCTACTTGATGGCAGAGATTATATTTGAAAAAGTGATACGAATGGAATAGAAAATAACCCAATGGTACATATATGTCCTGACTTTAATGAAAGCGTTAAGAGGATATCTAGATATTGTCATACTACCTGTTGCATAAAGTTTGGTCGCTTTCAATTTAGATGTTACAAGAAAATTTTGTTTTCAGAACGTTGAAAGAGGGAAATAAATGTAAAACAGCATAATAAGTGACTCAAATCTGCGTTTTAATTCAAGTTAATTGGTTTTATGATTCACTCGCTTGCTATAATATTTCATGAATATTATTTAGGTTTTAGTTTATGACTATCCAAATTTAATTTCGAAAATATACGTATTTTAAACGTGAACGAAAAAGTTTAAAAGTGTAACCTACATTTCTTTAAAAACAGAACCGATTGAAGCTTCAAATATGCAAATCCAAAGTTATTGCTCAAGTTTTTTTTTTTTTTTTTTTTTTTTTTTTTTGTTATGCTGTAAAAACTTTATACTTTGCATGAGAATCAAGAATTTAAAATCTTGGTAATTCCTAAATTATTTGACCAAATTAATTCCTGTTTAGTATCCAAAGGTAAAATGTTCCAAGAAATCCGAATATACTGTCAAAATTGGGTGTTAGTATTCAAAATTTCAGAGTTTCGCGCAACTTGATTATGTGGATCATCGCTTAAGCTTATTGTTTTATAACAAAAATTGAAATAAGACATAATTCTTAATATAATGACCAATGTTTTTTCTTTGAGACAATAGGACAGTTAAATTTTATGGGGCGTATCTTATTTAGATACCTCCGTTCTTATTTTATTACCCAGGCTTAAAAAAGTACTAATGATTTAAGGAAACACATATTTTAAATTCTACCAAATACATTTTTTTATTTATTTCGCTATCTATTTGTTTCGTTATTTAATTTTCTTTTTAGTTACAAGGGAAAAACTTGTCTATAATAAATAAATGAAAATAATTAATTTAATCGCAAAAAAATAAAAATAAAAATAACACCGTATAGCGTTAAATTGTTTTAGGTGGTTTGACATTAAAAGTTAATCTACTGCAACCGTTTTTGTTTTATTTCTCTTGTCGAATGAAGATTTCAGACAATTTTATTAAGATTTTTTTTTAAGTCTCCGGAGATCAACAATTTTTAATTAAATTTTAATGCATTTGATTTAATATTTTTGCTACATAAACAGATTTAAACATTATAAGAATTAATTCGATATAATTGAATTGAATGCAATTTTCGGGAAACTTATTCTAACGAAAATTTTAAATAATAATAATAAACACTATTTTAAATAATATACAAATTTTTAGTTGATATATTTGCCATTAGAGAGTGTTGCAGAAATAAAACCGATCAATTCTGTAATAAACAATGTAAGAAATTGATGATTATGAATTTAGAAATTATACGTGAAATCTATATTCGATTTTTGGAAATTATTTTCAAGCAATGTTTCATATAAATTTGCCAGCATTTGAAGCCCTTAGTCAAATCTTATAATATCAAAAAAACAAAAAAACAAATTACACTGAATATTTTTCTGAATACTAGTCATAGAAAAATGCAATTACCGAGACAGACCCATCTCAGTCATTGATGTTGTGATTTCTATTGATCTTTTTTTATTTATCAATATTTTTTTAACATAAACATTTGTTGACTTTTTCAGGCTTTTAATATAAGAATCTGCTTTCTCCTATTGGTATCAAACTTGGCTGTTGGAGCACTTATCTCAGACTTAACATACTTTGCTCGGTGTTTGACCACATAAAGTATAAACAATTTCTATAAAAATTCACCATTTTAATCAATTCTGTCAAATTTTAAAGTTGATCTAGCATACAGAAAATTAAAAAGGAAAGAAGATAGTTATTGCATGTCAATGAAATTCTTTAAAAGAAACCTTTATATAAAAAAAAGCCAGCTTATGATGCAGTGCTGCACCTGCTGCCGTCAGTTCCCCGAAGTTGAAGTAGAATCAGTCTCGGTCAGTACTTTAGAAGTTGTCTATAGGGAAGTAATGCTGTGTACAGTCATGTATTTGAGTCCAACGTTGACATGTCCAACGATAGGCATCAATCACTCCTCAAGCAAAAGAAAGGGGAGAAACAACAAACGTAAAGGGTGTTCCTATGCTGTCAACACCTCCCCTGCTTCCGAGGAACACTGTCAAAGTCAGTAAACATCCGGTGAAAGTCATTAAAGATCAAAGATTCCGACATACCACAACACAAGAGCCGCCACCTACAGATACGCTTTGCTTGGAACTTAATTGTCTTGCTGTTAATGTCGTATGGATGCCACAAGACCGGCAGTAAAAATCCGTGTTGTGGAATGTTCTCTTGCTGCGTGGTCGGTAAATTATAGCTAGGTGACGAGCCAGGAAATTTCCAATTCCCAGTTAGATTAAAATTGTGGTAAAAGTTCGAAGCTAAGTCATACTAACGCCCTTGTAATCCCTTCGTCAAATGAAACCTGCAACCCTTCGATCGTACCTTTCAACACTTGCCCATCGGTAGACCTAGAGGCAGACAACAGTAAAATTATCTGAACAACAGTAAAATTACAGATTTTTTTTTTTTAAACCTTCATCATTAAAATTTTTTTAGCGGAAGCCAAACCATAAAAATCCCCAAATTCCCATGTATAAAATTTTCAAACACCCAATAATAAAACAAAACATATTTTTCTATAGATTTTTTTTCGTAAATGACCTACACATTATGAATTTTATTTTAAATAAATATTGAAATTTAAATGCATTTCTTCAAACACTTGTTCAGAAGAATACACTGCTAATGTTTTTATGTCGCACCCTGTACATAAATCCTCCCATCGTATCAACACCAAGTTTTTGTGACTTTTACATCATTCAAACAAATCCTAATTATATTTATAAACATTTTTTTATTTATTATTTTAAATCATGCATTTGCAAATAAATTTAAAAATAGCTGATGAAATCAAATATCAAATTATTTATTTTAATACACGCTTTACATGGCATTGCTTCATTTATACAGCTATATTATAAATGTATAAGTGCAAAAACTGGTTACTGGAACAATTTTGCTATAATAATATACTTTAGTCTACAATTATTCGGTAACAGAAACATGCGCCGCAGGCGTCCCGGTGCGGGACGCACCGCACACAATCGACCACCGTGCCCAAGTCCTGAGAGACTTATACTGCACCAGTAGCTTTGTCTCGCTACGGCCGGCCAGAGAGCCGCACCTCACTGCGGACCCTCCAACCTAGTACCCACGATTCGATGACATAGGTCGCTAGGACAGTAACCCCATTCTGGGGAAACCCCCCACAGGACGAACCCGTGGCAAATTGACGAAGGCCACCCGCCGACCCCGACGCCGAAAACCCCATTTGGGGAAACGGTTCTGGGTCGTCGTGCTGCCGCGACAACTTTTGCTTTCCCACGGAGGCCGAACGTTGACATGCATAGAAGAGCAAGCAACTAGTCTCTTCCTCCATGAGGTTCACATATCATACACTACTACATATATATCACTACTACAAATATCACTACTACATATATATCACTACTACATATATATCACTTCTACACACAATTATTCGGTAAACTATATGTATCATAATATAAAAATAATAAATGCATTCTTAAAGAAATATCTCACTACGATAAAAGAAATATCTCACTACGTCTTGCAAGAAGTTTCAATATCTAACATATATAAAAGAATATATTGTTACTGAACAGTCGAAAACATTTAACCGTAGAGAAACAAGTTTGTTATATTTGGTCTGAGTGGACACATAATATCCTCAACTAATAGCGTTTAGAGGAAATGGAGCAGATAGAACATCTGCGAATTACTAATAAACTCCTTGATTACATCACAGTACGAAAAAACACTCCCAATCAAAGTGGATACTGGAGTAACATAAGAGAGATTGTGGTTAGAACTAAAGCTTTCATCTTTCTAATAAAGTAAAGTTTATTTCCTCTGATACGTGATGTAGCAACTTGTAATTTAATTGGAGGGAAGTTAATGCACTATATCTTATGAATTAGAAGATATACGTTATGCGAACTGTTGGATGGAAAAGTAAGAGGGGGGGATTCCAACATTTACCAGGGGGGATGTATAGTGGATACGAGAAGAACTTTACCTTTCAGCGGCGTTGTGAATCACTGTTAATAAAGGTAAAGGGGGTTCGGATAGTTTTACTGATTGAACTCTTTGAATTAAATAATTGCCCTTATTTTTTTAATCTAAAATTAAGAATACAATACACACTTTGATAAAGAAAATAGAGAGATAAAATTATTAAGAAAAAAACATTTTATTTAATTATATAATGAGATAATAAATAAAATTATAGAAAAATAGGAACACATTGATTTCTCCAAAATTATCCATTCATAACAAATCAAATCCAACACATTTATTTCTCAAAATTATCATTTTATAAAATAAAATTTTCAACACTAACTCTTTTTAATTTAAAGCACTTAATTATAAAAACATCATTATTTTACAGTACAGCATTGTATCGTTGTAAAATTAGAGGCAAATATGCCAAACATTTAAATTTATAAATATTTATAAATAAACATATGAGTCTATGTTAATTCAACAATTTTTCTTTCGATCAATCAATACGTAAAATTTTAGTATTCTTTTATATTATTCACTTTGGCTATCCAGGGAAAAATGTATTGGAAGTATCTCACCAATTGTCCTTTTATTGAAATTCATCTCTAGTAATGATGTAGGTCTTGTTCATCCTCGCTCGTTATTAACCAGGGGAACTCATAGATGGATCGTTCTTGCCAGTTTGGAAAAATCCGGGATCCTTCTCGGTGATGACTCTTGGCTCGGCCGCTAGATCTGCCACCCAAGGGGTTCAGGAAAATTCATCGTGCGGCGCTGGGTCGGATCGACGAAGGCACTTCTGTTTCAGCGGGCCACCAGCAGTCTCCTCAAGACACCCTTCCGTGGAGATGGCTGGAACTCGAAGAACGTACGGGCTGGAAGAACTTAGCAAAAAAAAGCTACTTGCACCGATGGAGTTATTTTCTGAAGTGTCATAGAACCAAAAAATGTCTCTTCTTCTTATTATTATTTTTTTTTTATGTCTCGTCCTGGGCGTTGATATAGAAAAAAAAGTCTATTTCTATTGGATGCCCTTTATGACCTTATGCAAATTTTAGTTCAGGAAAATCCCGTTGGTCAACTCTTTGACCCAATGATAATGTCTTTTTGGGATGGGTTAATTTTGCAGCTGCACATTTTCCCATGCGGGGCAGTTCTTTGGAAAATTGGTGCGCCTAACATGCGAGTATTCCTAGAAATACGATATAAGCTTCCTGTTTCCCTAGTTAGCGTATCCGTGAACTTAAACCTCTAACACTCGTTTGGTTGATGATCACATTGTGTATATAGGAATAATACATACATATAAAGGAAAACAATGTAACATGCATAAATATAATATAACATCTAAACCATAAAAAAAATAAGTACAAAGTTCATGTTCTTTATTTATTTACTAAAAATGTGTGAACACTAGTTCCCACACGAACTTAAATATATAATACCCTATATGAAGAAAATAAATGTAGCAATTGAATTTTTTATTAAATGAGTTTTTTAATAGATATTGTCAGGTTCTCTCACAGCTGCAAGAGTTGAAAGCTATTCTTAAGGGATTAGCATATTGTATGTATGGTATATGTATCTATTGTGTACCGTTAAAGGCGTCCTTTAGAAAATCTTAATCCGAAGGGTGGCGAGTTGAACAGAATGAAAGAAGTATTTCCATTGCAATGTGGTCTTTCATAGATAAGAAAAACTATTGCACCCTTTTGTTTAGGAAGACAGATCCGTCAAGAGGAATGAAGGTTGTCCAAGGACCCTTGGAAACAGAGGAGAAACCCCGTAGAAAGGAGGGTGCTCTGCAGTTTACGAGAGAGAGAAAGGGGGTTCTAACGTAGGAAGCGAAAGTGTAAGGTCGTTCAGAGTTGGAGCTCTGAGACCGGTGTTGAGTTCGGACGGAGCAGCGAAGTGTGAAGGTTGCTCGGGGAATGAGCGCTGAGAGCGGGTGTGAGATGAATAGAAATCTCAGTGTGGAATAAATGAACGTAGTATAACGGTACACGTAAAGCGTTTCTATAATTATTTTGATTTAATATTAAACCGGATACTTTACCTCCGAGTTTAAGTGTAAATATTGCTAATAAAGTGTTTGTTTAAGTGTAATAGAAAGAGTTAGGTTTTTCTTGAATATACATCACGTATTGTGTCCGATATCACGTATTCATATCGGTGGTGGCAGCATATCAAAAGACCGGATTATATTTCGAAGTTGTGTGGACGGAGGAGTGGAATCCGGCAATGTTACAGTCAGTTTATGCCGGATCGTCTAGCGGAAGTGTGTGTGCCCTATCATCGTAGACCAGTGCCAGCTAGCCTTGTTACAGAGTGCTTTGCCGGATCGTCCAGTGGAAGTGTTGGTGCGGTGTGTAGTGTTAGTTCCAGTGTTTATGTGTAGTGTTTGTGGACACAGTGTTTCAAATTACAGTGATTGTTGCCCGAGAGTGCAAGATTTACCCTGTGGAAAAGTGAGCAGAGAATTGCCCCAGCGAATGAAGTACGAGGTAAGGTGTTTTGATCATTTTACTCTACTGACATTCTCGAACCTATTTTTTTATTTTATTGTGTATAATTGATGGTAATTGGGTTAATGTTGTGGTTAATTTATAATAATTTATGTGCAATATAATAATTGGTCTAAATCAAATAAGATATTAACAACCATTTTACACTATTGTTTTAAGAAAAGGATCTTATATTAATTACTAGAAGTGATTTTCTAATTGTTTTAAACGGATAAGATTAATGATTAAAATTAATGCATTGTGTTAATAGTTGGAAGGAATAATTGAAATTTCTTAAATTTAAATTATTACTAAAGTAATATTTAAATTAAGTGATATTGTTTGCTTTAAGTTTGAAATATTGATAGTAAATGAGGAAAGGAAATTTGTGTAGAATTTAAATTAAATTGAAATAACCTTCAAGGAAGAACTGAAGGCCCAGAGAAAAAAAAAGTGCTGTGATTTACTTTTTAATGTGAGAACTAATTTTGAAATTGAAATATTTTATTGAGATTAAATTTAGTAATTTATGTGTATTTCTGCAAATTTTTGTTAGGTGGATATTTTTATGTAGTGATTAGCATCAGTGTTTTATTCAAATTGCAACGTATCAGTATTATTGTGTAAATTGTATTTTATTATTTAATGGTATAAATTTAAAATCTGTATTGCATAATAGTCAAATTGAGATTATTGTTACTTTGTTATCGGAAGCAAATTATGGGGTATCATTGTCTAAGGAAATTTATTATTGTATTATTACTTATTTGAAATATGTTAAAAAGTATAATATGTGGAGGTAACTTATGAGGGTAGGATTTGAGGAAGTATTAATTTGATATTGTGATTAAGTATTGTTGTAGGGTGGTGATAATTATCAGTAGAAGGTATGGCTTTCTTACTAAAAATAAAAAGGGTGGATCTTCAGGCGATATGTGAAGAGTTAGGGATTGAAGTTTCGGAAGATGATACCAGGTTTAAGCTTAAGAAAAAGATAGGGGAGAGCGACGAATATGAAGAGGGGGCTGTTATGGAATTATCTAACACTATTGTTACGGAGCGGTTAGAAAAGTTAGAAAAGGAGGAAAAGTTACAACGAGAAAAGTTAGAAAGGGAGGAGAGGTTAGAACGAGAAAAGTTAGAAAAGGAGGAAAAGTTACAACGAGAAAAGTTAGAAAGGGAGGAGAGGTTAGAACGAGAAAAGTTAGAAAAGGAGGAAAAGTTACAACGAGAAAGCTTAGAAAGGGAGGAAAAGTTACAACGAGAAAAGTTAGAAAGGGAGTTAGACTGTGAAAAGTTAGATAGAGAAGAAAGGTCTGAAAAATTGAGATTGGAACATGAGTTAGAGTTGGAAAGGATAAAAATTCAAAGTTCGGCAAATAATTCTAATGGGTCTAGAGAATATAATAATGAGAGTAGCCTAGAGAAATTGATTAAAAGTGTTAAAACTTTGTCTATCAAGGTTCCAGAAGGGACTGAGGGATGGAATCTGTTTTTTAGCAGTTTAGAACGGGCATTCCAAACAAAAAATGTACCGGAAACCCAGCAGGCCGAAATTCTGCTAAATATGTTAGGAAATAAGGCCGATAACTTGCTAATATACACTACTAGGGAACAAATTGAGAGTTATGAGAAATTAAAGGAATTAGTTCTAAGGGAACACGAGCCAACACCGAAGGCGTGTTTGGAAAATTTCAAGAAGGCTAGAAGGAATCAAAATGAAACTCATGTATTATTTGTGTCACGTTTAATAGCAACGTGGGAAAATTACTGTAAGATTAGAGGTGCAGATACGTATGAGAAGGTTAATCAGTTAATTGTCACGGATAAGTTGTTAAATACTTTAGATGACGAAACCGCGACGCATATTGGATTAACTCAGCACAGTAATTGGTTAGAAGTTTCTAAAATTGCTAAGGAATGTGATAATTTCTTTGATGCTAAACAAAAATCTTATGCGGTAACTTATAAGGGTTATAAAGGTAAAGAAAGGTATGTTAATAATGAAGATTCTAGAAGGGCAAAAGATGAGGGATTTAGTAGTAATTGGAGACAAAATGGGAATAATAAAGTTAGTCCATTTTTGGGTAGAAAACCGGAATATAAGAAACCTAATGATACGACGCCTATCTGTTTCAAGTGTTCTCAACGAGGACATGTTCAGCGATTTTGTACAAAAGGAAATAATGAGGGAAGTAATCAAATTAATAACCGACAAGAACCAGGGCTAGTATCAATAATGTCTCAGTACGAGGAATTAAAGAATTATCAAGGGGAGCGAGTATGGCAAGAATCGGAGCAAGAGGGAATTGGAGAGCTAAAGTTATTGGAGAGAAGTTAAATAATCTCGAGAAAGTGGAAGTTAGTGTAAATGGGAAGATACCAAAAGGATTGGTGGATTCTGGTTGCCAAATTAGCATCGTTCATAAAGATTTAGTACCAGCAGAGAAACTAAGAGGGGCTGGTAGCATCTACTTACAAGGGATATTTCGTAAGGCAGTTAAATCGCCATTAATTCAATTACCTTTAGCTATTTCAAAACGCGGAGAAACTAATGTAATTCATCAGGATGTACTTTGCGCGATAATTGATAATAGTAAGGAACAGGTAATTTTACAACCTGACGTGGCTAATGAATTGTCACGGTTAAACAACGAGAAATCATTAAGAGAATCGGTAGAAAGGGAATGTAAGGAAAATAGTAGGAATAAAGTGAAGGAAGGGGAAAGGATTAGAAATGGTAATAATAACCGTTATGTCGTAGAAACGAGATCGGAAAATTTGCAAAGTCATGAGAAGGAAAAAGCCATGGTAGAGAAAAGTAAGATTAATCAAGTTATGGAAAGTAGTTTAAATGTATTTCAGGAATCCCAAATGAGTTGTAAGGATTTAGAGAAAGCTTGGGAATTGGCTGAAAATGAGAGAGAGTCTTATTATATTGTGAATGGGATGTTATATCATAAAGAGAAATTAGTAGATGAAACTGTAGCTCAATTAGTATTACCTAAAATTAGAAGGGATGAAATTCTAAAACTAGCGCATACCTCCTTATATGGAGAACATCACGCGGTTAAGAAAATTTTAGAAAGAATCAAGCATTCATTTTATTGGGAAAATATGGCGAAGGAAGCTAAAATATATTGCGAATCATGTGTAGAATGTCGATTAACGAGGGAAATGAATGTGAGTAATAAGGAGAAAGAGGATATATGTCGACCTGCAGTTATAGTTGAGTTAGGGGACGGGAGTAAGAAACTGGTGTATCAAGATGAAATGAGAGCATTTATGGCTAAAAATAAAGTAGTCGATATTGTCTTGGATAGTGACGGGGAGTTTGAAGACTGTAGGAAAGATCTGTTGTTAGACAGAGAACAACTGGAAAATAAAAACAGGAAGGGATTTGAAATAAAAGGGTTAACCATATTCATGTTGGGGACATAAAATCAATCTTCAGGAAAAATAAGGAATTATTTAAGGGTCCTATCCAACTGGTAGAAATGGAGAAAAATCGGATTGGTCGTAAACCGGAGAGGGTTAAGATGAAACAAAAATTGTACAATGTTATCATCACGTACAAAGAGGACTTGGACAGGCAAGTGCCTGATTGGTTAGAGGAAAATTTAATTAAGACCTCAGAGGCAGACGTTAGCCATTCAAGCGGGTGCATTGCGGAAAGGGAGGTACCAATTAAGTTAACAAGGAAGGACTGGAAGGAAAACGTTGTACCGCCTCCAGAAATCTCAGCCTAAGGACTGAAATTGAAATGACATAATACTAGTGTAACTTTATTTTTTTTGTGTATTTATAATTGTATTTGCATCTTGTGTTTATAACAGTGTATTAGCATATTGTGTACTTTTTTTTGTAGTTTTCACATTAGTATATGGTTCATTAGAGATGTCAGTAGTTAAATTTTCAGACACCTTGAAATATTTATATAATTGTAGTAATGAAGAAACCTATCAAGGAACTGTTGAACTCTTCTCAGACATTACATAGTTTGAGGAAAATTAGCCCCTAAAAGGCATATTTTCCGCTAAGGTGGGGGGTGTCAAGTTCTCTCACAGCTGCAAGAGTTGAAAGCTATTCTTAAGGGATTAGCATATTGTATGTATGGTATATGTATCTATTGTGTACCGTTAAAGGCGTCCTTTAGAAAATCTTAATCCGAAGGGTGGCGAGTTGAACAGAATAAGTATTTCCATTGCAATGTGGTCTTTCATAGATAAGAAAAACTATTGCACCCTTTTGTTTAGGAAGACAGATCCGTCAAGAGGGAGGAAGGGTTGTCCAAGGACCCTTGGAAACAGAGGAGAAACCCCGTAGAAAGGAGGGTGCTCTGCAGTTTACGAGAGAGAGAAAGGGGGTTCTAACGTAGGAAGCGAAGGTGTAAGGTCGTTCAGAGTTGGAGCTCTGAGACCGGTGTTGAGTTCGGACGGAGCAGCGAAGTGTGAAGGTTGCTCGGGGAATGAGCGCTGAGAGCGGGTGTGAGATGAATAGAAATCTCAGTGTGGAATAAATGAACGTAGTATAACGGTACACGTAAAGCGTTTCTATAATTATTTTGATTTAATATTAAACCGGATACTTTACCTCCGAGTATAAGTGTAAATATTGTTAATAAAGTGTTTGTTTAAGTGTAATAGAAAGATTTAGGTTTTTCTTGAATATACATCACGTATTGTGTCCGATATCACGTATTCATATCGGTGGTGGCAGCATATCAAAAAACCGGATTATATTTCGAAGTTGTGTGGACGGAGAAGTGGAATCCGACACATATATTCAAAAATAAGGTAACTGGGGGTAATTAATTTTGCCTGCAAAGTATTGTTCTACAAATATATATATATATATATATATATATATATATATATATATATATATATATATATATATATATATATATATATATAATATATATATATATATATATATATATATATATAATACAAAGAAACGGTTGCATTTAGTTAGTAATTTGAAAAAAAAAAATCAAAGTTTGTCAAAATAAGCCGCAACACTTGTTTTCATATTATAGAATATCTTGAACATTGAAAAAAATCAAACTTTCTGGTATAGTTAACTGTTTGGAGGGACAAAAACACCCTATTTACATAAGAGTCTAGTGCAATTTTCTCTCTTTTTTTTCGTAGTTTTTTTTTATTTTGATAATCGGAATAGAAAACAGCGCCCGTTTTATAACTCATTTATTAAAAGGAAAATTTGAATTTTAGAAGACTTTGTAAAGAATAAGATATTGTGTGTCATTTAATATTAAATCCGTCTTCATAAAAGAACTTTATAAACGAATAAATTTGTTTTACTATAAAAACAACGTTTTCATTAGCGGAAGCACTTAACAGAATAAGGAAACACATTATCCACTTCTTTAGATTTCACAGGACTGATCGTTTGTAAACCTCATCTCCATATGTCAGAATTACTTTAGACATTTTGGTATTTTTTTATTAAACGGGCGCAAATCTTGACAGAAGATGTATTTATTGTTTGCATGTGTAAATTAGAAACAATGCTTTGATGTTGAAATAAAATATTTCGGTTTGTGGTATTATTTATTATTATTATCATTATTATATATTTTTATTGATTTGTATTTTAAATAAAACAATAAAAAGGCGTGTACTTTAAATGTACGTAATAAATGTATGTATTTTAAATGAAATAAATGCAATTTATAAAACAAGAACTAAAAATCATGCATCAATATATTATGAAACACTCTTAAACTTTCACAGATTATTGAGAAGCAAAAGGACAGCGTGACAAGAGCACAAATGGAAAATGGATTTTAAAATAAGCAGACAATTACTTCAGAATTTCTAAAAATCTGATATAAATACAATAGTTAAAATTACAAAAAAAAAAGAGCACAAAACCATAAAAGGTGGCAAGCAATGCACCCTGCGGTCAAGAGTGAAATGGCGTTAAGTGTAAAAACAGTGGAATCAACAGCTCCCATGTGAATGACTTAAGCAAGAATACCAATGAAAAGGCAGCATTTATTTCATTCAGAGTGATATAGGAAGAGATTATGTGAAAAGGAAGGGGCGAGCAAATAAATAGAAACGAGAACCATAATTTAGAAAAACTGGAAGTACTTGGTAAATCATTTACTAAACTGTTAGGAATATTCCCTGTATCATATGCTGGTGAAAAATCAAGGTCGTACACTGATGGGATTTAGTATTATTGAAATATAGGAAATGATAAAATTACATTGCTAATCCAACAATGGTTAGCAATAGCAAAACGTTTAAGATAATAATTTTTAACTCTGTTTTTATGCTTCTACAAGTGGACCTTAAAAAGTCTCTTGGTTTAGTCTATAAACATTTTACCACACTCACAGGTTATTTTGCAATTTGTCTATTGTTAAAGTCTGTCTGAGATTAGTAAATTTGATTTTATTAAATGGAATTATAATTTACTTATAAATCGAATTTTATGAAGATTTTGAAAATTGTGTCGCTATTTATTATAAAATTTGGTTGTATAATTATTATAAATTTTATTAAGAACAGTGTTGATGTTGGAATGAACATTGTTGAAGAGAAATATGCATGGCTCAGTTATAATATTTATTTAAGATTTTTATCCTTTAATTTCCCTTCTAATTGCTGCTCATTCCAACATAACCCTTTTGCTGGGACAAGTTGATCAAAATTAAAGCTTAGAATTAAATACATAAAGGTTTCTCTGGGGTTGGCTAATAGAATAAATTAATTTATTCAGAAAATAATAATAAAAGGAATACTTAGAGATTAAATTTTGGATATGTTCCCCCATTGCATTGTGTAATTTCGAAGTAGCCCATTACCCTTTTTGAGAATGATCATTCTTGCCCTTAGCTGACTTTTAAAATGGAAATCTAAATAAACAAACACATACTAGATAATTTAAATGAGAAGACTCCAAATAATTAACACTATTATTTATTTACAATATTTATAGTTATTTCAAGAAAAAAAAAAGATTTATCAGAACACATCTGATTTAATTTCCTAACAACATTTCTCCTATAATATTGGCATTAACACTTTGATCCTTGCAAAGGATACTTATATTTGTTTTTATTTATATTTAAATTGATCTTTGACAACATTATTTGTTTACAATTAAAATTCTGACTTCCATTTGTGACTAAGGTCACACTACCAGCTTCTCTTATAATATTTTGATAAAATCAAACAAACTGGGGAATTACTTAGGTCAGAGTCATATTTACCTCTACACATTGATTGAAGAAGGTTTCTCTTTGTATCAGAACACTCTTTCCGCTAACTAAATAGCGCTGCACTTATTGAAAATGTTCATTTCACAAAACTTAGCGCAACTTCACCACTCTCCATATATGTTGTTCGGGTTCGTTGCTTTCTTACCATCAGAATACCACTCACTCTATTTTCCTCTTTCGGACCGCACAAAACTCATCGCGTCATTTTATTTCACCTCTTACTTTCGCTTCTGAGATCGATGTGTGTTCTGTTTTCATTCTTTTTCACAACTCCTTTTTCATCACCACGGTGGGCCGTACTTCGTTCTGCCCAAAATTTGCATGACAGTGCTTTAAGCCCATCCTTCTTTTTTTTCATTGGGTAGTTGATCTCCCGTCTTAACTGAAATTTGCATAACAGAGGGTCAGTTTCACCTCCTCTTTACCAACCCCAACCAATGGCTATGCATCAGTTGTTTCTGTAGCGTGTTGTTTTTTTTCTCGGAACTACGTGTGTGTTCTTTGATATTATCTCCCAGACCAACTTAAATCAAAGTCCTTCTTATTTGACTTTTATGGCTTAAAATTGTCGCCAGCGAGTCTCTGGTCATAAATTTGCCATCCTAAATCTTTCAACTGAGGCGACTTATGGGAAAGTCCCGATAATGTAATTTCCTTACATTATCTTTCCCCCCGTACTAAAAGAAAGAAAACGTCCAGTTTTCTTTAGCATTGCATTTCCAAGAAGTCCATCACCCTTGCAGATAATCTATAGATCACATAGATGATATCAGTCCACGTTCATCTATACAGAATCATATTGTAGACTAAAGTTCATGCAGCGGAAAATGTTCATTTGTAAATTACTTGTGTGACTTTAATAAAGAACAGTTCATATATGTACACATTTCCTAAGTATTCCCAAACGATTTAGAGATAAAATATTATCACTAGTACAAAAAATTTAAATTTTGTGGTTAAATATAACCGGTGTGTCTAAGATAGAGCACTCACCAAATCCAAAATATCTAAATAGCCAAACAGACCATACAAAACAAAAAGATATAATACACTGTGATATGTAAGGATCAGTATTCAACTTTACAATGATTCTTGATAATTATTTTTAACACAATACATGAATCATACAATATATAAAACCCAATTCAGGCAAAATCTTACAATTACACATACATAACTGAATATGTAAGATACCTGAGAGAAAAATTATGATAATGAGTATACATTCAAAATATGTATATATATATACATATTTATATAGAGCAATAAAAGTTTTTGTCTAGCTCTACCTCTCTATACTTTGTTGAGAAAAAAAAAATCCTATAGATACACGTGATTTGGATAAAATATACATATGAGTATATCAACAATATACCAATAGAGCAAAGAGTTTAATCCAATATAAAACTGTACATCCACATTCTCAGATTTTTTTTTTTTTTTTTTGTTTTTTTTTTCAAATTATTTAATTATATCTAGTGCTACTAAAATTGAAACCAAAATTAGGCCAAAACAAACCAAAAGGAACAAATGTATATCTATACATACATATATATATATATATATATATATATATATATATATATATATATATATATATATATATATATATATATATATATATATATATATAATTATAATATCTATGAATTTCAAAAAACATATCAAGTTCTATTCTACTTAAATCTCCAAAGAGATAATCAATGATACTGTGTATACAGAATACCACATAGCTAATAATTAGCATGTGCAAACATAATATTACCATAGCTGATGCTTCAATGGTAATTGGCCAAATTTTACTCATACCAAAAGAATATTGAAAAAAGAAATAGAGAGAAAGGGGAAAAAAAAAAAATTATAAATTGGAGTTGCAATTAAGTAAACACAAATGGATTAACAAATTAAATATGAACCATACACAATGGAAAATTGGACCACATGAGAATTAAATATGAATTGGACATGGAAAAACACATGCACATGTACTCATCAGCCTGGATGCACCCACATGTGTTTTAAATAATAATTCAGTGTTTCATAATTCTACTGGCATAATGCTAAGATCAGTAGAATCATCCAGGTACACTGAATTATTACCAGACAACAATTGGAAATATTAAAATTTGGAAATATTTAAATAGGAAATAAAAAACCATTAAGAAAATACAATATATTTCACTCACATCGATTATCCAAAAAACTGTAATTAACACCTCACTAAATTACCACGAGATAACAGTTTTGAAATAATAAAATTGGAAATATGAACGCGTAAAGTGTAGATAAAATATATTACTCACAATAATTATACAGAATCCTTAAAATGTCACAACGTCTACATAATATTCACATCCACATGGCAATGCATCATACATGTTAACTAAGTCGAGTTGAGAGAAATGATTTGTAAGACAAGTTGAGAGCACACTTTTTTTTAAAACACAACCCCATAAATGACACCCAATCACAAAATGATTCAAAAACACTCAAAATAATTCTGGTTTTAATACACTTATAACAAATTTATATCCGTGAATATATATTACTCCATCCAATTTTAATTCCTGAAAGTAAAATTAATATACAATCAATAGCTCCCTCTATAGTTAAATTAAATATAATATTAACAATATTATCTACAACTACCTGAAAGGTAAAGTGTCGCCATCTATTGGTATTATAATAGTTCATAATTAATATTTAGTTAAATATCCACTTTATTAGTTACATACTCACTTCATTAGATTTATTTATATAAATAAACTTTAAAAAACAATACTAACTTGTAGTTTTACTTAAAATTCAAATAAAATATAATACTACTATATGAATAAATCTACACAGAATTAATTCAACTTGCACAGCATTTCAGATATTCTTAACAAGAATATATTATGTAAAAGAGATATTATTTTAATTCAAATTATTTTTGCTGCCAGCTGTGTTAATCCACTGATATTATAGACATTTATTAAATAATTAATGTTTTATTTTTACTACTACTTAAATATATATTAGACTTGTTTTTAAATAATTAATGTTTAATTTATACTACATTGTAAATATATTTTATATTTATAGATTAATTTAAATATCTAATTAAATAATTCATAAACAATTCAAAATATCTCAAAATTTATAATGTTGATAATTAATAGTATTACTACTGTTTTTCAATCAAATTAATGCAATGCAGTAATTAAAATACTTGTTAATTTTAATTATTCATAGACAAAAATAAAAACTATATATATTTATTTTTATATATATTGCAAATAGATATATATATATGAGTTATAATCACCAATGTTATCATTGTATAATTTAATTTGTTATTGTATAAGTTAATTATAAATGTATGAAAACTGCACATCAATAATACCTTAAACAGAGGTGATCGGCAACGCACAATCACAACTATACAAAGTATAAATAATGTTCAATCAAATATTAAATTTCCTAATATGTTATAATTGTAATTATGTATGTTATATTTGTAATTTTCTACATAAAGTGTATATAATGTTCAAACAAATATTAAATATTAAATTTCCTAATATGTTATAATTGTAATAATGTATGATTATATATATATATATATATATATATATATATATATATATATATATATATATATATATAATAGCAATACTCTTCTGAGTTCGATGAAATGGCATGTCTTCAACTTTACAATATTTACACATATTAATGAATGAATTCAGCACTATATCTAATTAATAAATGCAAACAGACAAATATTTTAGATGGACACAAAAACAGTCCTAGCAATCTGAAAACATGACACATTCATGATGTTGTAACTTTATGATATTCATCTACTACTTGACCCAATTTTATGGATTAATTCAGTTACCATTTGTATTGTCCATTCATATGATTGTTGCAATTTTATTATATACATACAATTCTTTCGAATTATTAAACAACAAAGAATGAATAAAAAGAAAAAAAAATGAAATTTTTCTTTAATAATTTTCCCTTCTTTCCTATTTTATTTTTCTATTTATTTCTCTATTTCTTTTTCTTTTTCTTTTTTTTTTAAACTTCAAGCGTAAAAATTCTCATGTTAATTCTAACATGTTGAAGATAATAACTCCCCGTTCTCTCACTGTTAATTTTTTCTGCCCGACAGAAAGAAGAAAAAAAAAACTTCTACTCAATGATAAGAATCGGAAAGCTGCGTGACCTCGGGTCATACTCTCACCCCGTTTCTGTCAATCATGTAGCCCTACTGAACAGGTGATTCATTCCTTCCTCGTACACCTGAAAATGCTGGCCTAATCCTATACCACGACCGGTTCAACACCTAAATGCTTCTTTACCTGGGATAATGCGTTTCTAACACGCCCCCTGAATGCACCCCTTTTTTTTCAACCCTGCAGGTGAATAGAGTTTGCGATCCTTCCGTATGCATAACACCTCAACTCATCTCAGATCTACCTTCCTGATTTGCCCCGTCACATGGAGTATGGCTGCGAATTATGATGTAAGTTTACGAGTTATTATTCTCATTATTTATTTATTTAATGATATTTATATCTATATATATAATTTTTTGATATATATTAAAAGCTTAATTATTGAAACTGACTATAAGCCAATTGTTTAAACTAACCCTTCGTCTTGACCCGTAAATTGAGATCACCAAATAACATGCACGTGGTCTCTCATGAAATTCAATATTAAGACAAAAATCCATTTCCCGTTAAATATGTTACCAAATTACCATCTTTATATAAAACAAATATCCTTGAAAGTTTATTATCATCTAATCACGGCCTTATAATTACAAACACTTAGCGAGAAGGAGGAAAAAAATGACTTCAAGCCTACAAGATCGTGTGAACTAAGTCATCTCCACGCTAAATGATTATTAAATGGTATATGTCCACTACCGGAATGCCATACATTTATTTCCTAAAATCAGTTATCGAATTAATTTCATAAATATGCATATGGGAATCTTATAAATTTCGGTTCCCCTTTAGATGAGCAGCCCACGTTGAAATGCATAGTACTTAAAAGCCTCTGAATCACTGACAACTTTTAAGATTATCTCCAAATGCTCATTTAAAAAAAAAGTTTAAATATTTTAAAACCGATAAAATTTATTTATTTATTTATTAATCATTATAATAATTATTAATATTATTATTCTTATTATTTTTTTTGTATTATTATTTCTTTTATTTATTTATTTATTTATTTATTTTTTTTACTACCTATCTACTTATTAATACATAACATCTTAGAACATTTAACCTAACTTAAATGGAAAAAAAAAACTTTTATTTATTTATTTATTTATTATTATTGTTTTTAATTACATATTAATTGCCCGCCACCAATTACTGCAGTTAAGAAAATTTTGCCCGCAAAAATTTCCAATTAGTGTTGGAACTTAATATGCAATTAGCATCCTAGTAAATAAAAAAATTTTACACAGCTGGAATTATCTGTATATATACTTTATTATTTCTATTATTATTATTTATTTATTCATTATTATTAATTTTTATTTTTTTAAAACTCAGCTTAACGAATTAGTTAATGAGATTAAATGTTAAATCCAAATTGTTTAGTTAAACTAAAAAAAAATAATGCAACTTAATTAATTAATTAATTAATTAATTAATTAATTTTTTTAAACGGCTTGGCTTTACCATGCAAATGTGAATGAAATGATCTTTTGACCGATTCATTTCCCAATTTCATGCAGTCTTTTGAAAAGTGAGCCTTAATTTATAGAAACAAGAAAATAAATTCTGTCATTATTATCATTATCACTTAATTAATTAACTGAATTATTTCCTTTCGTCTTATTATTATTATTATTATTATTATTATTATTATTTTATCGTTCTCTAAGAGTTTCAAATCGTTATCTAAATTTTCCAAAAAAACACGAAATTAAAACAAAATGATACCCTGAAAAACGAATGTTCGATATTTGTTTATCAGTTTACTGATTTCGTTTTTTTTCCTTTTTATGATGTGGCCCCTGCCAACCTGACCAAGCGGACGAGCTAGGAACCAACTGCTACCGTTTCACGCCCCTGGAGGAAACAGAAATTAAAATCCAATTTTAGCGTCCAGAATGTACCAGTGTCAACAGGAAAAGACCGGGGGACGCATACGGAAAACTCCCCCCCCGGTGTGTGTGTGTGAATTTTTATTTATTTATTTTTTTTTTTGGTGTAATATGGAAAAAATTGGTGTGTGTCAGGGACGCCTGGATTTTCCCCCAAGGAATAGACACACACCCAAAGAGTGCACCCTCGCGAAGAAGACATCAACCGAGTAAGTGATACCCTCATTTATCTATTTTTATTTATTTATTTTTATCTTTACTGACCCTTCCTTCCGCGAAGTTGTCAGCAATGCTTGTTGACATGGCAACTGGGGATGTTTGTTGATAAACAAATCCCCACTCCGCGCCTACCTGGTACGTCACCAAAATCTTTCACACCGCCTCAGAGATTTTATTGCCCTGCGTAACCTAGCCTAGGGATTTATTATTACTTACTTGCATATTTGTCTTTATCCAAATATTTATTCAATTGATTATGTGATTTTCTTTGTTTTTTTTATTATTGTTTGTGATACCTTGGGTCGCTTTTACTATGAAATTATTTCTTATCAAAATTTGAAAAATGTGCCAGGGATATCTTATTTTATGTTATTTTATTTTACTTATTTATTTATTTTTTTTTTTTTCAACCCTAGTTGAGTATGCCATCGCTTTTTTGAGAATATTTAAATTTGACAGTTAGTAGAATTCTGCAAACCGCAACTAAAATTTTTACATAAACTGTTTAAGCTATTAGTCTTTCTGTAACAGTAACATTTTACTACCCCTTTTTAATGGTATTTTATTCCCACTATTCTTCCTCCGATGAGCTTGACTCCTCTGTTTTGCACCTGTCAGCATGCTTTGGTGCCCAGAGTCTGTCAATGTGTCTTTTTATAGTTCCTTTACTTTCTTCCGTTACATCTTGTAAAATGTAATTGTTATTTCGCACTTTTCGAACCACCTTAAATGGGCCTTCAAATTTTTTTTGTAAAACAGTAGGGTTAATGGACTTAAGGTAAACTTGTTGTCCTAGTTCAAGTGTTGTAATTTTATCAAGGTCTTCCTCTTTCACATATTCGGCCATCATTTTCTCCTGCTGTGCCAACGCTTGCAGTCTAACCTCCTGCATGTGGTCCATTCGGTTTTTGACATATGTCTGAGTGTGAATTTGTTCTGTTGGCATGTGTGCAGTAAAAGGAGTGCGTAAATTTCTTCCAAAAAAAAGGAAGGCGGGTGAAAATCCCGTCGCTCTGTGCTTCGCCATATTGTATTGGAGTTTGAAAAACTCTAGGCGAATGTCCCATTGTAAGGAACTTTGTGCCATGGCTGTCAGTGATCCTTTCAGTATTCGATTCACGACTTCTATCAGGCCATTTCCTTGGGCTCTGTAAACTGAACTGAAGCGAATTTCAATGTTTAGAGCACGCATGTACTCTTTGAATACCGCTCCCCTAAAATATGGCCCATTATCTAATTTTAACTGTTTTGGCAATCCAAAATAACTGAAGTATTTATTAAAGACATTGAGAATAGTCTGGGACTCGACATTGCGAATAGGTATGGCTTCTAGGAATCTTGAAGTAGAATCCATAATCGTGAGAATAAATTTATTCTTGCGAAGTGTAAGTGGAAGCTTTCCGACGATATCCGCATGTAATACACTCCCTATCACATGGTCCTTAACCATTTTTTGAATAGGAACTTTCATTTTTTTATGTGGCTTTGCGGTGTTACATGGTACACAAATGGCACAATAAGTTCGAATATCTGTATACATTCCGTGCCAAAATATTCTACTTTTCATGGCTTCATAGGTTTTGCCAAAACCAAAATGCGGTTTGTGCACTTCTTCCATCAAAGCAATCTTTAAAGCATCCGGCGCTATAATTAGTTCTGTTTTCTGTTTCCCCGGTTTTAAAATTAGCATCTTCTCTTCATTTAAAGTATACCTTTTGGTATTTCTGTTTTCTTTACCTTGTTCTATTTTCTGAATTATTTTGCTTAATTTCTCGTCTGAATATTGATGTTGTTTAATATTCTCATTAGATAATGCGGGATTAACGGAAAATAAATTATTGTGTAAATTTGTATCCGTAATAATATTATTTATATTTCGCGAAATATAGTCCGCTGGGTTGGTGTCCCCTTTAATGTGATCGAATTCATAAGAGAAATCGCTGAGATTTATCACCCATCTTTTAACCAAATCGGACTGATTCTCTAGATGTAAATTTTCCGTGAGAGCCTTGGAATCGGTGAGAATCTTGAAGTGTCTGCCTTCCAACATAGTTCTGAAGTGTAACACCGCTTCATGAACCGCTAATAATTCGAATTTCAAGCTCGGGTAATTCTTTTCCGGTTCCCGTAATTTTCTCCCAAAAAATTCAATAGGTTGTAATTTTCCTTCAATTTCCTGCGCCAGTACCGCTGAAATTGCAATTTTTGAGCCGTCTGTGATTAAAGTAAATTGTTTGGTGTAATCAGGAGGATGTAATGTTGGGTTGTTTATAATTTCATCTTGGATTTTCTTAAAGGCCATTTCAGTATTTTCATCCCATTTAAATTTAATTTTATCTTTAGTAAGATTAACTAATGGGTTTACTATTTCCGCATATTTTGGAATAAGTGTTCTAAAGTAGTTAGCCAAACCTAAGAGTGACCTTACTCCTTTTTTTGTTTTAGGTCTTACTAAACTTTTAATTTTATCTATATTCCTTGTGGATGGTGAATAGCCGTGCTTGTGAATTTGAAAACCAAGAAATTCTATTTTATCTTTACATATTTGAATCTTGGATGGCTCAATTGTTAGATTATGTTGGATTAGCGCCTGTAACACTTCTTCCAAAATTCTTAATAATTCTGATATAGTGTCAGCCCCTATTAAAACATCATCAATAAAGTAGGCTACCTGATGCTTGTTAAAATGACCCAATACCTAATTTATCAGTTCAGCGAAATAGGCGCTCGAATTGCGAGTTCCGAACGCAAGTCTCAGAGGTCGAAATTTATCATTTTCTGTAATAAACGATAGTTTTTGGCTATCTTCAGGTCGTAAATTAATTTGGAAGAAAGCACTGTGTAAGTCAAGTACTATATAGTACTTCTTCCCACTAATATTCTGTAAAATTTCTTTAATATCTGGAATCGGATAGGAATATGGCTCTAAAATCTGATTTAGCAGCCGGTAATCTACCGCCATTCGAAATTTAGGATTGTTTTTGTTATCAGCCTTTTTTCTTATAAAAATGACAGGAAATGCGTAATTAGAGTCCGATTCCTCGATGATTTTCGCTTCTAATAATTTTCTTATCTCTGTCTTTGCATATTGCTTCACTGCTTGTGGCACTTTATAGGGTTTTGTTTGAATGGGATAGTCGTGGTTAAGTGTAAACTTTGGTGTCACCAGTGAGCATTGACCTAAAGTTTGATAGGATTTCGAAAAAGCGTGTACATGCTTTAAAAGAATTTGTTTGAACGAATCCTGTACATCCGATGGTAAATGATTAAGATCAAAATCTTCCTCATTTATCTCTGCCTCTCTTAATTTATGTACATCTTCCAAATTTAATGCATTGACCTCAAAAATTCTCCCTTGCTCAATATTGTCTATAGATTTATCTTGTTTGTATTCCAAATTAGTGAAAATTTGCCCGATGTTCATACCTGTTTCTAAATGTATCTTGTTATTAGTAATATTTTTAATTAAAATATTTATTTTTCTGTTACCTGGGGTGTCATGGATAGATCTTTCATAGAAAATTTTATTTTTGTGCTGTATTGGTTCTAGGATAAATGTTTGATTTTCCTCTAATTTTATGGGGCATTCTAATTTTACAAATTTTTCCTCCCCTGGGTTTATAATATTATGGCCTACCGTTTTTGCAAACATTTTCCCCTTTGTAGGTTTTCTGTATTTTTTAGTCCTTGTGTTTTGTTCTGTAATTAATGTATTTACTTCCCCAGTGTCCTCCGAATCTTTGATGTTTAATGCCATTTTTCTTCCTTTGAATTTAAGATACTTCTCTTCAAAATCTAGAACCATTTGATTTTCTTTTAAGAAATCGTACCCTAGTAATAATTGATATTTGCGGCCAAAATCTTTATTTGTAACATAAAAAGTTCCTTTTACAAAAGTGTCCTGTAATTTAAATGACATTCTAATGCACTGTTTGAATATAATCAGTGAATTTGTAAGTGTTTGAATCTTAATTTGATTTCCCAAATATTTAAATTTTATATTTGCTTGTTTTAAATTTTCAAACAAAAGCGGTGAGATCAAGCTCACCTGTGCGCCTGAGTCACAAAGGCTGTTAATTACAATATCTTTAATTTTAAATTTAATTAGAGGAAGTTCAATTGTATCGTTCTGTACACTTGCAATAGTTTTATCCCTTAAAGTATGCCCGCTATCGTGAGACTTGCTCGGGTCTTCTTTATCTGTATTTACAAGTCTCGTATTTAGTTTTCCGCATCCTTATCTTTGTTCTGCTTGTATCTTTTATAATTGCCCCTCTGAAATTTACCCCTTTGATTACTATCCTTGTTACTGTTCGTATGATTTTCTCTGTTTTCCCTAGAGTCCGTATATTTATTGCGATAGTTATTCCTCTGTGCACCTCTATAATTTCCTCTCTGTTGAGTGTAATACCCCTGTGCATCATAATTATTAAAGTCAGGTTGATAATAACTATACGGCGTGTTGTAATGTTGTTGTGGTGGGGGTGGAAAAGGTTGAGCATTTGGTACATGATTATAGTAAATATTACCCTCCGGAAATGCATTGTGAGAATCGTGTCTTTCATACTGGTTATAATTCTTGTAATTTGCTCTGTAATTACCCCTATTGTTTACAAATCTATGCCTATAATTCTGGTTGTTGTTTTTATTAGCTTTATTATACCAACAACTATCCTCATTGTGTGACCCCTTCTTGCAGATATTACAAAATTTTTCGACTTCCTCTCTTTTTTCGATTGTTCCCAATTTTATGTTATTTATTTCTTTTGATAAATTATTAATCTGCTCCGCCGTTTCTACATTTAATTTCAATAACTTCTCAAAAAGTTGCGATTCATTGTTAGCTGTTATAGTATTTACCTGTTCTGCCCCTATATTATTGTACGAATCTTCTAATTTAATTGCTGTTTTGCAAGCATCCTCAAAATTATCGGGAAAGGTTTTCCTTAAATCCATACTTAAATCCGGTCTAATCGCATCCAAAAATCGTGTAAATCTTACTAAGTCCAAAAATTTCCCGTTTCCGTTCGGATCAACTTCTGTATGGCTTTTCTCTATATAAAGAGACGCTGCGTTTTTGAATTCGCTAATAAAACTTGTTAAGTCTTGTCCCGGTTTCTGTTTCAGATTGAAAAACTCAGTCTGTACCTGCGTAAATGATTTCTTGATTTTGAATAAATCTAAGAATTTCTTTTTGAATTCGTTGTAGTTTTTCTCTTCTATAAGCGATTTATTTTGTGAGAGTTTCTCTCTCGCAGTACCCGACAATTTTGCTTTCAAAATTGTAAGCTTCGCATCGTCTTTTAATATTTGTTTAGTTAAGTCCTCAAATTGTCTGAGAAAATACTCGCAATCACTTAACTTTTTCCCATCGAAATTCGGGATTAGAGAAATTATTGTGTCCACTGATGGATCTGCCATCGTGTTACTCGAATCAATTTGCTTTTCTTTATTTAACTTTTTTATATGCCCTCGCGTTAATACGCCAGAAAAACTCGAGTTCAAGCTATTTCTATGATTTCTACGATTCTTTTTTTGGCATTCAGCTTTTTGATAATTAAAACTTATTTAGATACTGAATTCTAAATCTAACTTTAAAAATGCATGGAAATTCTTACACCTAAAAATATTATTAAGCCAAGTGTAAACATTTGCAAAATTTCAAAGATATCAAAATATAAATGCATTATACAATAAAGTATACAGTATCAAAATATATATGCATTAACAATCTACTAATACACTATTTTATCTGCTACATAAATCCTTATCTTTTTATTTTTTTATTATTCATATCATTTTACGATATCATTTGATTTTTTTTTTTTTTTTTTTTTTTTTTTTTTTTTTTAGATTTACTTTCTTAGCACAATGTTTCAGTATACTGTTAAAGATCAAATGCAAAGTTCATATAAGAGTAACATAAAATATACATATAATTACGAATATACTGATTTTTCTAATTTGAATACTGATATTTACGAAATCACCGACTTGCTGGTAGTGGAGCCTTTTAGAGGAAGTCAAACAAACCATCAAAATAAAAAAAATCTCCATTTAATCTTCCAATAACTTATCATTAAAATAAAAGAGTTGAAATTATTCTAATTAACAGTTTCATAATTATTATTTTGAAATATACTATATAGATTGTAAATTTCCACAATTTGAATATAAAATTTTAAATTGATTACTTTTAACATGAGCCTGTATTTTAGAATACATTAAAGGTATTTAACTTAATGTTTGACAATAACCCAGTTGCAATTTTTTAATCATTAAAATTGAAAACTCAATTAACAATAATTAAGAACTGGACGGCACCAGTGAATTATATAGGAATTGCAGATGTTGAAGAGAAATATGCATGGCTCAGTTATAATATTTATTTAAGATTTTTATCCTTTAATTTCCCTTCTAATTGCTGCCCATTCCAACATAACCCTTTTGCTAGGACAAGTTGATCAACATTAAAGCTTAGAATTAAATACATAAAGGTTTCTCTGGGGTTGGCTAATAGAATAAATTAATTTATTCAGAAAATAATAATAAAAGGAATCCTTAGAGATTAAATTTTGGATATGTTCCCCCATTGCATTGTGTAATTTCGAAGTAGCCCATTACCCTTTTTGAGAATGATCATTCTTGCCCTTAGCTGACTTTTAAAATGGAAATCTAAATAAACAAACACATACTAAATAATTTAAATGAGAAGACTCCAAATAATTAACACTATTATTTATTTACAATATTTACAGTTATTTCAAGAAAAAAAAAAGATTTATCAGAACACATCTGATTTAATTTCCTAACAACATTTCTCCTATAATATTGGCATTAACACTTTGATCCTTGCAAAGGATACTTATATTTGTTTTTATTTATATTTAAATTGATCTTTGACAACATTATTTGTTTACAATTAAAATTCTGACTTCCATTTGTGACTAAGGTCACACTATCAGCTTCTCTTATAATATTTTGATAAAATCAAATAAACTGGGGAATTACTTAGGTCAGAGTCATATTTACCTCTACACATTGATTGAAGAAGGTTTCTCTTTGTATCAGAACACTCTTTCCGCTAACTAAATAGCGCTGCACTTATTGAAAATGTTCATTTCACAAAACTTAGCGCAACTTCACCACTCTCCATATATGTTGTTCAGGTTCGTTGCTTTCTTACCATCAGAATACCACTCACTCTATTTTCCTCTTTCGGACCGCACAAAACTCATCGCGTCATTTTATTTCACCTCTTACTTTCGCTTCTGAGATCGATGTGTGTTCTGTTTTCATTCTTTTTCACAACTCCTTTTCATCACCACGGTGGGCCGTACTTCGTTCTGCCCAAAATTTGCATGACAGTGCTTTAAGCCCATCCTTCTTTTTTTTCATTGGGTAGTTGATCTCCGGTCTTAACTGAAATTTGCATAACAGAGGGTCAGTTTCACCTCCTCTTTACCAACCCCAACCAATGGCTATGCATTAGTTGTTTCTGTAGCGTGTTGTTTTTTTTCTCGGAACTATGTGTGTGTTCTTTGATATTATCTCCCAGACCAACTTAAATCAAAGTCCTTCTTATTTGACTTTTATGGCTTAAAATTGTCGCCAGCGAGTCTCTGGTCATAAATTTGCCATCCTAAATCTTTCAACTGAGGCGACTTATGGGAAAGTCCCGAGAATGTAATTTCCTTACATTGTTTAATGAGTTTATTATGAATTGAATCGATAATTATAACTGGAAAACCTCAATTATTATCACGCATTTAATATAGTCCAATTATGCTATAAGTTAATTTACAGAGGGACAAATGTTCAACCCTTTGTGAACATAAGTATGAAAAGTAGCCAACTTTTGGCTAAGTGGATGGGAAGAAATGCGATGTAGGGGGGGGGGGGCGGCAAAGAAACTTGATGGTTTAAGTTAAACAATGTATTGAATAAAGTTACTTTCGCGAGAAAAACCATAACATTAAGAAAGGGAAGTCGGGGTTTTTTTTTACAATTCCGAAGTAAAATTTATATGTTCATCTGTGAAGTTCATAACATCGAGAATATTAGGAAGAGTTACATCACTGTAATTCGGCAGTGCGAAACAGTCAATGACATAACAAGTATAAAATGAAAAAAAAAATATTTCTCTAACATGTTTGCTTCGAAGTAATGCATGTAAATGTCACTAGGGATAGGTATGTAGGTGTAGACTATAGACAAACCATCAGTCATGCGATAACAATTACCGTATATACTCGCGTATAAGTCTAGCAATTTTTGACAATTTTCGGCAGGCAAACTTGGGGGGTCAACTTTTTCGCGAGTCAATTAAAACAAGAAAAAAAAACTTTAAACACTGTCAAAATTCTGGCTTTTTATGTGTAAGAATAATAAAATAATATTTAAAATATACAAATAATAATAATTTATCATTAAAAAATATTTCATTGATTTGTTTTTGTTTACTTACCAATTTTTCGCATTGGCGAATCTCTCCTACCATATGGAGCGTGTGTTTTTCTCCCATCTTTTCCTGATTTTATGCAAAATTGACGTAAAAACTTAGGGGTCGACTTATACGCGGGTTTTTGATTTTTCGCAGAATTTGCATTTAAAAGTTAGGGGGTCGACTTATTCGCGAGTCGACTTATACGCGAGTATATACGGTACTATTAAATATAAACGTATCTTGCGATACACAAATACCAGTGAGGTATATTAGCTAATCGATTTTAAATTATGAGTAGTCAAATTCTTGGAGGCAATTTAGAACGCCTACATCAGGTATGTTTGTAAAAAGACATTACACGTCGAATGAAACTATACGATGGTTTTGAGTAGTAGTAAAGTTAAGGAATTTCATAATGAACTCATAAGAGTTTCTACAAGTGTAAATATTAATGGAGACGAACAGGCAGAAAATATAAAAAAGGTATTTCGCTAAATTATAATAAGATGTAACAATTAAAAAACGACCGGTCTGAGGGAAATTCCGAGATTATGAACTTTTGGAAGTTCATAGAATCTTGAAGATAGTGACACAGCAGGAATGAGGGAAGATTTAGCACTATTGGAAATAAGGGTGGATGGCTCAATTACTGATTTAAATGCTTTAAGTTCTTTTAGAGAAAGGACACTCTTGATATTTCTATAAGGACCATCATCTATAAAATGTTGTGTATGCTAATCTGACCTGTCGATAACGGCAATCTGGTTACCCTTATCGACTTTGCTGACAACTATGTATGGCCTAGATTTCATACAAACAGAAGTTACATACTAATATTTAACATAGAAAGGCTCAATAATTCAGAAATGCCCATTAATTTACGACCCTGGGACGTTTGGTGTATATGGAATAATTCCAAAAATTTGGTAAATGATTTATCCAATACTCACAGTTTTTCTAAAGTTTGGCTCTCACATATTTAATTTGCTGTCTTCTCCCTTCCTTTACATTTCCCGTTATATTTAACCTATTTTTTACCTTAGTCTGAATGAACTAAGTCGTGCCATTTAAATGGTCTCTTCGGTTACGTCATCCATACGGGAACGCATGGCTCTGCTGTTTTCACACTTATGACCATTTTACTTTAGACCTCCTCTGTGATTTCATACTGTCGCGAATCCAATTGAATTAAACGTATTCTTGGCTCCTACTAACAGGCGATGTTTGCATAAATGTATCTTTCTAAGCTGTGTGAGAAATATGTTTTTGTTTTTGTAGATGTAAATTTCTAAGCTGTGTGAGCAAGATGTTTTTTGTTTTTGTAACTGTATTTTTCCAAGCTGTGTGAAAAAATGTTGTTGTTGTAGAAATAGTTTTGTAGAATGTTTTGTCGGCACGGAAGTGAGATAATAAAAAGATATTCGTTATGTTTTTTAAAAGGAATGTTTTTCACGTATTAAAGTATTATTTTCTATTGTTTTAAAAATGACGAAAGTATTAAAACGGGTAGTTTTAAGCTATCGAAAGTCGCTATGTATGTATTTGCGACACATACATTTACTTTTTCTAATTTTAACTACTGCACTGTTGATAGAGCTTTAGTAGTTCCAAAACAGCTGTCTCCCTTTTTGAACATTAATATTTCATTTTTGCTTTTGTCACGTAGTTCATTTGTTTTTCAATATAACGGTCAAAAGTTCTAGCCTCTCATTTATATTATCAACATATTACTAAGAAATTTAATTTTTTTATACAATGAAATCTATCGTAGTCCGTCCTGTTACCGAAATGGTTTCTGTTTCTTTGTAGTAAGCTCAGTGATTCTTTTTCATTTAATTATGTCTGAAGTTTATCAACAGATGTCCAAAAATTAAGGGGCAGTTACCGATTTCAAATGTTTCGTCGAATATCTACTGCAATTTGTGAGGAAATTCCCGAAATGCTCTTAAATTTTGAGGATGTAAAGAACATGTTTGACTTCAAGTTTTCGAGTGAAAATTTTAACGCAAGGACAATAAGGGGGTAGTAATAATTTTAATAATAAAAGAATATTTTCGATCACCCAAGTAACAGAAAATGCAAAAATTGTCCGTTATTGCAGCAAATGACTATGTATATAGGTCCTACTCACCCCTTGTGTGAATTTGTGTAAGCATAGCGCGTATATTCGTGAAGATATTAACGTTTCTGTGAAAAATTCAAAAGGGTTTTTTTACAGTATGCGGAATTTTCAACCGAATTTAACATCACTTTCCAATAATTTGACAAAAAATTGTAGAAATACTATACTGCACTTAAAATATTAATATTTTGAATACTTGATGAGATATGGGTATTTGTACGAAATAAATTTTAACTACGCATGCGCGAACTATGGCAAATTTTTTGGTCATGATTTAATAGTCAATATTATAGGGTAACTCATATAAAAAACCAGTCAAATATTTTGAACACTCAAAAAATTGCAGGCAATACAGTGAGTTAATTCATAAATTGAGAAGGAAATTTCATATAATCCATGCGCAGTTAAAATTTATTTCATACAATTACCCATATCTCACCAAATATGCAACATATTAATATTTGAATTGCTGTATACTATTTCTATAATTTTTTGTCAAGTTTTTGGAAAGCAGTGTTAAATTCAGTTGAAAACTCTGCATGGTATATATATATATAAACTTTTGAATTTTTAACTAAAACGTTAACATCTTCACGAATATACGCGCTATGCTTACACAAATGCACACAATTGTTGAACAGTACTTACATAGTCATTTGCTACAGTGACACACCATTTTTAGCATTTTCTGTTACTTGGGTGATCGAAAATATTATTTTTTCTTAAAATTATTATTGCCTCCCTAATTGACCTCGCGACAAAATCTTCACTGAAAAACATGAAGTCAAACATGTTTTTACATCTTCAAAGTTCAAGAGCATTTCAGGCATTTCCTCACGAATTTCAGTAGATATTCGACGTAACGTCTGAAATCGGTCACTGCCCCTTAATTTCTGGACATTAGTGTAACATAATTAAAATGTACCGCAAACGATTTCCCCATATCGGTCATAATATAATGGAATTTTTTTTATGCGACCCTATAATCGACCTATAATTGTCAAATGTTTTATACTCCTGAGAAAGCATGTTGTTGTCCACTTGAGTGAGTGATATATATTAATATAATTATGTTTGAAATATTGTAACAAAAATAAAATGCATCGCAAATAATTTCCCCCCCCCATAGACCATAATGTAAGGAATTCTTTTGTGTGTCCCTGTAAACGAATTATAAATCCTACACACTTCATTTTCAGTACTGAATATTCTGAAGGAAACCTCAATATCATATGAAAATTTCATGGCAATCCGAATATATTTACAAGCGTTAGCGCACGGACGGACAGACGGTAGACAGAGAAATTAAATTCATAAACATTTTTCAACTATTTAATTATTTTTAAGACAATCAAGGAATTGTTAAATAATTGATACGAATAGTAATTTTCCCATCTGAATAAAAATAATTACAGGTCGGGAGTCGAACTCAGAACCTTTGGCTTCAATTGCCAATGCTCTTCCAATTGAGCTACCTGGACGACATCCCAGCGAACACAATATTCGCTTAGAACAACCATTTAATCATGGCACTTGCACTGTTATTTGACACAGCACAACAGAATAAACCGCAGCTTGAGCAGGTTACCTACGGGTTATTCTGCTGTGCTATTTCAAATAACCGTGCAGATGACATGGTCAAATAAATGGTTCTTCTGAGCGAATATTGTGTTGGCTGGGTTGTCGTCCTGATGGTTCAATTGGAATAGCATTGACTATTGAAGCAAAATGTTCTGGGTTCGAATCGCGGCATGGACGCATTTTTATTAAAATGATAAAATTACTGCTCCATTTTTTAACTATGTTGGAATGTGTTAAAAATACAAAAATATCCAGACTTAAAACAAATACCAGTTTTGGATCTTTATGAAATCGATAAAAATGGCCTCCAAAAGGTGTTCTTTCTAACCAAAATTATAGTAATCGCAGCATTTGTTCGAGTGTTATTAGGGGGCATACATTTAAAAAATAAATACACACAAATTGTACAACTTTTGTTGGAATTGGATTAATATTTTTTACGACTGTATCATTATAAGTATTATATGTTTAACTTGAAAGATTTACTACAATGCTTGGTTGTCGCCATAATAGCTTAACTCTCCCAAATGGCCGTTGTTATTTTTAAGTATGATTAATTTTCTCAGACAGATTCTTTTCTTGACATTTTCTAGATTACATGCTTCAACTTATGTTTTTCTCCTAAATAATTTTTATTGTTATTCTTGTGTTATGTTACGTAATTTTCTTATGAAATATTTGTAGGAAAACTCTGATAGGCAGTTTTAGTTGTAAGACATTAATAAGAAGTCGTTTTTCCTTAATATATCTGAATTTTCCCTTTTTAACGTCTTCTATAAAAGAACACTTGCAGTAATAATCAGCTTTTTGGGAAAATGGACATCCAAATTGCTTTAATGTAATTCAAGCAAAATGTTATTCACTCTCTTCCTTGTACGAATTAAATATCATACAATTTTACTCTCTAGCGATTCTTTTCACTAAAGAAAAATGATTCTATACCATTTTCTTCCAATAAATGCATTTTTAAGTACGTCATGATTACATAGCTTCCTATTTGAAATCATTAACAAAAACACAGTAAATGTCCAGATGTGTTTATTTCAGTACTTTACTTTTGTATTCTGCGTGTATGTTATTCGAAATGTAACATTTCATTAACCTTTATTATCCGACGGTACATTTAAGTACCGTTAAAGAAAAGGAAATATAGAATCTATTTTCATTAAACCTTTATTATCCGGCGGTACATTTAAGTACCATAAAATAAAATAAAATATAAAATCTATTTAATCCGTCTAATAATAAAAGTAAAATTTAATTGTCATGCGAAATATTTTGTATAGATCACATATAGAACGCAAAAGAGGTTATTTCCTCAGCCATTTACATAAATGTGACCTTATATATATATATATATATATATATATATACTTAAAACGTTTGCAACCAGAAAAACCTTTCCACTTACAGATCGAATCACAATACATTTACATACATTGTTTTAATAAGAATTGCGAAATTTCCAAAATAATATTTTTTGTTAATTATTCTAGTTATTCAAAAACAGCTATATACTTTTGTATTCTGCTTGTATTTTATTCGAAATGTAATATTTCGTTAACCCTTTATTATCCGACGGTACATTTAAATACCATAAAAGAAAATGAAATATTAAGTCTATTTTATCCATCTGCTAATAAAATAAAAATTTAGATTTCATACGAAATATTTTGTATCGATCACATATAGAACGCACAGCGAAACTAAATATTTTAAAGAGGTTATTTCCTCATCCATTTACATACATGTGACTTTTCTTTCTCTCTATTTTATTTTAAATACATATAAAACGTTTGCAACCAGAAAAACCTTTCAATTTACAGATGAATCACAGTACATTTATATATATTGTTTTAATAAGAATTGCGAAATTTCCAAAAGAATATTTTTTGTTAATTACTCTAGTTATTCTTTTAAATATTTGACAAAAACAGCTATAATTGCTGATTTATCAAATCAATTTGCTCATATTTGAGTATGTCCATGTTTCAAAAATAAGTATGAACTGACTTCTATGTGCTCAGTTGTGAGTATTTCCATGTTTCAAAAATGAGTATAAACTGACCTAATCATTTTTGAGTATGTCCATGTTTCAAAAATGAGTATGAACTGACCCTAATCATTTTTGAGTATGTCCATGTTTCAAAAATGAGTGTGAACTGACCCTAATCATTTTTGAGTATGTCCATGTTTCAAAAATGAGTATGAACTGACCTCTGTGTGCTCAGTTTTGAGTATGTCCATGTTTCAATATCCTGAGTATTTCAGAATTGAAAGCATTGTGTCGTCCTATTTGAAACAAAAACTTTCATAACCAAATAAAAACTTCGATTTACTTAGATTTGAAAGTGTCATTTTTCTCTGTGATGAAGTAAATGTTTTTACCTTATTGAATAACAGAAGCTTTCCCTTTTGAAACAGAGAATGTTTTGAAAAAAAAAAAATCAGGGAATGGGCGGCAACTTTGCTGACAGTATATTTTCTGTCTTTTGATGGAAATTTTTTTCACAGTGTAGAGTTTACACTAAAATATAAAGAAAAGTTGGTTGTGTCTTACAATCGCATCTTTGAAAGTCAAAAATCGTTTTTTTTTTTTTTTAAATTTATATATTTTTTTAATATTTAGCGACTAAAACCTGTTAAAAGCTAATGATTTGCAGTAAAAATGTATTTACAACTGTAACAAAGTTTGACACCATAAATATAAATTAAAGTGTAATCACTCCTTAAAGTGATAAAAATATAACATAAAAGGCTTAAAAATTTCTTTTAATGTATAGATGACGTATGGGTTCATGCGCTCATATGCGACTTCTTCAAGATAAAAAGGATAAATAAAATATTCTCGCAAAGTCTTTGAAAATGAAGAGATTACATGTCTAAAGTAAGCAGTTGCTTAAATTAGCGTGCCAATTTTTAGGTAACTCAAAAGAAGTTGATTTGTTGTAAATGTTCTCGTTTCGCAAATATATTTCTATTGATTCACGGATAATAGATAGGAAATAAACTCTTGATGTAAAACAAATATTTTACTATTCTTGAAATCAATCTGCAAAGGCTCTATTCTATGTAGTCTAGCCAAGACTGTAGTTCTTCTGTCATATTTGATATCTGCAATATGTCTGTTATTCTCGTTTTAAATTTTCTGTTTGTAATTTCTATATAGTATTGTAATGTTCCATCTGTCCTGGTGAATGGGATTTCATAAACACGGAAAAGTTGATCAGGTTCTATTGAATCTATTTTTCTACTTTCTGGTGTTTCTGAAATCCCATTAATCAGGGAAGAGGGAACAGTACATTACTATATAGGAATGGCAAACAGAAAATTTAAAACGAGAATCAAATAACATTTGGCAGATATCAAATATACAGAAGAACTACAGCCATGGCTAGACTGCATAGAATAGAGCCTTTGCAGATTGAATTCAAGAATAGTAAAATAATTTTTCCTGCAAGAATTTATTTACAATCCATTAAGCGCGAATCAATAGAAATATAGTTGCGAAACGAGAACATTTGCAACGAGTCAGCTTCTTTTGAATTACCGAAAATTTAGCACGCAGTGGGTGGTTTACAAATTAAACAAGTTGGAAATTGTACGTCAAACGTTACAAACGAGGTGCGTTCGTACGCACGTTTTAGAATTAAATTCATGATATCCCGTGCGTAGAACGGGTTAAACAGCTAGTTAAGTATATATTTTATGACACTGTGCATACAAATATCTTAAATAGTTATATAAATATTAAGATATATATGTATCAACTAGTTATATAAATATTCAGATCTTGATGATTTTTAATTCTGTGAAATGAATTATATCGTCTGCAGATTAATATCTGTAATAAAATAAGTATCTCGCTCGCTTGACGATTAAACTTCGGAAGCTCCTATAACAAGAAAGCACCGATTTTAAAAAAAAAATTCAAATTTCTTAATAAATATTTTTATTAATATCTCCTAAAGTTTTGATTCGATTTTAATAAAATTTGAAATGTCTCGACAAAATTCTGCAAAGATAATATATTTTAAATTGCAAACCATTTGGTTGGGTAGTTTTTGCGTTGTTATATGCGGACAGACAGACAGACAGACGGACGGACAGACGGACGGACCAAGCGACGACTATAAGTGCTACGTATTTATATAATTACGAACGCACCTAAAAAGCAATAAAAATAATAACTTTCACGTTTTCAAGTTTTCCAGTTTGACCAATTTAAGCACCTACTTACATTAGACATGTGATCTCGTGTTTTATGCTTATCATTTGCATAAACTTTACGAGAATATTTTATTTATCATTTTGATCTTGAAAAAGTGTCATCATCATCTTCACATTGTTTGAGCGAATGAAACTTATGTCATCTATATATTAAAAGGTATTTTTAAGCCTTTTGTGTTATATTTTTATCAATTTAAGCAGTAATTACACTTTAATTTAAAGTTAACAAATGATTCTATTACATTATTTGTATCATAAATATGATTATGTGTTCTTGCATTCTTTCATGATAACACAGTATTATTAGAACAAATACATTATTAGGACAAATTCCTAATATTTTATATTAAAAGGTATACTCCTTTTTGTAAAAATACAACCAATGTTATACCCCTTCGTATTTAAAATCATTTGTGTCTAAATATTTATCTTTTGTAAAATATACGAAGTTTTAATTGTTATAGAGTCCCTTGGTCTCATAAGATATACCTACAAATGCTTTCTCGATGGTATAATAAGCAAATAAATGAAAATCCAATTACTTTCCCTCTCCAAAACTCACCTAGTTAAAATACTTTGATTTTTATAAATTTTCAGAAAAAAACGTGTCTTTTCTTTTAAAATTAATTTCAAATATAAAATAAACTATTCTAACAAATATTTTTTTACAAATACATTTTGCTTATAAAGTATTTAATAAATTTTAATTAAGAAAAAATTTAATAAAGTTATTTTTATTGTAATACTATTATTTAAACACTTTACGTACATAAATAAAAGTATTCATTGTATCTTTACTTTTGTAAATAACTTGCCTTACATGAACATTATATTTCCTCTCAGCCACCATAATAGCCTCAAGTAAAACCATTTTATGAGATATAGAAAATAGTCAAATGTTTGCGAATTACTAATAAATATCTTGATTACATCGCTATATAAATAACCCATTGCATTCAGAATGTTCTGTAAGGTATAATTAAAGTTCTTGTGGTTAGAAACTACAGTTGGCGCCTCAAGTATGAAATTAAGGATGCTTGTAAGAATATACTAAAGTAATAAGAAGTTTTAAATGTAATTGTAGGATGGTCTGTACATTATTTGATGCGTTAGAAAAGATACTTTATGTGAGTATGTATGTATGAAAGAAATACAGGGTGTCCATAATTAAACGGCCCTACTTTAAAGTTGTCTACAGACGAAACTATTGGTCAAGAAAGTTGTGAAATTTTGTGAAGGACATAATGAAGGAATGGAAATTTATTTAAGCGAAAAAATTGTTCAAAATGTCGCCACCAGAGGGCACTTTTTAATGAATTACACAGTTAGTATACATTTACGATAGGTTACAAATTTTATTACAACAAAACATGTTGAACAAAACTTTTTTCGCGACATGTTTTTAGCATTTCTCAGAACACACTGCGGTCAACTATGGAACATGCTATCTTACAATTCCAGATGGTAGTTGAAAATGATGGCCGTGGAACATGTTTTATTGCAATAAAATATGTAAACTATCGTAAATGTATGCTAAATGTGTAAGTCATTAAAAAGTCATCTGGTGGCGAAATTTTGAACTATTGTTTACGCTTAAACAAATTCCCATTCTTTCATTTTGTCCTTCACGAAATTGCACAGCTTTCTGACCAATAGTTTCGTCTGTAGACAACTTTAAAGTAGAGTCGTTTAATTATAGAGACAGTACAGTCATTATCTGTGTATTGAAAGCATTTATCGTATATACTCGTGTATCGTTCACACTCATGTATAATGGGTACCCCGTTTTTGAATGTGCAAATATAAAAATATATTATGTTTCGAGTACATTACGCACCATTTTTTTCTAACGGCAGAAAATTGCAGAATTTGAATGAAAATGCTGTAGATATCCTGACACTGAAGATATATTTTTCTTGAACTACCTTCTTAACATTTCTACAAAGCGTACTCTTCTGACTTTGTAAAATGTGTTTCACACTGGAAATATACATCGTACATTTACCGATGTTATACAAACTACACGGTAAAATACAGTTATTTAACTTGTTTTACTCAAATGAAATTTTATAACAATATTTTCATGTAGCACAAGGTGATTCAAGAGTGCAGGAACAAACTTCTACGAAGGATGGGGTACACCTAGACGACTTGGAATCCCGTAGCAATGCAGGGTCGCAAATGCAATCCTAACGAGATAGGGGGGTTGTTAGGGGTTGAGTCATCGGGATCGAAATTTGACATTTAAAGACTATAAGCTTAATCTAAGTCGTTACTTTCCTGATAATGAAGTTAACAGAAATTTTCTGCCTACGTACCTTGTTCTTACCATCTACATTTTTGCACGTTGAGGGTATCAGCGTTAGGGCGCTTTTTGCCAGAACTGTTGTTGGACCCTTCAAATCCTCATTATCAGGAAAGTTTTAATCTTATAGTCTTAAATGTCAATTATTTTGAATCACAGTTTTTTAGCCCTTAACAACCCCTTATCTCGTTAGGATTGCATTTCCGACTCTGCATTGCTATATGATTCCAAGTCATCTAGGTGTATCCCACACCACCTAGAAGTTTGTATTTCCAGTTTTGAATCGCCCAATATATGCAAGGACATAGTAAAATTTAGTATGGTTTCAGAAATATACCGTGTGTGATGCTCGCTGAAACTTTTGGATCTGGACGAGAAAATATGTTATTTAAGATTTGATGAAACTTTTTAATTTATATGATCTTTTTCTATATAGGAAGTTATTTTTTCATGTTTTAATTATAATGAAAGAATTGTTGGGTTTGTTTGTATTTCGTAATTGCAGAATTATTACCATTTTTGTAAAATAGCTATTTATTCCATTTTTTTTATTGTTTAAGAGAACATATTTTTCTTAAATTTGCATGATAAGCTTAAACAATATAGTTATTCTCAAAGCACACACACAAAAAAAAAACAATTTTATATACCTTTTAAGATGTATATATACATTAAATTTCTTATCTATGGCGATGTTTAACAAAAATTTGCAACCTTTGAGTAATTAACGGGAAATATGTTTACAAGGAGCTTATGTATAAAATATAAATACGTAGGAGTCCTTTTTTTGTTATATAAAGATTAATTATCATAATTATAGTTTGAAAAGCAATTAAGTGTCTGCTATGACAATCAGGCGATAATTAGTAGAAAGTAGTTATTCTAACAATAATAAACAAAAACATATTCATACTAGGCGGTTTTTAGTTGTTTTGTGTAACCATTAACTCGCCGAGTAAGTCAGTGAGAGGGAGAGATTAAATGAATGCCTAAGGATTTGAGAAATAGCTATTGACACACATAGAGGTGTGCGTGTGTGTGAATAGATACAGAAAAACTTTAGTGAATTTACCCAAGTATAAATAGCGAAGTTGTGCTAGAAGATCAAATACAAGAAGATCGAATTACACACACCTACAGAAAAAATCGGTTTATTTTAAGGAGACAATGCAAATGATTATTAATTAATAGATTTTTTTTAATTAAGAGATTTTTTACATCAGGAACAAATTCATGAGCAAAACTTTTATACTGAAAATGTAATATTGATTTCAAATCTCCTGCTGAAAGCTAAATATTTATTTAATAACAAACAAAATTAAAGAGTTTATTAGTTTAGTCATAAGTTTCTTAATATTTCTTAAAATTTAAATCTTAATTAATATTTCAGTATTTTACTGACTTATTTCATCAGCCGTGTAAAGTAATGCTAATTTACATGGTATATATTTTATGGAGAATACTTTCATTTTAAGTTTTTTTTTAATGTTTTTTTCGGAAGGTGTTCTTATACTGCAAAAAAAGTGTTGATTTTACAGTATAATACTAGCATCCCAGCTGCTAGTATTACACCGTAAAATTAACAGGGTCGGGTATGTGCGGTAGCGTATTACTGCTTATTTTACTATTTATTACTGTTAATTTTACGGTATAATACTGGTAGATGGGGTGCCAGTACTATACTGTGAAATGAACACATTTTTTGCAGTGTAATTTATAACGATAATTATTAATTATAATTATAATTATAATTATAATTATAATTATAATTATAATTATAATTATAATTATTAATATTAATATAATAATATAATAAAATTAATATATTGTATAATTATTAATTTATTATTATTATTATTATTATTATTACTATTTATAATATTATTTAATATATTAATTTGCATTCAAGTTCACCACAGTTTTGCTGTTTTAACTTTAATAATCTGAATAGAAAAATGCATCCACAAATCATTAATTATTACAAAAAATTTTAATTCTACATTTGCATGTAAAAATTAAAAATCTGTGTTTCGATTCATCATTTTGAGATTAGGCTTGTTTTAATAAACAAATCTTATAAAACAGTAAATTCTTTAAACCTTCTCAGAAATTAAAAGAATTAATAACAAAATTTACTAATCTATTTCTTGTTAATTTATGGCATTAACTGGTGTTTTATATGTAGATTCGTTTGTCATAAAAATACATATTTTTTACGAAATAATTAAATTACTTTATTTATATATTTCACAATATTATTTTTTTAATATACACGAAGTTAAAGGTTGATTATTAGAGGGAAACAATTCGAAAATTCGACACGATTTAAGGAATTGAATGATAAATAAATATTTGCTAATCTTTTCAAGACAACATTTTCTGGTCAATTTTTCCTTTTAATCGATTTCGAAATTTCATTCAAGTACAATTTATTAGTCTTTATTATTCATTTTTATGATAGTCATTAAGTGAAAAAAAAGCAAGACAATTTTAAAGAGTGTTTTAAGCATATATTACTTAAAGTGGCTCTTTATCTCTATCTTGCCTTAATCAATAAATTTTCTCAAAATGCAAGGAGTAAAAAAACAATGCGTGTTAGTAGAAACAACGATAGCTGAAAATCACTCAAAATCACTTTCGAAATTGTTCCTCCAGTCTATGAAAGAAACGCTTAATGGATTGAAAACGGTTACGCTCTAAGAAAGCAACATTTTCTAGGCATAAAATATACAATGTAAAAAGGCTTATGTATAGTAACTTTTAACAAAAACATAAAATGATATGAGAGTGCTAAAATCTTAAGTTGGGGAAAATAAGAAACAATAACGGCGATAAGAGGGGACAGAAGACTTTTAGGTGGTTTTAATATGAAACTTCTGATATATATTTGGAGAAGCCATGAGAGTTTGTAAGAGAAAAAGTATATAATATAGTTAAAAAATAGAAATGTTAACAAAATCTACTTTTACTTAATTAAAATGATGTACAGATATACGAGAATAAGGTATTTAGTGAATATTGATAAAAGTATGTTATGCAGTTTGATAAAAATAACTCAATTAAAACTCTTATTAAAACAACTATAAAAGTTGTTCTTGTAAGGTATACATGTAAACTAATTACTCATCCGTCATTAAGATTTCAGAATGTTGTGATATTAGAATCTATTATTTAGATAAAATCCAGCGTTGAAAGTGGCAAATATTGCCATTATTTCCCACTAATAAAGAAAAATTTCTTTTTCTTCTATGAATTGCATTCTGCTTAGGAATTTTACAGAAAGTGTATGTGTTATTTTTTTCTTAAGAGAAAAACTAAAGCGTAATTCATTGAAAAAAAAAACACTTATATTGATAAACCCGTGAAATGTTATTATCTTAAATTTCAAAATACGCTCTTTCTTTTTAATTGAGAACCGAAGTTCTGAAACTGGCTGTAAACTGGGTGTAAGATTTAGAAAATCTGATCAAGAATTTTCAAAACAGCAACATAAAAAATGGCTCTTTCAATTTTTGAAAAGCAATTTTATATTGATGTTTGTTCTTTTTCAATTCCAGATTTAAAAAAAAAAAGATTCAGAATATGTTATTTACATAATGATGTATAAAAAATGCATATTAGAAAATTTCGAGGAATCTATTCTGGATGATAAACTCATTCTACTAACAAATGCACAGGACATATATCCTTGTTAGTAAAATAATTATTTTACTTTAGTAAAAGGCAATTTTTTTCAATTAACTGAAATTTTTATTGTGTTGTTTTCATTTATTACGGCATGTTTTTTTATATATAAATTAATTTACTATAATTAATTTAACATCATGTGTATTTTTTTTTTCTTGGAGTACAAATGCTGTGATTTGGGCTCATGAATGTTTTTATGAACTCATACATTTCATCAAAACAATCAAATAAGTTAATAAGTAAAACTACTTATTAATATTATATTGATATTATTATTTACTAGACCTTTCCTCAAAGGAATTAGTCAGAGCGATATTGCTGAATCACAGAACATAGACATATACCTGAACATAGAATTAATAATAACTTCTAAGAAGAAAAGAAAATAAGATAGTGGGAAAGAGTATGCCTAATTTGAGTACACTGTTAAAAATTTGCAGCAAACTGTCCAGTCATTTGACCGTTTTTGTAGAAAACAGTTACATAACCGTAATTTAACTCTAATCTGACCATAATATAGGCAATAATATGGTCAGAATAGACTTAAATTACGGTTATGTAACCATTTTCTATAAAAACGGTCAAATGACTGGACAGTTTGCTGCAAATTTTTAACAGTGTAGGAGGACTCGTTTTTTGTTCGTATATATGTAGCTCGTTTTTTTTTTGAAGAATCTACATTTAAAATTTATTTTGTGTAAAACATTTTCCGTTTTGATCTAATGATTTTTGGTAATTCTTTTTCAAAGGGGATTTCACGTAACTCAGTTATAAGAAAGTGCGTTTTTGCGACAAATAAGTGCGATTTTTTGCAACAATCACGAAAAGGAAACGGCGAATAATTGAAAAAAATGGATTATTCACTATCGCTAAATCTATCTAAAATACAGTTTAACAGCCATTTTTTAATGTCCAGAAAATATCACTAAGTACGGATCATCCATTCTATTAGAATCGATTCTCAGTTGAAGGAAATGTGTAAAACTTTGGTTTTAAATGTATAAGTTGCTAGTGCTCCATAGTCAGATCCACAACCAAGAATGACGTGAAACACGAGCGTTGCTGGTAAAAACGTTATTAAAAATTAATGTGGATTAATGGCTTGCTACATTATATTTATTTTTTTCTTGAAATCATGCTCCCTCATATACGCCAATTATACTGCAATCTCAATTACGGTTCTTTCCACGAATAAGTTTTTATTAAAGCATACAAACAATCCGCCAATGACAACTGAGAAAATGTCCTTTCCATAAAGTATTTCGATTAACAAAATTGGAAAAAAGAAGGTTATTTTATGTTAGGCGGACGCAAAACTTGCCAATAGCGTTTTTTCTCACCAATAGCAATTTTTATAACGTTTATATGAATTTACGCATTTTAGAAAACAATAAAAAAAAATATTTTTTATAACTCTTTATTAATGTCCTATTGATATTAAATTTTATTATTATTATATATTAATATGCAACTTTTTCAGATGAATTTCTGTGAAACAGGTATAAAAATACTTTATATAATCAAGGGCATAAGTAATTATTTGTTTGTTTTCTAATATGATATTTTGTAACAGAAAGTCTTTGTAAAACTCACATTCAAATTATTATTCATAGTCTAAAATCTTAAATTTTTAAATGAAAAATAAAATACTTCCCCCTGTTACATTCATTACGTTAAACCACACAATGGTAAAATCGTTAAAACTTGATCCGTACAGCACAGTAGTAATGTTTTACTTAATAAATATTTAAAAACAAGCCTCGTTATCCCAATAAACCCATTATCTGGACGCACACGTCTACAACATTTGGTTGCGCTCTAGGGCTTGCAATGTCGGATACTACGGGATCACGCGGCCAGCATTTTTAACCATTTTTATTCAACTCCCGCATGTTATCTGTCTGTCTCGCTATGTTTCTGTTCAGTTTAAATCTTAAAAAATATTGTATGCAATCCAGTTTTTGCGAATTTTTCATTGTGTAGCTTAACATAAATGGAAGTAAAATACAATTTTAAACTATGGAAATAAATTTGAATGTGTGAATGTTGCAAAAGCTTGTTGTAATCTATTTTTGGACCCCTTCGTTGAACCAATTTTCTACAAATGTTACACACGAGTTGACTGACAATTATAATGCAATATTCTTGTATTATCAGGGTCGTACCAAACCAAGGTTGTTTTGTCATGAAATATAAAAATAATGTATTTTCGCCTTTGTAATTTTCTATTTTATTTATTAAGTAGTTCATATTAGCACTACTGCTAGACACGATTTTCTTATGGGTCCGCAAAATGTGTTTTACATATACTCAAAACCAGGTCATACATTTCATGGACAACCTGATAGCCCATCGGATGCCATCTACTTTAATTTACTGCTCTACATGGACTTCTCAGACTACGGACAAAGTGTGTCTGTCTTCTTCATTAAGCTTACAAAGATACAAAAAAAATTCAACATTGAGCCGAAGCTGAGCCTGCAAGTAAGCGCGACAGAGGGCGGGGTGGTGAACAATAGATAAATGTATATATTAATATAACTTAAACAATATTTGTAAAAAAGACAGTAGTACAAATTAATATCTCTGTTTAGAATACAAAGCTCCGACCCAACAATGGGCAGGGAATAAGGGAGAACCCGAGTACAAGGCTCAGAGATGGATTATGAGAGAAAGGTCACATAGAAAGTTAAAGATGGTTTTAAGCTTTCAGAGCAATGCCGGTCACGATAAAATATTAGCCAGTCAACCATTTGAAAGAACAGGAGCATGCCATTAACTGTTCACTGCTGTTCACTGTAATAAAATTTAATATACCTCATTTTTTAATATAGTAAAAAATCAGGTTGGGTTCGTAAATAAAAGAAAAACGCGATAAAATTGCAACATATATAGCAACTAGTTCTGACACGAGAAAGCTACCAGTGCTAAGAACTAGTTTTGACCTGAGAAAGCTATCATTAAAATACTAATAAAATAACTAAAGACCAATTCTAATAAAAATTCTACCGCGAGAATTTGTATTGGTAATTTTGCTTTAAAAAAATTTAAATTTTATTTAACGTGTTTTATTACTTAAAATATACTAAAATTCTAAAAAGATGTTATGCCACATTAATATTATCCAATATCAATTACTCCTAAGAAATTTCAGCTATACACATAACCTTCGTCAGGTATAAAATACAAACTTTTTTAACCAACACTTTGCGTTGAATATTTCTGTCTCTTGATCCGTGAACTAGGGAAAGTCCATTTTTTTATCCAAGTGAGTATTATGAGAGATACCAATTACTCTTGGTATATGGGGGAGAGGAGAAAAAGGAGGGATGGGGGAAGAGAATATTATTTATTTTGCAACTCGTTGAGCAAACGAAAATATATACTGGATATGTTATATGATAAAACGTCATTGTAAAGAAAGGTGTTGGTAACAACACCTTATTACGGATAAAATGGTATTTTATCCCTAATGAAGGCTGTGTGTGTAGCTGAATGTATTCGAAAGTAATTTACATTGGATAATGTTAATGTGTTTTAACATCTTTTTATGATTTTAGCACCTTTTAAGTAATAAAGCCGATTAAGTATAATTTTAATTTTTTAGGGTTTTTTAAAAGAGATATTATATTATTCGACTCTTTTATTTGTTAGTATTTACTTTATTTACTCCCAGATATTTTAGAATTAAAGAAATTGAAATTTCCTGTATTGTTTTTAAAATAAAATACGGTGGCCATAAGATGCCGCATATTGCGGAGTTTCAATTATTATTGCACACAAACACAGTAATGTGAGCATCATTGCCAGTGCCCATCTGTATTACAGACAATTGTAATTTTTCCATCTCACAATTCGGCTTTCTGTTTCGTGCATAATGTCCCCACGAGAAGATTTTTAACTTCAAAACTGTATTCTTAATAGAAGAAAATAATTTTTGAGATGACCCACTTCGCGTTACAACTCCCGAGTATTCAATATCAATCCTTTACACATTACAAATACAAAATTCGTGTAAAGCATTAAACCAAAAGAAACGCAAAAGTTCAATTAAAATAAAAAATTCAAATAAAATGACCCACTTCGCGTTACAACTCCCGAGTATTCAATATCAATCCTTTACACATTACAAATACAAAATTCGTGTAAAGCATTAAACCAAAAGAAACGCAAAAGTTCAATTAAAATAAAAAATTCAAATTTTAGCTGTCATGGCATCTTCAATTTCCGAAATTCAATTATTTTCTGTTTCATAAATTAAATTATCCTTTTTAAAAAAAATAATCTCAAAATAATATATGATATAAATATAAACAATTTTAATTAAGTAATTGCAAATTAAACATGAATCATGAAACTGTAGTTTATTTTATGTTTTCCCTTTTTTCACTTGTTTTCCTTTAGCCACGAAATTTGTATATGTTGTTAATGTGTTGATGTAGATAACATTGTTTTATCACAATAAACCGTGTTTGTAGCAATTAAAATTCAAAATTAATTTTCTTGTGCATTTCTATATGAAAGTAGTTATATTTGTATTTGGTGTATTGTATTAAGTTTATCAAATATTGTTTCAAAAGTGTTCCCAAGTTCGAACTGTGTGGTACTTTGTTCTTCGAATGTTTCGATTGAATCACAACGAAATTTATATAAAACTTTGAAACTTTTGCAGCCAGTTCTCTATATCAAACAACCTTTGAAACGGTTATAGCTCTTATCCAAGTACTTATAAGATATACCAACGTATAACGTAACGTACAACATAACACACAGACTTACTTGAACCGTAACAAACGTACTTCAATGTATTCTCGTCTACAGAATGTGATGCTATGGATTGCGCCTGAGATGTTATACAGTTTTATACTCGAAAAAGACTTTTGTATAATATTAGAGAAATGTTTCCTGGTAATAATTTTGTCTACTCATCTCGCTTTTATAAGAGTGAATTGAATAATTAAAAGCAATTAATAAAAAATGCATACTAGAGTACACAAGACTAAGCCAAAATATCAAAATACTCAGAATTTGTTTAATTCATACACTGTATATTCCAATACACACTTTTTTTTCAAAATCTGGCCCTCACTTCTATAATTTACTCTCTTTACTCCCCTTCTTTTTTCCTCCTTCTTACTTAAACTCCTTCAGAGGCGAGCCAACTAGCTAATACATTCTCATTAGTCTTCTTGGTCAAGCGGGAACTCCTGACTCCTATGTTTGTTTCTCAACACTCAACGCCATTTCGTTTTGGCCGTCAGCGATAACTCTTGCATACTTCCATGTTTTAAACACTTACATATGATATTTTTTATCATTTGCACTGATGATGGAGCTTTAGAAATGCCGAAACAACTTTCTGCCATTTTTTACACATAATTTACATTTGTGCTTGTCATACACCTTTAAAAATACCCTCTTTCCTTCGGGTTTCTACTCGTTCACACTTCTTTTAAATTCACAGGCAAAATTTTATGAATACCATTTTTGTTCTTCTGCTTTCATAATACCACAGAAATGCAGCCATTTTCTGATTAAACACAAGTTTATTTAACAGACGAAACATCACAGCAAAACATGAAGGACACACATAAATATATAAAGAGGAATATTTGTAGTAGCAGTAGCAGTTCTAATAATCTTATAAGTTCTATCACCAACTATAATTTATTTCATAACATGCCCATCGCACGCATCGTCTTAACACCTTGGCCTCCCGCCAAACTCTACTACCTTCTCCGTCACTCCGCAGCAGGAGAGAGAAAATGAAATTGTTGCCATAAACCTGACGTCACCGGCATGACACCCCCCACCTAAGATTGCAAAAGGGGTATGCCACATTTGCGATCTGAAATCCAGACTGGTGACGTCACTACACTTGATCCTCTAACAGTAAACTACTAATGAATATTAATAAACTACAATATATATTAAAAGAAATACAAAAAAAAAGACTTATAACCTCTCTGGAAAATTTCTGGAACACCTGCTAGCTACTGCAATATAAAAATACGATTAATGTTTCATAATATATAATACTAAATGCAAATAACAAATGAGGAACAGAATGCAAATTAATATGAAATACAATTTCAGCTGCAGCATACACAAAGGTGAACTATCAAAAGTTTTTCTTAAAAGTCATTAATTGTTCATAAAATGTTAACAGTCAATTTATTAGTCTGTTGTTTCCAGTCTCGACAGTGCATTCGCAGTCGTCGACTTTGCACCAGGACAATGTGAAATAATGATGTCATACTTCTGCAAAGCCAGTGCCCATCGCTGCAGTTTGGAAGATTGGGGAGCATTTTTGGTGATAAAAGTCAGTGGGTTGTGATCGGTGATAAGTTCCACAGGTGAACCAAAAATCCAAGTTTCGAACTTCTTTAGACTCCAGATAACCGCATAGGCCTCCCGTTCAATGGTCGGCCAAGCCTGTTGAGTTTTGGTGAGCTTTTGACTGGCATAACTGACTGGAAATAGGCTCTCATCTTTCTGTTGAGATAGACATGCACCGATGCCTATTGCAGATGCGTCACATTGAATGGTGACTGGTAACCCTATCACAGGTGTATAAAGACTAAGTGCTTCAACGAGACCCCTCTTTAGTTCGTTGAAAGCTTTATCATGTTCCTCCAACCAGCACAATTTCTCAGGACTGTTCTTTTTAGTAAGTTCTGTCAGAGGGTATGCTGTTTCAGCATACTTAGGCAGGTAATCGCGGTAGTAATTGCACAATCCGAGGACACTCTTAAGTTGTTTTTTTGTTTGTGGGACGGCTAATTTTCTGGTGGCTTCCACTTTATCTGGATCAGTTCGATGGCTGCCGGACCCGATGACATGTCCTAAATACTTAATCTGGTTTTTCGCAAAGGCGCACTTCTTCAGGTTCACTGAGAACCGTAATTCTTGAAGTTTGGAAAATGTCGTGTCAAGATGCGTAATATGATCAGACCATGTGTCCGAAAAAACAGCTATATCATCTATATACGCTCTAGCAAAGTTCCTGTATTTTGAAAGTGCTTTATTTATTTCTCTCTGAAAGGTCGCAGCTGCGTTCCGGAGCCCAAAGGCCATCACTTTGAAGCGATATTGAGCCCTATGAGTCTTAAAACATGCCAAACCCTGGCTTTCTGCTTCCAGTGGTATGGCCCAATATCCTTTTAGTAAGTCGATTGTAGTTATTACATTGGCCCTGCCAATATTGAACAAAAGATCCCTTGCGTTTTCCATAGGGAAATCGTCGGTTTTTGTGATTGCATTCAAAGCTCTAAAGTCTACGCACAGTCGGAGGGCCCCATATTTCTTCATCACGCACACTACCGGGTGTGGCGCCTCCGCATCACTCTCTTCGATCAGTCCTAACTCTAGCATTTCTTCGATTTGCTTGTCTACTTGCGGCTTCAACGCCTCTGGAATTCTATAAACATATGGCTTTTTCATTTCTTCGCCGTTTAATCTAATTTTGTGCTCTCCTACCTTAGCTATTTGTAACTTTTTTGAAAATAAATCTATATATTTGTATAATACATCTAACATCTTTTTTCTTTCTACATTTCCTAAATGCTTCAAATCTACTTCTTCTATGTCAAATAAATTTGAGTTATCTTTCACACTGGAGGTGGGATGGACTTCTCCTAATTCTTCTTCATTTTCGAAGATTACTCCCACCGCCCGTACCCTAGGAATAAATTTTCTTATTTTATTTACATGAATATTCTTAACATTCCCGCTTATTAATTTTACTTTGTAAGAATCAGGCTTACAGCGTGCTACAATTTCGGCTGGTCCCGTCCACCTAGCATAAAGTTTGTTCGTGGAATCCGGGATTAATAGATCTACCTGGTCCCCTGGTCTAAATTCCTTGCAAATCGCTCTCCGATTAGCGTACTCCATGAGCCTTGTTTAACTTCCGCTACTATTGCCGCTTGCTCCGCCGCACTTTCTAAATTAATTTTTAACTCTTGAAGATATTGAGTTGCGCTCTTTCCCAGATTTTTGGGTAGTGGTATTTCTCCTGACCATGTAGATTTCAATACTGCTAATGGGCTTCTCGCCTCCCTTCCGTACATTATTTTCAATGGCGATACTCCCGTAGTACTATTCGGAATTTCTCTATTGGCAAATATAAATAAGGAATCTGTTTATCCCAATTTTTGGAATGCTCCTAATTATATGGTGTAGCATGCGCTTCAGAACCTGATTATATCGCTCCACTAATCCCGAGCTTTGCGGATGCCCTGGCGTTGAGAATCTAGGAGCCGCTCCTAGCCTAGCATGAAACTCCTGTATTAAACCTGAAACAAAATTCCTGCCCTGGTCACTCGCTATTTCTCGGGGTATCCCTGTTCGCATAAATATTTCTAATAATGCATCGCACGTAGCTTTAGCCGTAATTGTTCTTAACGGGACCGCCTCCGGCCATCGCGAATGCTGATACACTAAGGTAAGTACATATTGATGTCGACGCGCTGAAGTTGGTTCAATTTTCCCAATTATGTCAATATTTACAACGTCGAACGGAAGTTCCGGTCTCTCAATAGGGACAAAGGGTATCTGATCGCTAGCCCTCTCTCTGCTCCGTAACTGACAGTCTTTACAAGATTTACAATAATCCTCCACATCCCGTGACATATTCGGCCAATAAAATGAATAACGAATTTTTTCTTTTGTTTTTTTCATGCCGAGATGATTAGCAAAAATCGATTCATGCGCAATTTTTAAAATTTCCCCTGTCCTTACCTTTGGTACAACTAATTGCGTAACACAATCCCCCGTGACTCTTTCTTTATGATAAAGCAAATTATCTACCATAACGAACCCGTTTTTACCTTTTTCCGCATCTTTGAAAGCACCCTGTAATGTTTCGCAACTCTTCTGTTGCTCCCTGTATATACTTGCATCTGATCGTTGACCTGCATTTAAATCTCCGCTATCATCTTTCATTTCAATACAACTAATCATTAATTCTCTCTCCGCGTTTTGATTTTCACCTCGCCAGCATAAATTTTCAATATTTATATCATCCCCCTCTGGTTGGTTGCTTTCCCCCTTTTTCCTTTCAATTTCATTTCCCTTTTCCGATCGCGTATCATTTACTGGCGCCAAAGAACATTTCTGTCTATCATCTTTAGAAGAACATTCCTTTCCCCCCTCGTTACTAGCTAACTGTAAGATTTCATAAAAAGCCGGTGTTATAATACATGTCCCATATAATTTATCCGTAACGGCAAACAGTACGACTACATTATTGTTAAATATACAATTTGACTCACCGGTTTTTAAAGCTACCGGCAATGTCGCAAGATTAGCAATTATTCTTTCTCCAAAAGCCGATATTAGCTGAATTTTTGAATTTTCATTATTTCTATATGAATCCGGTAATTGATTAGAGTTTATTACAGGTATTTCTGCCGCACTATCAATAAGACATTTAACTTCTTTCCCTTTTATCCACAAATGTTCAAATTGAAGTGGTTGCGTACTTATTGGCTCGTTTCCAAAACCTTCAACCTTGGTAATTATTTTATCATCCTGCTTATTTTTTCCGACAAAATAATCTTTTTCCGTTTGATTTTGGAAACTTCCAATTTTATCTTTTTCTCTAGTATTCGGACAAAATCGCAAATGCGTCGTCTGTTTACAAAGTCTACATTCTTTTGATGTGTTTAATTTTTTATCGCTACGAAAATTGAAATTATTTCTAACATGGGGTGGTATATATTTTCCATTATTGTAATTTACATATTCATCGTGACTGCTGGGTTTTACCGGTTTATCATATAATTCCGAAAATGTTCTGCCCTTTGACGTAAACCAATTATCACATAATTCCGCGATTTGTCATGGTTTTAACCAATTATCTAATTGTTTTATCCTAACATAACTTCGCGTCTCCGAATCTAGTGAACTTAATAATCTGTCGCTGACAATTAACTCATTAAGCGTGTCAAAATCATTTACTTTTCTCAATTCACAATAGAAATCCCAATTGGCTCTAAGTCTACTCGCGAATTACATATGATTCTCATTTCTCGATCGTTTTGCAAAAAGAAAGTTTTCTAGGCAGGCCTCTGGTGTGGGTTGAAATTCTTTTAAGATTAACGCTTTAACCTTTTGGTAATCTTTCATTTCTTCCTTGTTTGCGTACACTAACAAATGCGCCGCCCGTTCTCCTACCAAATTAAACAAAATCTCCACCTTTAATCCCTGTGCGACATTTTTAATTTCGAATGCTTTCTCTAGCGAAGTAAAAAATAAATTCCATGATTCAGGCCTGCTGGGGACTGTAATAGTCAACGTTTTTACGCTTTTGATTAGTGATTCTAACGAATTAGGCTTAGGTCCATCCAAACCTGTATCAGAATTTCTATACTCGCTTTGTATTTTAGCCATTTCTATCTGAGCTTTAACTAATTCAAGCTTAGTTCTTTCAATTTCTAATAACGTATCTTGTTCTGTCTTAGACTTTTCTTTGTCGACTTTCGCGACTTCTGCATCACGCTTCTCTCTTTCTATGCGGTCTGACACCGTTGTATTTAGGAATTCTTTTATAAATTCATTATCTTTTGAATACTGATCGCTTCCCTCAATTAATGCCTTCAAATCAATTATCCTGTGCTCACTTTCTACTTTTATGCCCAGTTCCGTGGCAACAACAACTAAGTCTTCTTTCCGTAACCCTTTAATATTAAACATTTTTGTTTTTAGTCTTAGCACTTATTTATTAATACTATAAATGTACTCTATAAATATCTATATTATCTTGTTTCAAATAAAGTTCATAATATTAAAATTAGCACATTGTTTTCAACATAAAATATTTCTCAATATGATTCTATTCAAGTTATTTTCTATTTAGACTTACATATAGAAACATGCAACTTACTTCAATCGTAAATCCATTCACTGATTCTACGAAATAGAGCGTGTCATACACCTTTAAAAATAACCTCTTTCCTTCGGGTTTCTACTCGTTCACACTTCTTTTAAATTCACAGGCAAAATTTTATGAATACCATTTTTGTTCTTCTGCTTTCATAATACCACAGGAATGCAGCCATTTTCTCGATTAAACACAAGTTTATTTAACAGACGAAACATCACAGCAAAACATGAAGAACACACATAAATATATAAAGAGGAATATTTGTAGTAGCAGCAGCAGTTATAATAATCTTATAAGTTCTATCACCAACTATATTTTATTTCATAACATGCCCATCGCACGCATCGTCTTAACACCTTGGACTCCCGCCAAACTCTACTACCTTCTCCGTCACTCCGCAGCAGAAGAGAGAAAAGGAAAGGGTTGCCATAAACCTGACGTCACCGGCATGACAGTGCTATTTTTACGTTGTTCATTTATTTGTTAATATAACGGCACAAAGTTCGATCCTCCCATTTTAACTGTACATTTTATATTTCTCTTAAAACATAAAATGATTTTTGTCCTTGCGTACTTATCATAATTGTTTAAACTATTTATTATTTCAAAATAAACAGATAAATTAATGCATGTATAGCTGTATAGCATATCTGTAGAACCATGTATCAAGCTTTTATCTGTGACTTGTTTAAGGATATTTAAAAGCCTACACTAGTCACGTGAAGTAACGCTCAAGCTAAGATTAAGTCTGTGGGAAGGTTTTTTTTTTTCAAATTTCTCGTTGGCATTTTAATATTTTTAAATAATTAATTTTTATTTAGGATAGCTGAGGTCGATGTCTAACATTCTGTGTTTTTACCTTTTCGATTTTGGTTAAACCTTTTGTTTATAAGCAGACATTTTTAATTTTGGAACCGGCTGGAATCGGTTCTGAAAGTAAAATTATCCTTATGCAAAAAACTCGAATATTTATTTAAATGTAAAAAAATTATGCTATATTAAAGTTTTAAATATGAAACAATTATAGTGATTAACATATTGCCCATTAAAAATATAATAAAAATATAATAAATTATAACATATTGCATATATATTATATTGCACTTTATTTTAAAAATAAATATGCAACCATTTATTTGAGTCTGTTCTCTATACTACTCTACCGACTCCTGGGATGTTGATGTATTTTGCTCAAAAAAAAAATCCCTTTTTTCACGATAGCATAAAATAACTTCAAAATATACGTGTTATAAATGCAAAGCGCGATCGAATAGAAGGACTGCTTAAATTCAAGAGATTTACATTTGAATAATCTCGATTTTGATGTTAAAATAATGCAGTTTATTCTCTTAAAACTTATAAAAGAATAAGTATTCAAAAATTCTAAAATTACCGGGCTGTATATATGTCTTTTCTGTTATTTTTATTTTTCAAACATTTATTATTTTTATTTTTTTAGTGTAATGAAAGTTTTGTAATCATGATGTGTGTGTGTGTGAGAGAGAGAGTGAACATGATAATACCCAAACGGTGCTGCCGATAGAGCTCTTATTTGTGGAATGTGTTTTGCACCAATGTCACAAAAACCGTATACATTTTAGTACAAATCGGCCGTCGGCGTATGTATTTTATCTACTTTTAAATTATTTAGAAACCAATTCTACAAACTTAAAGACAAAACCATCAAGGCCGAGGCTAACGAAAAAGACACACTGTTAAAAATCTTCAGCTTTTGCTGCAGACACACTCCACCGCTTTTAGAGAAAACGGTTACTTTACTATATAATGGAACATTTTCATTGGTCAAAATAGAGATATTCTATAAAAGCGGTGGAGTGACTATGCAGCAAAAGCTGGAGATTTTTAACAGTGCAGGCTACCGCGGTGCATTCCACTTATCTTTTTTTACAGACCGCTAGAGTGACATGATGCTCTTTTCGTTCCTACATTGGTTTCACCTACATTGGTGCATTCGAACATCACGTGACTCCCGTGGTCTGTAAAAAAAGATACGCGTAAAGCACCGTGGTAGCCTTTCTTTTTCGTTAGCCTCGATCAAGGCAATGTGACATGGCATGGATGATAAGTATTGCGGTGATGTTAATCAAACATTAGAAACGCAGATGCAAGGCCTCCAGATTCAAAGCAGAAGGCACAACTTTCGAATTAAACCAATTCTATTCCAATTCCATTCTTCGATATCAGAGAGTTTTTTCCACTTGTTTGTGGCTCGCAGTTAGTACTTTGCAAACGGGCAAGGTTGCAAGCTAATTTCTCTTTGGTAGGGCAACCTGTTCAGTTGAACGTCTCATAAATTTATACATATGGATAATTTATTTCCCCTGTACGGTTATCGAGTGGAGTCACACCAGATTTTTTTAATTATGTGAAATTTCAGACTAATAAATAGAGTAATACGAGTAAAAATAGGCGTTAACCCATTATGCTGAACGGCACTTTACAGTATCAAAAAAGAACTTATTATGAAATTTATTTAACACATCTATTAGTAGTAATACAATTTAGAATACATTCCAGATACTTTTATTTTCTCTGTTCCAACAATCATTACTCGTTGTACAAAGCAAAAATACCTTTAAATGGATAATTTATTTTCTAAATTATAGCTGTTCAGATTTGCTTTATGTTGATATATATTACATTAGAAAGTTCAACATTGAAAGAAAAAAATATATTTTTATGCTGAGGACATTATATTTATTATTAATTCTATAAAATAAAAGTACAAAATAATAATTTAACTGAAACTATGTGGTTAAACATTCTTCAAAAACCTTATAAACAACAAACGTTAATACACGAAATCTTTCTAAAATTTACTTAATAATTGCATAAGTACTCTAACAAATTTTAACAAATTCAGGAAAAATTCTTTGAAAGGTGAATTTTTAATTAATTCATAATTTTTAATAAAAGCTTAATCAATAAAAAATGGATTTTTAGTTAAGTGCGAAAAATAATTACTAAAATTGACTGCGGTTTGGTTATTAACCGACCTTCAACGAAAGACGTTTTACAATTCTGTTGTATCTTTTTATATTTATGTATGTCCACTCATAACTCTTGAACAGATGGTCCGATTTCTATGCTTTTTTTCGTCCGAGAAGTTCTTGATCTACAGATGGTTCCGTTGCAATAACATTAAGATCTAAAAATGTCATATTTGTCTGACTGGCTCGTGTCTTTTCAACACTTTCCAACATTGTTGAAAGCGTTTATGGCTTCGATTTGTCTATCCGTCTGTCCGTGCTCTGACTCTCGTAAATATACTTAGATTGTCCTGTAATTTGTGGATGTTATTAACGTTTACTATAGCACACGATCTCTATTGAAAATGAAGTATTTATAGCTATTTTACAGGGACAGTCAAAAGTATTCCGTTATGTTACAGTAAATGGTAAAAAATCGTATCATAATTTCTTTTAAATTTGGATTAGTGCATTACAATTCGGTGTTGGAATGGGTCTGCTTTGAATCAAATTTGTGGATGAATTAAAATAGAATTTGTGGCTTCGGGTCCGTCTATTCCGATCCGTGCAAGGCTGTAATATTATTAACAATACACGATTCTCAGAAAAGCAGAAACAATCCCTTCATGTCGGTTTTTGTTTTTGTTAGAAATTAGTTGTTTTAGGAATTAGTACTAATTATATATAATTATATCATATATATTGTATTTCATGTAACGTATTCTTTTTTTTTATTGTATAATGTTTTACTAGGGTTCTGCAAATACTCAGCAGTGTTCTGTCGAACGTATATATGTGAAAAATTACTTCACGTGCTAACCGAATGCTATTAAATTTCTTTATACCAATAAAGCACATTATATTGAAACATACGTATATTCATTCAATATTATGATCTTATCATCAGGCGGTTTCTACGAATACATTAGTTTTATTGTAAAAACATTTAAATACGCAATAAATATAATTATTTTTATTCATCAGCAAGCTTTATTACGTGCTAACCGAATGCTATTAAATTTCTTTATACCAATAAAGCACATTATATTGAAACATATGTATAGTCGTTCAATATTTTGTTCTTATCACCAGGCGGTTTCTAAGAATACATTAGTTTTATTGTAAAAACTTTTAAATACGCAATAAGTATAATTAATTTTAGTCATCAGCAAGCTTTATTACGTGCTATCCGAATTCTATTAAATTTCTTTACACCAATAAAGCACATTATATTGAAACATGCGTATAGTCGTTCAATATTATGATCTTATCACCAGGCGGTTTCTAAGAATACATTAGTTTTATTGTAAAAACTTTTAAATACGCAATAAGTATAATTAATTTTAGTCATCAGCAAGCTTTATTACGTGCTATCCGAATTCTATTAAATTTCTTTATACCAATAAAGCACATTATATTGAAAAATGCGTATAGTCGTTCATTATTATGATCTTATCACCAGGCGGTTTCTAAGAATACATTAGTTTTATTGTAAAAACTTTTAAATACGCAATAAGTATAATTAATTTTAGTCATCAGCAAGCTTTATTACGTGCTATCCGAATTCTATTAAATTTCTTTATACCAATAAAGCACATTATATTGAAAAATGCGTATAGTCGTTCATTATTATGATCTTATCACCAGGCGGTTTCTAAGAATACATTAGTTTTATTGTAAAAACTTTTAAATACGCAATAAGTATAATTAATTTTAGTCATCAGCAAGCTTTATTACGTGCTATCCGAATTCTATTAAATTTCTTTATACCAATAAAGCACATTATATTGAAACATGCGTATAGTCGTTCAATATTATGATCTTATCATCAGGCGGTTATTTCTACGAATACATTAGTTTTATTGTAAAAACATTTAAATACGCAATAAATATAATTATTTTTATTCATCAGCAAGCTTTATTACATGCTCACCGAATGCTATTAAATTTCTTTATACCAATAAAGCACATTATATTGAAACATGCGTATAGTCGTTCAATATTATGATCTTATCATCAGGCGGTTATTCCTACGAATACATTAGTTTTATTGTAAAAACATTTAAATACGCAATAAATATAATTAATTTTAGTCATCAGCAAGCTTTATTACGTGCTATCCGAATTCTATTAAATTTCTTTATACCAATAAAGCACATTATATTGAAACATGCGTATAGTCGTTCAATATTATGATCTTATCATCAGGCGGTTATTTCTACGAATACATTAGTTTTATTGTAAAAACATTTAAATACGCAATAAATATAATTATTTTTATTCATCAGCAAGCTTTATTACATGCTCACCGAATTCTATTAAATTTCTTTATACCAATAAAGCACATTATATTGAAAAATGCGTATAGTCGTTCATTATTATGATCTTATCACCAGGCGGTTTTTAACAATACATTAGTTTTATTGTAAAAATTTTTAAATACGCAATAAGTACAATTAATTTTAGTCATCAGCAAGCTTTATTACGTGCTATCCGAATTCTATTAAATTTCTTTATACCAATAAAGCACATTATATTGAAACATGCGTATAGTCGTTCAATATTATGATCTTATCATCAGGTGGTTATTTCTACGAATACATTAGTTTTATTGTAAAAACATTTAAATACGCAATAAATATAATTATTTTTATTCATCAGCAAGCTTTATTACATGCTCACCGAATGCTATTAAATTTCTTTATACCAATAAAGCACATTATATTGAAACATATGTATAGTCGTTCAATATTTTGATCTTATCACCAGGAGGTTTCTAAGAATACATTAGTTTTATTGTAAAAACTTTTAAATACGCAATAAGTATAATTAATTTTAGTCATCAGCAAGCTTTATTACGTGCTATCCGAATTCTATTAAATTTCTTTATACCAATAAAGCACATTATATTGAAAAATGCGTATAGTCGTTCATTATTATGATCTTATCACCAGGCGGTTTCTAAGAATACATTAGTTTTATTGTAAAAACTTTTAAATACGCAATAAGTATAATTAATTTTAGTCATCAGCAAGCTTTATTACGTGCTATCCGAATTCTATTAAATTTCTTTATACCAATAAAGCACATTATATTGAAAAATGCGTATAGTCGTTCATTATTATGATCTTATCACCAGGCGGTTTCTAAGAATACATTAGTTTTATTGTAAAAACTTTTAAATACGCAATAAGTATAATTAATTTTAGTCATCAGCAAGCTTTATTACGTGCTATCCGAATTCTATTAAATTTCTTTATACCAATAAAGCACATTATATTGAAAAATGCGTATAGTCGTTCATTATTATGATCTTATCACCAGGCGGTTTCTAAGAATACATTAGTTTTATTGTAAAAACTTTTAAATACGCAATAAGTATAATTAATTTTAGTCATCAGCAAGCTTTATTACGTGCTATCCGAATTCTATTAAATTTCTTTATACCAATAAAGCACATTATATTGAAACATGCGTATAGTCGTTCAATATTATGATCTTATCATCAGGCGGTTATTTCTACGAATACATTAGTTTTATTGTAAAAACATTTAAATACGCAATAAATATAATTATTTTTATTCATCAGCAAGCTTTATTACATGCTCACCGAATGCTATTAAATTTCTTTATACCAATAAAGCACATTATATTGAAACATGCGTATAGTCGTTCAATATTATGATCTTATCATCAGGCGGTTATTCCTACGAATACATTAGTTTTATTGTAAAAACATTTAAATACGCAATAAATATAATTAATTTTAGTCATCAGCAAGCTTTATTACGTGCTATCCGAATTCTATTAAATTTCTTTATACCAATAAAGCACATTATATTGAAACATGCGTATAGTCGTTCAATATTATGATCTTATCATCAGGCGGTTATTTCTACGAATACATTAGTTTTATTGTAAAAACATTTAAATACGCAATAAATATAATTATTTTTATTCATCAGCAAGCTTTATTACATGCTCACCGAATTCTATTAAATTTCTTTATACCAATAAAGCACATTATATTGAAAAATGCGTATAGTCGTTCATTATTATGATCTTATCACCAGGCGGTTTTTAACAATACATTAGTTTTATTGTAAAAATTTTTAAATACGCAATAAGTATAATTAATTTTAGTCATCAGCAAGCTTTATTACGTGCTATCCGAATTCTATTAAATTTCTTTATACCAATAAAGCACATTATATTGAAACATGCGTATAGTCGTTCAATATTATGATCTTATCATCAGGCGGTTATTCCTACGAATACATTAGTTTTATTGTAAAAACATTTAAATACGCAATAAATATAATTATTTTTATTCATCAGCAAGCTTTATTACATGCTCACCGAATGCTATTAAATTTCTTTATTCCAATAAAGCACATTATATTGAAAAATGCGTATAGTCGTTCATTATTATGATCTTATCACCAGGCGGTTTCTAAGAATACATTAGTTTTATTGTAAAAACTTTTAAATACGCAATAAGTATAATTAATTTTAGTCATCAGCAAGCTTTATTACGTGCTATCCGAATTCTATTAAATTTCTTTATACCAATAAAGCACATTATATTGAAAAATGCGTATAGTCGTTCATTATTATGATCTTATCACCAGGCGGCTTCTAAGAATACATTAGTTTTATTGTAAAAACTTTTAAATACGCAATAAGTATAATTAATTTTAGTCATCAGCAAACTTTATTACGTGCTATCCGAATTCTATTAAATTTCTTTATACCAATAAAGCACATTATATTGAAAAATGCGTATAGTCGTTCATTATTATGATCTTATCACCAGGCGGTTTCTAAGAATACATTAGTTTTATTGTAAAAACTTTTAAATACGCAATAAGTATAATTAATTTTAGTCATCAGCAAGCTTTATTACGTGCTATCCGAATTCTATTAAATTTCTTTATACCAATAAAGCACATTATATTGAAAAATGCGTATAGTCGTTCATTATTATGATCTTATCACCAGGCGGTTTCTAAGAATACATTAGTTTTATTGTAAAAACTTTTAAATACGCAATAAGTATAATTAATTTTAGTCATCAGCAAGCTTTATTACGTGCTATCCGAATTCTATTAAATTTCTTTATACCAATAAAGCACATTATATTGAAAAATGCGTATAGTCGTTCATTATTATGATCTTATCACCAGGCGGTTTCTAAGAATACATTAGTTTTATTGTAAAAACTTTTAAATACGCAATAAGTATAATTAATTTTAGTCATCAGCAAACTTTATTACGTGCTATCCGAATTATATTAAATTTCTTTATACCAATAAAGCACATTATATTGAAAAATGCGTATAGTCGTTCATTATTATGATCTTATCACCAGGCGGTTTCTAAGAATACATTAGTTTTATTGTAAAAACTTTTAAATACGCAATAAGTATAATTAATTTTAGTCATCAGCAAGCTTTATTACGTGCTATCCGAATTCTATTAAATTTCTTTATACCAATAAAGCTCATTATATTGAAAAATGCGTATAGTCGTTCATTATTATGATCTTATCACCAGGCGGTTTCTAAGAATACATTAGTTTTATTGTAAAAACTTTTAAATACGCAATAAGTATAATTAATTTTAGTCATCAGCAAGCTTTATTACGTGCTATCCGAATTCTATTAAATTTCTTTATACCAATAAAGCACATTATATTGAAAAATGCGTATAGTCGTTCATTATTATGATCTTATCACCAGGCGGTTTCTAAGAATACATTAGTTTTATTGTAAAACTTTTAAATACGCAATAAGTATAATTAATTTTAGTCATCAGCAAGCTTTATTACGTGCTATCCGAATTCTATTAAATTTCTTTATACCAATAAAGCACATTATATTGAAAAATGCGTATAATCGTTCATTATTATGATCTTATCACCAGGCGGTTTCTAAGAATACATTAGTTTTATTGTAAAAACTTTTAAATACGCCAAAAGTATAATTATTTTTAGCCATCAGCAAGCTTTATTACGTGCTATCCGAATTCAATAAATTTCTTTATACCAATAAAGCACATTATATTGAAACATGCGTATAGTCGTTCAATATTATGATCTTATCACCAGGTGGTTTCTAAGAATACATTAGTTTTATTGTAAAAAACATTCAAGTACGCAATAAGTATAATTATTGTTAGTCATCAGCAAGCTTTATTAGTTTGACATTTAAGACAGATTCAATAGAAAATCAATAGAAAATAGTTACAACTCTAGTACAAAAATAGTTACAATAGTAGAAACAGTGTGGAAGACAACAAAACATTGATAATTTTATCATTTATACAAATTGTTGCAAAACACAGTAGGTAACTACAGCGAAAAATAAAATTAGATAAACGAAAAATTCAATCAGAGTGCTACTGAAAGTATGTTCGCGTGTCTAATTTTGTATGCGTGCCGTAAGTTGTTGGCATCTGTGTTATGTTGTATGTATTGACAATTCCTTCTGATGCCAGTAGGTAACGTGTTCTTTGACATTAAATTAAATTACATTAGTTATTTATTATTATGTTACATATTTCGACATAATTAACGTATTCATTTTTAGTTAAACATTTTTTTTATACTTCATTTTTGACATTATATAGGTAATAATGTGCAATAGTGCAATCAAAATATTTTATTCTTCTTAATCAATAAGAACATATTCAAACTATATGTTAAATGTGCAAAAAATTAATAATTTTTCTGATATACTTTAACTATATCGAACCCTAAGTATTCATTGAATATTTTACAGTTTGAATGTTAAATTTTACAGAAGTCATCTAACATATTTAAAATGGAAATAACATTATTCTTTTAACTATATAACATACTCACTTTAGAAAAAAAAAATCCCTAAAGCAATGTTCCCAAAATGGGAGGAATGGCGCCTAATGAGTTATGTCTATTGAAATACATTACATTAAAACAAATTGCATGTGTAAAATGTTATTTAATTTTATTCCATATTCCGACTTAAAGTATGCCAAAAACGTTATTGCGTCTGTCTGACTTCTGCTTTTAAAATCAAATCTGCAGCTATAAAAAACTGTATATTTTAGATAGAATATTCACTCTATCACCCTGGGGAGGTTGATGCATTTCTATAGAAAAGTATAAAGCGGGAAAAATCTATCTCTTTCATAAAAACTCAAAAAAACTCTCAAAAAGATAATCTTACATAAGTGAACCGTATTTGTATAGAGTTAATTTATATCTGAACAATTTGCATGAGAAAGTTACATTTCCTATGGAAAAATACGCTGCTAATTCTCTTAAGATTTGTGAAAATTCATAATTCTTAATTCTTAAAGGCGTAAAAAAATTACAATTTTGCATACTCATATTTTTATTCAATTTAGAACTAATAGGTATTTCATCCTAATAAACAGAGTTTATATTTATGAGCATGAACAAGTGCATTAAAGTAAATCAATAATAAGAACGAAAAATCATGCGTCAAGCATAGATAATGCAACACTTTACAACACTTCCAAAATAATTTTACAAATCTTTACCGTTTAATAAGATGAAAGATGAATGTAAGTAAACAAGTTGGAAAACGCTTAACATATTTAAAACACCGACTTCAGGAATTATTAAGAACTAGCTGTTACACGTGACTTCATTCACGTAACATTAAAAGTAGAATAAATGCATTGGTCAAGTAAAATATTTCACTACCAATAATTAAAAACGTAAATAATTCACTAACTCTTTATCACATTTCATAGGAGAAAATACAGCATATCTTTGTTATAGGGGCTTTGACATAACTCAGTTTCAAGAAACTGAATTGTTGTGCTAAATAATCGCAAAAATGAAACTGCAAGCAATTGAAAAAGGACGGCCAAATATTGAGGGGGGGGGAGAAAACATGCCATTTGTGTTCATTTCTGATATAAATTTTTATACTCACGCACACACACACACAAAAAAAAAGAAACAAGAAAAAAGAAAAAGCCGCTAGATTGAATAACTTGGTCGACAGTGGCAACTTGGCTACCGCATTTGTTATATCCTGCTAACGATTATATATCACTAATAATTATAATAATCATCTTATATGAGGCGTTGTGGGTATTAAGGATGTTTTATACCCAAAAACACATGTATCGCGAAACAATTGTTTAAATATACAAATCTATATCATTATCACCAGTCCGTCAGTCTGTTTAAAGCTAACTTCAGTACAGATATATTCAGTGTATTCAAACTACACTACTAAAAAAATTAGGGGAAAAAGCAAATAAAAGAAGAAAACCTTGCGAGACAGCCATGCATGGGTATAAAATGGAGAGTATACGTGTATCAATGCGCAATACAGAAAATAAGACACAAAAAAATGTAAAGGAGCTTTAATTCTTTGAAAGGATGGAAAAACATGAAAAGATGGTTTAGGGCAACAATTTGGTTACATGTAAATTACAAAAAACAGTATTGTTTAGTAATGATGCAAGTTGTTTAATACGGCGTGTGGTCCCCTTTAACAACTAAGACTGCTGCACACCTGTTTTCCATGAATGTGGAATTGAACGAGGTTACCGATAAGACTTTGAGGAATACTGTTCCAATCTTCAAGAATTGAAATCTCCTTGTCCCAGATAATAAACGAAAGCTTTCGTCTTGCTGCAATGCATCGTCCGAGTGTGTCCCAAACATGCTCGTTCTGATTCAGGTCAGGAAAGCATGCTGGCATTTCCATACGCTGTATTGTTTCAGTTTCAACCATGTCCTCCAACAGACGAGAGCTGTATCCGGTCAGGCATTATCATGCAGGAAAATAAAGGAATCACCATGGGTGAAGCGTAAGGTATGACATGAGGTCTCAGTATCTCTTCTGTATATCTTTTGGTCGTCAAAGTGTCATTCCAAATGATATGCAGGTCCGTACGTCCACCTATGCTGATTCCAGCTTATACCATCAACCCACCTTGTCAATAATGTGATCTTTCAAGAACAAATGTGGGGTTATTTCGAGTGCTCCTTTCCCTACATACAAAAGCACGTCGAGTGGCACACTCCAGACTGAATAGGGAAGCAGCATTTGACTCCAATCCATTGCCTTCAATCTTGATATTAAGCAGCTCAACTCCTTCGAGCCGCACAGAACATTAGCCTACGTGCATAGAGACTACCCTGATGAAGCATATTTCGCACTGTTTGGCTGGACACCTTCCGTCGTGTTGCCAAGAGCTACCGTTTTTCCAACTGAGAATCATCCTCTTTTCTGTCTCGACGAGCTGTTAACGGGATATATCGGTCATTAGTTGCTGTGGTGCATGTGGTCGACCTTGCTCTGGTCGACATCAAACATCTCCTATTTTTTGGAATCGGTTCCACAACCTTTCAAGGTCATTTATTGCAACTCCAACAGCTTTCGTTACTCATCTTTGTGTTTGCCCAGATTCAAGTCTATCTCTAACACGTGAAGCCATGGATTCCAGTAAATCACGTTGTTGAGACATTTTGAAATCAACCTTTTCTAAAAACAAAAGCTAAGCAATTGAATTTCGCAACTGAGACAGTGAAACAGACATTTCTGCGAAATCCTGATTTCTTCATTTATCCCCTTTTTCTGGTTTTTGACGTTGTGAACTTTGATTTGCATATGAAGTTTTATTTTTCTGTTTTCTGCTATGCTTTAAATTGTGGATGTTTTAATTAAGTTACTTATTGGTGTAAGTATTTGTGTAATTTCGTTAAAACCATGTGCTCCCCTAATTGTTTTGAGCAGTGTACTTTAATAATGGGCGATCTAGCTCTGGCGATTACATCAGTTACTGCAGTCGTTCATGTTATATTTAATAAGCCTTTATCAAATTTATTGATAATATCCGCAATGCTTCAATTGTATAGTGTTTCGTGTAGCGTTTTCTGTTTTGATTATAGAATGTTTTAAATTTCATTTGCTAACATTCTATTCTCACTTATACAGTAAATTTTCAATAATACGCTTGAATCGTGTAGTTTCGTGTAGCCTTTTCTGTTTTGATTATAGAATGCTTTAAATTTGATTTTCTAATATTCCATTATCGCTTATACAGTAAATTTTCAATAATACACAAGAATCGTGTAGTTTCGTGTAGCGTTTTCGGTTTTGATTATAGAATGTTTTAAATTTCATTTGCTAACATTCCATTCTCCCTTATAGAGTAAAGCATAAATATTACGCTAGAATACTGTAGTTTCGTGTAGTGTTTTCGGTTTGGGTTATAGAATGTTTTAAATTTCATTTGCTAACATTCCATTGCCACTTATACAGTAAATTTTTAATAGTACGCCAGAATCGTTTATTCATTAAAATCAATAAGAATGATTTTTGCACGTTGTTAATAATTTTGTTTATAAAATTCTGGCATACTCTAACAATCAGTAATAATTATTATAATTGAATATCTCCTCTACATTTGTGCAAATAAAATTATATTTAATGCCGTTACATTTAATTAGACTATATTACATTAAATAATAATACATTAGTTAAATATTATTTAGTTCTCTTTCATATTCCGATGGTGAATATGTAAAGAAAGTTAAGGAGCTTAAAATAAACTACAGCTGTTTAATAAAGAAATAGAAAGCTATTCATTTCAGAATGATTCGTATGCTCTCTTCCTCTGGGAACTTAATGCATTTCGATAAAAAATATATATAATTCTGAAAGCATAAGATACTTTACAAAAAGATACGCCTTATGTAAGAGTACCGCATTTGAATAGGAAGATTATTTATAGCTGAGCAATTTACACGAAAAAAATGCCGTTTCTTTTTCACATATAAATAAAACAGTTAATTCTTAAAGCTTTTAAACTCATAAATTCGAAGAGGTGTGAAAAATACCGCACTGAAATCATTTCTTTTTTTTCTTTTTCACAATATATTTTAATTTTGTAGCTGTGTTGATATAGCTTATTATTATTTGTTGGTTGATTTTGAATATTGGAATCAATGTTAAAAGAAAAAATAATTTTCTTAAAAATCAGCACACTTGCACGCCTCATGTAATTTGCTGCTCAAAATTAAAAATTGCCTCTGTCTGCTTGATGCCTGAACGCCTTACAACAATCGTACAATGAAGGATCGCAGCGTTCTACACTTTTTATTAATTACTACCCCCATTTCAAAATTAAAATGTTCCTAATAAATTTTTTAAACATATGCAATAGGAATCTACCACGGAAATTTTTGTTCGGATATAATGATATATATACATACACACGCACACATACATATATATATATATATATATATATATTATATATATATATATATATATATATATATATATATATAGGATTTGAATTTTTACATACTTCATTTCCTTTATGGCGTGTGGGATCATCAAATTAACTGACGCTCTAGTATTTTTATTATCCATGATTTCAAAGCACGAGTTATAAAAAGTTTGGATCGCGAGATCAAAATTTGAGTATCTTCAAAATTGGAAAAATTATAATCTTTATCACCGAGGAAGCGTCAAAGTTTGGAAGAGTCAATTAAAGAACTGCTCGGCTTAATTGGACTATGCGACAATAAGAATATTGTATGTTTTGTGGGAGACGTGTAATATATCGTGAAGAAATAACCAACGAAGCGTTGTGGAATTGTTTTTCTAGAATGATATTAAACTTCATAGTTTTGTTATTATGAAGTCTAGTTGTTTAATTAATTCAGTAAATTAACGTTTTACATATCACCTTACTACAGATATATATATTTATATATATATATATATATATATATATATAGGACGCTACAACTTCTGGGTATAATGCACTACTGATGTTTTTTATAGCATTATTTTGCTCTGTTTTTGATGGTAGATGGCATCATACTGCCTTAAACTTTAAAAACCACAAAAATGCCCAAAAGAATATCAAAATTTCAAAATACAAACAAAACCCAATGTTTATTAAAATCTGAAGAACACTTAATCCCGCTTTAGTTCTGATTATTTGAGATAGCGAAGCGTCATTTACTAAAATGCTATTATTTTATTTAGAATTAATGTTTACAAAATTTATGAGCCACCTTATAAATATGCGACATAGTTAATAAATTATTGAATTTAATTTTTTTTTCTTGAATGAGCGCCATTATATCGTCTCTAAATATATTATTATCTCGTGTGCTAGTGTTTATTAAAATATTTAAGTTTGTTATCTTTTAATACTCTGCTGACTGAATTTGATTTAAATATGATTAACCCCTTTTTAAAATTTGTGTACAGACTGTACAGATACAGTATAATAAAAGCATCGCAATCACAGTATAAGCCCAATTATGGAAATATTGATAAATTTGTACATTTTAAGGTTCCCTACATCCATTTATGTTATTTTTACAGTGATTCTATATGTATGTGTGGATTTATGTATGTATATTAAAAGTTCCTCACGTTTTCAGGTGCTCAGAGCCCTTTTTTGTGATTTTTTTATGTTGTTTACAAGTGTGTGGGTGTGTGGGTGTGTGAGTAACGAAAGCGCCCTAAGTATGCTTTCGATTGACCTCTTATTTGGTGAATATGTTACAGACCGCAGTTACATGAACTGAATTAATTTTCGAAGAAATCAACAAACAGGTTTTGATTTCTAAACATATTTTTAACTTTTTGCAACCATTCTGTGACTATAACTGATAAATATTTCTTTTACATCAAGATTATATTTTTTATTGTTTATTTTCAACTTATGTTATGCGATAACTATGTTTTATCAGAAAGTAACCTAATTTAGGTTAATGTTTGTATTCTTATTTTGTTTAATTCATTGGCCTTTATTTCAGCACATGCGGGATGCAAATTTATTGCATATACGTCATTATAAAAATGTTTAAGCTTTAAGAATAAAAGTGCAAATTTTATTTAAAACATGAGATTAGTTTTACCAGTGGATATATTTCACCTTTGTAAAATTGTGATAAGTTTTTCTTTTGTTGTTGTTGTTATATTTTTATTTATTTGAACACGAAGTATTCTGTAAAGTTTACGTTATTTTTCTGTAGAAGAAAATTTTTTTAAGATCTAAAAAATAGAATATTTGAATGTATTTAACTTTTGAAAACATTTGTAGTATGGAATATTTTTTTTAATTAATTTTCTATTATTTCGTCTTATTAATAAATACGCTAGAAACGTCGATGTAGTTTTACTTAACTTAGAATGTTGCAGCTAAACTTTATACAATTACTTTTATCTAACAATGAATTCATTATATACTTATGTCTTAAAAAATGTTTATTTCAAAGTTTCGTTTAATTTAAAACTTGATAAAAATAGAAGGATCAATTAAAAAAACGATTTTTTTGAAAATAAGTACATTAAATTTGAAATTATTTTAAATAAGTGTTTTAATTCTCGCGAAGACGTTTAAGGGGTCAGATACCCTTTAAAGTGTCAAACATTCGATTTTTTTCAATTATCTTATAATTAAATATGATTCTTTAGGAACATTTTAAAATAAACTCACTTTAGAGGAGGAGTTATGTCTAAAACAGCTCTTTTTATATTATCAAGGGGTAGTTTGATCTATAAAGTCAATTATCTCAAAATGGAGATTTTAGTCATTGCGCGCACGATTTCTGAAAAATGATGGGTTAGAATTTCATGAAATTTTGATTGAATGTATTAACCATACAGATACACAAAATGACATTTTATTAGGTTTCTCAAGTAAGAAGTTTAGAATCCATGACTACTTTTGCATAAAAAATTCGATATAATTTCTCTATTTTTGTTTCCCTCGGAATCTACACATTTTACATTTTTTATTGTAGGTCATTTTGAGAACACATTATATTTGTACACATTAAAATAATTTTGGCCGGTTTTAGCAATTCAAATGTGAATAACCATGCGTGCAATACATGCAAGAATAATTCTTCGTAAAAAGTGTATTATATTTCAAAATAAATTAAAAATCTTTTATGAGTGTGTACAATTTTTGTGAATTTTAATTTATAAAATAAACCTTTATTAATATGTGATTTAAATTTTATAATTCAAAGTCAATTAGCTATGGAGTTACTGTAATTCTTATAGAGGTCCTTTTTCCAAGTATTTTGGGAGTTCAAAGGGTACTTGACTCCTTAAAAATCTTATTTATCTCAGTTTATGTTTGTTTTTGTATTATTACGCTTTATATAACATAAAATTAGGTATGGAAATGGGATATATATAATATGTGCTTCTTTGTAATATTTTGAAAAAAATATAACTGTTCTTGATTTGACAAAATTAAAATTATTTCACCATTATATCAATAATTACAGATATTAATTAACATTGTAGTCAATAAATTTGTTTTTCAATTGATAATATTGTTCTCGTTTTACATGTATCATATAAGAGAAATATACCAATTATGTACCTATTGCTAATTTAATTGAAAGCTGCATTGATGAGTTTCAGCATATTTTAACAATTGAAAAGGAAGTGTGATTTTGTTATATTGGGAAAATGTAGGTGACTAACTCTGAATAACTAACCTAGTCAATTTTACATAAGTGACAAATCGATCATTGCACGTCTGAAAACTTCGATGTAAAGTAGTCCTCTTGATTACTCAACAATGTGAAAAATAGTTATTTAGTACATAATTTTTTTTCTGTCATTCATATTGCATTTTATCCACAGAAATTGCTTTTTGAAGTACATGAAAAATTAAAGTCAAATCCAGTTTAAGGTGCTCTACCTATGCTCTTGAATCATGCTTCTTAATTCTCTACATCATTTAAACTTTTTCATATTTTATCAATTGAATTTTCTCTAATCTTTTTTTTTCTCGCTTCTTAATTGATCCGTAGTTTCTTTATTTAATGGAGAATTCCGATTTATCTGATATAACTCAGTGTTCATTTTAAGACAATATAAACATGTAACAAGGAGGTGGTCATGAAAATGCGTGTATCTTATAACTGCATTTATATATATATATGTAATAATCTGTATAAGTAGGTAAATAAATGCTACGTTTTTGGAAAGGAATACTTTACGAGATACACAATGAAATATATTAACTCAAACTGTAGGAAACTATATTCATCTCTATGGTTTATATACCTGGTGGTTATAATATAAGTATCTCTATTTGGAGCTATTTATAGCTTGAAGGAATAACCGAAATGAAACCAAAATCGGTACACTTACTATCCGAGAAGGGGGGAGATAAATGGAACAATAAAAAATAATTGCAATAAACGCTGACAGATGGCGCTTTTGAGTGTGAAATATAATGTGAGTGTGTGATTTTTGAGTGTGAAATATAATGTGAGTGTGTGATTTTTGAGTGTGAAATATAATGTGAGTGTGTGATTTTTGAGTGTGAAATATAATGTGAGTGTGTGATTTTTGAGTGTGAAATATAATGTGAGTGTGTGATTTTTGAGTGTGAAATATAATGTGAGTGTGTGATTTTTGAGTGTGATGATTTTTTGATGATGATGTGTTGTGAGAATTTTGAGTGTGTAATATTGTGTACCGTAGAGGTGTCGCAAACATCAATGACTTTAGCGCATATCACAACATGTGCGAAATATCACTCCTGATGCGTTATATTCCGCAGTTGAGCTCGTCGGGCACCGCCTTGATTGTGTTCTCTAGCACAGTGACTATGTGGAACTTGAACATGATCGGCACCGCCATGCAAAAGCATGACCACGTTCACTGTGACATTTTCCAGTACATTACGTGTGTCATCCGGTTTGACGAATTAATTTTTTTCTTCTTGTATTACATATTACATTTCACGCACAGTGCGCCATCTGTCAGTGATTATTGCAATTATTATTTTTTTTTATTGTTCCATTCTTCTTCCCTTTTCTCGAATAGTAAGTGTACCGATTTTGGTTTCATTCGGATCATTCCTTCGAGCTACAGACAGCTCCAAATAGAGATACTTATATTATAATCACCCTGTACATGTAGTGCTGTAGTTTGTACATATTTTACCAGAGGACATCATTGAATGAGCAGATGTTAGGTTTTGGACATAAAGGCATTAAGTTCAAACACGAATCAATATTCTACTTAGGAGTGGATGATAATTGTATCTTCAAATGGATAGAAGAATGCAAAAAAACACAAACTTTCACACAAAATTCGGCAATATGGGTTTGGGTGGGAATAAATAAGACTGACGAAATAACTGTATACCACTCGGAATAGTAATTAGAGAAGTAGAAGGAAGAGTGACAACTTTCTAGAACTTTTGTTTCTGCATTAAACTTCAACCTAGAGTTGCAAAGACGAGAAAAAACTCGGTTTAAACCTGGGAATGAACCGGCTTTTTTGGGAATAAACTTGGTCTTTTGGGAATAAACCTGAAAATAAACCGGGTCTATAGGAAATAAACCTGGGAATAAATCGGTTTTTTGCAACTCTACTTCAACTATCGAGGATACGTTTCGTTTAATGAGCGATAACGCTCTACGTCACAAAAGAGGTGAATGATTAGATTTTGGAGCAGGGACAAGACCCTAGACAAGATCTTTTCATAATAGGAGTCTTCCATAAAATTTAATGGACTACATTTAAAAGTCTGTGAGAACGACATGTTCAGCCTTTTTTTGCAGTTTGGTGGAATATGCGTTTTCCTGATATCCCACTAATTTGCAAGGTGAAATAGCGTATAAATGTGCTTCAATTTTCATTTCAATTATTGTAATTTTGAAATATCTAAAATTGTCTGAGATAGATTATTTTCTATTCAATTTTATAAAACAATTTTGTGAGACAAAATAGTATGTGAAGTCGGATGTTTAGTAACATACTATGTTGCAATTTCTTATTTTCAACGATTTTGAGCTACATGAATACAGCACTATGTGTGCGTATGTGTTTAAATATATTTAATGTGATTTGACTCTATAATAGTGGTTCCCAACGTCGGACTTACCTCCACAGGAGGAAATATGTGGGAAGAGTTAATTATGATTTTATTTTATTTTATTTTTTAATCATGTTGTAAACTAAAAATAAAAATTATACATGGAAATTTCAAAAGTAAAATAAAAAACTAGGTATTTTATTCATTTTCCATAAAAACCCCATTTAAAAATTCAAAATACGCCAATAACCAGGATAATTGTAAAAACATTTTTGACAGATTATATCTAAAATATTGACTTTTGTTTATAACCGTGTACGAAATTGATGCGTTCACGTAAATATATTTATGAGCATATACGGGTCATTCTCATATAAAATTATAAAATAGTGCTCAACAATCTAATTAAATTTCCAGTTTAAAGAATTACATGATTCTTATTTCATAGAAATGTATGCAAAATTTTGAAGATAATACAATAACTGTTGAATAGTATTTTCTTAAAACATTTAATTATTTTCAGTTTATAATGTCAATTTTTGAAAAATTGACTGTCCGAAACGAGAACTTATAAAAATAAAGCCTTGAAAATAAAAGGCAGAGAGCGGAAATGTGTTTAAATTATATATTATTTCAAAATTAGGTACCTTATCTTTCAATCAAAATGTAAACTGATAAAACATTTTAATTATAAATATAGAATATAGCTTAAAATAAAATGTGTCCAAAAAATGCACTTTTTCTTATGTCCACTCTGTTACCAAGATTTTCTAATGATCCTATTACACAGTATATGGCAGTACATATCTCAAGGCTGTAAACATATATGAAGATTTAGTTCACATGGAATTTGTATTCATAAAGTGGGAGAATATTTTTTTTTACAAATTTTTGTAACAAAAAAAAAGATAAGTGTATTTTTGTCTGTCCACTATGTTACCTTGCTATAGAGAATAACTGTTAAAATTGGTAAATACAATTCATAGTAAGCTTATATGTGTATATAATAAAACAGCGCTATTTAAGCCTAAATAAAGTCTTGAATACTGTAAAAGCACTTATTTTCGCGATGCTTTAATTTTAGCGATTTTCGCGAGCCCGTCGTAATCGAAAAAATTTAAGCCTCTCGAAATATTTTTTTTTTCACCTCAAAAAATAATAAAAAATTAGAAATTTTTCACTTATCCAAAATTTAATGATTACAGTTACTTAAATAACAAATATGTAAAAAAAAATTCTTGAATACTTACAACTATTTCTTGTATAATATATATTTATTTCTTGAATAATATACATTTATTTCTTGAATAAAAACAATAATACAACTAATAGAATGCAACTCATTGATATTTACAATATTTATACCAGCTTGTTTGAAGCCATTCAAAATTATCTCATATTTGGCTTCAATACCGTTAAATGTGTGCACAAGCAAAAAAGCGTGAATCAGTTTAAGTCGTGATATTCGCAGGTCCACAGATTATTTTCCCTCTAGAAATTTAAGCTCATTAGAATACCACTCAATAAATTAATTTTTGAGTAAACGCTTGAATTCGCCGTTTACAGTTAAGTCCAAAGGCTGGAGCTCTCCTTCCTCCGGAAGCGGGCATAAAAACTAGAATAATGTTTCTCTTCTCTAGTTCAGCCAGAAAAAGAGGATCTTGGTGTGCCATAAAAATGTTGAACAATGCTACACCAAGTTGTTCTGGAACTAGCCGGAGAAGCTCTCTCTGCTTGTCGTAATAAGGTACAAGAATATTCTTGATGTATCGAATCATTGTATCAGTGTTACTCCAGTGCGAATCGGTGTGTCACACATCTCAGTTCGCGGGAAATGTAAACTTTGGATGATAATTTGTTGTTTTTCCAGCGTACAACAATTGTGGTGGAAGTAGGTTTCCAGAAAGGGAACATGCTAACAAAAGAGTCATCTCTCTTTTATCATCCATGCGGATTATGGACACTTGTTCTGAACCTCGTTCTTCCAATGTGTATTCAGATGTAGGCACAAACTTTGCATTTGTCTGATCGAAGTTAAAGAACATCTCAGGGGGAACATTATTTTTGTCGATCACAGTACTAACACGGTTAACGAATTCGTCGCGAATAGCTGAGAAGTCTGGGGGCAGTTTTCGTGCAGCTTTGGTTCCCTTTCTATGGGCAAAGTTCATTCGCACCGGCAGGTGCTCAAATCGAAAGAATTTAGTAAAGATGGATCATGTGATTTCACAATTCCTTTTCCAGCTGCAATAACAATAGTGCGGTTCACTATTCCACCAGCAATCAGCAATTTACGTATATATTATTGAACACTTGCGTTGAAATCACCAAGTTTTAAAGGGTGACCGCGATTAAAATTGTTACATCGGCTTTAGTTTGTTTCCATGCTTGAATGTACTGTTTCTTTTTGCTGCGAACGGTTGATTCACTCTCCAGCCTTCCCAGTTCAGAAGTAAAAGGTTTCACTGCTGCAGAATTTCCGTTCATAGTAGGATATCGGCCAATTTTGGACCTCAGAACTTCTTCGTATACTGCATACTGCCCACGTTTCACTCCACGTTTTTCGTTCAAAGCAATAGAAACCTCGGTATTAGAGGATATTATTTTTTTTATTCAATAAAGGACTTAGCGTTTCTTGCATCCGGAAGTCCCAACGGCCGGCGGTGGAGCTCCTATATGAGTTTTCTCTCCGTTTTCCGTCAATTTGTACAGGTATTCCCCTTTTTTTACGGCAGTGATGTCACGTTCTCTCTCCTCAATTTTCTGTCACGCACTCACAGGCATATACTTGGACGGTCCGAATCATGGAACTAGTTCCATGGTCCGAATCCGACAAAAAAAAGCAGGGGGGTAGTGGTGAATAAACTTTCTGTGCAAAAGGGGGTTTCAGAAGTCCCTAGTTTGATAAAGGCGTGTGAAAAAAGATATTAGGAAAAGAAACTTGTTTAGGGTCGAATGCACGTGTTGAGCCAAGGTTAAAGTTGATAAGTACCGCGTGTTGTTTTTAAAGCGATGGGGAAAGGGGAGGTGGACAAACTTTACGGACAAAAAGAAGTTTCTTAAAATGCCTTATGCAAAAGATGTTATATTTAGGTTATTTCGAGATTTTTCAACTTTCGGTTCTGTTCATATAAATTCGCGAAATTTTCAGCTCGCGAAATCACTGATATCTTCATTTTCGCAAAAATTAGGGCTCGCGAAAATAAGTGCTTTTACAGTAATTAAAAATATTAATAATAACGTATTTGTCTACTCTGTTACCTGCCAACTCTGTTACTAGAGTAGTTTTTCCATTAAATTACAACTCATGTATTATTTCAAATTACATTATGGTATATTCTAATAGATTTTAACTAATACTAGGGTAATAATTCAATTAAATATTAGGGTAATAATTCATATTATTGTAATAAATATTTTAAAGGAATTGGGAAGTTCAACTTTTTAAACCATAGTAACAGAGTGGACATATGTTTTCTACATTTGTCATCACTTCGAAAAAAAAAGAAATATATATATATATATATATATAATAAATTTTAAGAATTATTTTTTTATGCCAACAAATGTAATAAAGTGGACATTTTGCTCATGGGTTTGACAAGAATTGGCAATTTTTTTCTATAAATAAAAATGAAAAGTGTGGAAAAACTTTCATTTTTCGTATCACGAGATACTAATGTATGTAATTAAATATATATATATATATATATATATATATATATATGTACAGTGAAAATCTCGTTTCAACGAACTTCTGTAAACCACAGATTAAATTCGTTAATTTGAATTTTCATTAATATGAAATTCTAATACGGCGTTTAAAAAAAAAGGAAATTTGCATGTACATTGAATAAAGATACTATGTATTATTACTACACTTATATAGAATTTCGATTAATATACAAACATATCAGTAAATAATACTAGTCTAATATATAATATATAATATAAGTCTATGCTGTGATTACTATTGTATACTTATTAGCTAAAAATAAGATTAATTATTCTGCACTGAAGTTTACCACTCATTTTTAAAAAATATTACATAAAATGTTCATTATTTTGCTGGCTATAGAGACACTTTTCATCATACAACACAATCTTCGGTAATTGATAGACAATCATGAACAGCTTCATTTCACTGTCACCTGTCTCCTCTTCATTGAATTTCTGACGAAACTTTTCTTCCAAGTTCTAGTTTTTCAATAGAAATATTTCTTCTTGCCCCATCAACATTCGTAAAACGAAATTACTATTCTTCTTAAGCTTTCAATCAATTCGTTAGTTTGAAAAATTTATTAATGTTAAATTTGTTAAAGTAAATATTTTTAGAATGTGAAACCATAGGACGTTTTTTAACAATAAAAAAATATTCGTTAAATTAAAAAATTCGTTAAAGTGACATTTGTCATAATGATATTCTACTGCATATATGAAATAAAAAAAATTGGGACATAATCATTTTCTGAATTGTAACTTTTTTTGAGAATGACCAGTATATGCAAATTAACATATTGTTATTGAATATATAAAAATAGACAAGTGTGGCACAAGTGTGGTTATTTATTTATTTAAAACGATATATTAATATTTTTTTCAAGCTGCAACAAATTTAATTAATTTACAGCTTCTTTAAGAAAGAAAAAAAATTCCATAAAAGTAAAATTAGATTATCCTTTTGTTGTATTATTTCCTACCGTTTTAAAATTTTTAACATAACATTTTCAAAATTAACTAGCTCATTAATTTTCTAAATAAATGTTAGCTTTACAAGAAGCAAAAAAAAATGGTTTTATTATGACTTTTTATCATAAAATAACTAGACATTTTTTAAGTATGTAATAGTAGAACAAACTAATTAAAACCACTGTTAAAATAACAATATCGTATAAAATATGTTTGTTTTTTTGCATATTTTATGCTTGTTAAATCTAATTATAAAAAAAAATGTTTTTTATTTGCGTTTCCAAAATACATTGTTTCAAGTGTTTCTTTATTGTTAGCAATGAAGATGACATTTTTCAATACAATTTTTTATATGTTTAAATAAGAAAAAAAGTAAACAAGAATTTCAGAAAGATTTTAATAAGTATTTTTTAATAAAAATCGTACACGAAAGGAAAATTTCAAATTTATTTAAAAAAATAATAATATGGACTTTTTAAAACATGTTATTAAAAGTAAATATTTCATAAAGGAAATAGAAACTTGAGTACAAAGTACATGTAGAATTAAAACAGTGTTCGTACGAGTACTTAACTTTATGCCACTTTTAACGAAAAATAATATTCGCCCTATTTACTTGCAAGTTTTTACGTTGAAATAAGGCGATAGAACGTTTCGTAAATAGTGATATTCAAACGTAAGCACCGTACGAACCTTGTAAACGTTTTCCATATGATGTATACAGCGGAGTTTGACGGAGAAAACCTTTTTTTTTTTTTTTTTTTTTTTTTTTTAAATAAAAATCTTCGTTCTCACTTCGAACCATGTAGAACGAAATCTGAAAATTAATCTGTTTTTTACAGAAAGACAGAGTGGTTCGTTCCGTGAAGGTTTCTTTAAATTACAATCAAGCAATGATTACTCAATTAATTAACTAACGATAAATTACTCAAGCAATGAAATGTTGAAAATCACTAGTCGGTTGCAGTATAGGACTGATGAATTGTTAAAACCTCTTGTTTCAATGAAGTTAGCAAAAATGTCGCATTTCCTTAGTTTTTAACAGCAATATTATTTTTCAGAAATAATTGATTGACGCGCCACTTGGAACTCCGAACGTGCATGTTTTTGCTGGTACTGATAAGAACAGTAGATAGCACATAAGACAATCTTCTTAATCTGTACTATTTCAGATAATAAATGATTGAAGATCAGTAAGTAATCTTGCAAGATATAGCTAGTGATGAAGTTCAGAATGGTTATGTTGAATGTGTACCAGATTTTGTGTTAGTTTCACAAAACCCAATGTTAAAAAAGCTCTATTAATGTGGAAATTATAAATTTACTTTTGTTTAAAAAAACTTTCGTCTGATAACTAGCGCATTCTAGGAGTATCACTGTAAAATGTTTCATATTATCCAATAGGTTTTATTTTTTAGGTAGAAGAATTGATTGTAATCTATCAAACAAAATAATTATTAGTCTGATCGGCTTACCTCTAACAGAATTGGATCATCTTCCTGTAGTAAAACATGGTTAAAGAAGAATCGCATAGCCGATGACTCAGTTTCTAACGTTGACTTTGATGTATTTTCTTACAGAAGTTTTAATGAGCGCGTCGTGATTTTTTGAATATTCGTTAAAGAGTTATGTCCTTCTAACGAGAAAAATCTTCAAAGGCTATTTTTCAAAAGGCTATGAGGTCGAAATTTTGTAACAATGTTCTTATAATGTTGCAAAGTAGACTTTAATTAAAATCGCTGCTGTCAAAGAAGATTTCAACCCTGTTTTTACCGATAATGCTCTTAATAAATTCAATAGACCCTCTAGTAAATGTGCACTTTCTAAATCTGTTAAAACAAAACCGGATAATTTTATTATTCTGCCTTTTATCCTCCTTTATGTTTGAAATTAGCTAATGTTTAAAATGTTTAAACTTTAGTGTTATCTTTAAACATGAGAATAAGTTTAAATTCCCCTCCACCAAGTCTCCCATTCGCAATCTTCGCAAATGGGTAATCTATAATGTTTCTTGCAATGATTGTCATTTACCTTATTTAGGCCAAACCAAAACAAATCGCTCAACCCGCTTGCAAGAACACTCCCGTTATATCTCTAATCAAGAAATTTCTAAATCTTCTATTGCCAAACATTCATGGGATTCCAGCCATTGTTTTATTTTTTTAAATGCTGAAATTATCTTTATTGCCAATGGCCCTCTGAATTAAACTTTCTTGAATATTTAGCTATTTATGTTAATCACGAATTTATAGTTAACGAAAAATCTAATTCCACCATGCTCTCTGCATCTTGGAAAAATTTGTTTAATTCAACCATATATATATATATATATATATATATATAATTTATTAATATTTTGGTATTTAATTTTATGTTTGTATGTATTAATAATTTTTATTCTTTGTTTTACTTTCACTTTTTGTCATTTTTATTTTATTTTTATTATTATTACATCTAATTTGTTTTGTAATTCCTTAATTAATTAATTAATTTTTTGTTGCTGTTTGTTTATGATACATGTAGGAATGACAGAACGGGACGCCAGCGCTTAGCAACAGAAATAAACTCAAACTGCTTAGCACCAGTCTTACTCAGCAGTAAATGGAGCAAGGGCAGCACTAGTTTTTTGTCATGTGTGAATTGTAGCTTGCTCAACGAAATCTCTTTGTAAAAATCTAGCAAACGTAGCTATTGTTATGTTATAAATTGAGAAGCGCTTGATATTGTGAGTCATTGCACTCAAACGTATTCTAACTCAATGTAATTTCCTATGCTGGACACGTTAGATTCGTTATTTAGCTGAGATGTCGTAAAATTGCTTAATCTTTTTATACTTGTAAATAATTCATGCACATTATAAAAAAGAATACTCATTAAAGAATGAGACTCAGCAAAGAGTTTTAATTGGATCTCCTCAAATTCCAATACTGTGTGATAAAACTGCAATAACATACATATTTTTTATATTTCTTCTAATTTCTTCTTACTTTATTGACTCTGTTTTTATCAAATTTTTTTCATTATTCTCCTTCTGTTCTGTGTTCTTCGGATAATTTACAGCTGTGATTGGCTGATGCCTTCTGCTCTGCTTTCGGCTGATTTCTTAGCTTGTTTTTCCTATTGACTGTCTCTTTAAATTGTTTTCTTTTCCCTCCATTTCCATTCATTCTTGCTCCTGCCCTCAAAGTTTTAGCACGTCTTCTTTGCACGAAATCGTCCTTTGCTGACGAAACAAGCAAACAAATATATTTCAAAAGGATTGGTGCATTCGTTATGTTTTGGTGTTATTAAGAAGTTTTGTGCTTTTATTAAATACCCTAATGTTGGACAACATTTCATGACAATATTGCAAACATTGGCACAGACGTAAAACAATCAAATTTGTTTTCCTGATCTACTACGAATATTTTTTCCGCATCTTCAAATAATCGAAATACCATTGCTAAATAGTTCTTGCCATTATTCATGTAATATTGCCAATAAGTAATCACCCTAATGTTAGTTGAATTTTTCATACCAATGTTGGAAATATTGGCCGAGACGTAAACCAATACAAACATGCCTTTTTCTGCTACTAGCAATCATTATTTTGCATCTTTTAATCAGAATTATTTTTGCTTAGATAGAACATTAATTTCCTATGAAAAATTCTTTTTCATTGTGCTTTTAAATTAATTGTAATAGCATATAATTGCTTAAAAAATTTTCTGATTTTATATGCATGTGTATTTAAATGCATTAATATATTTTAATGAATCAAAAAAGGTGGAATTATTATTCTGTATTACAGCAATATATAATATTTTGTATTGAAAATAAAATTCTTTAGTAACACAGTTCAATAATTTAGATTTTTCTAAACGCGCAGTAAAATTTTTATAATGATGAAAAACCAACGATGATTCCTTTTTTTTTAGCTATTTTATCATGTTTTTCATTTTTCATATCATTATATTTTTGAAGATAATGAGCTTTAATGAGTTCATTAATTTTTAAAGTAAATATGTTTGCGTCTCAAGACGATATGTAATCAAAAATAAATATATGAAACCGTTTAAAAAAAGATAATAGAACAAAAAATTATTTTAAAAAAACAAAATCGCTTCAAATACTGTTTTTTTCTCCACATAACTTTAGATTCATTAAAGATAATTATATATTAAGCCACTTTATTTGCGGTTTCTACAATACATTAATTTTTAGTCTCTTTAGTCTTAGCGTAGTGTAACATATTTTAAATAAATATTTTGATATTGTAGTAAAAAAAAAAAAATAACAAAATATTTGAAAAGTGGTTAATGATATCTTAGAAAGACCAGTTATACCAGAAAAATAAAACATAAATATAAAAATATTCGTTCCTTAAAAAAGTTCTTAATATTTTTTATATAATAATTTTTATTTTGTAGATACAGATTACAAAGTTTGAATATCAGGAACGTGTTAAAGGATATCAAGTAAATTACATACAAAATATTTTAAAGAAGTATCATGCGAAAAATAACTATTAATCTTTGATAATTTTTCAATTTATTTCCCATGGTGTTTCATTTTTCCATACACATTTCAATGTATAGTAGTTTTTTTAGAACTTTTAGCTTTGAGTGGGTGCAATTAAATTTTTTGCTCAGGCTGGGGCGTGACAGATTGTTTTGGGGAGAAGTTACGTTATTAAAAATGCTAGATTTTTCATAACACTAATAGGAGCATATTATAAGGCATTATCAATCAGTCGTAAAGATTAAATTTTAATTTGGGTATCATTTTTGAGCCCAGAATTTTGAAAAAATCACGTTTTTGGTAAAATTCGCGGCGATGCGTAACATAAAAAATTAAATAACATATTCTGTAGGATTGCACTGATTGGAAACGGACTACAAATTTATTCAAAAAATCTTTTTTTTTGTTAATTTTTTAATCTTTTTTAAATAATTTAATTTCATAAAATTATAACATTTATAAATTAGTCTAGAGTGATAGAAATGGATAATTGCATAAACATTGTTCATATGTCGCATGTCCGGATTGAATTGCATTTTTATTTCTTTCCTCAAATTTTAGTGGTACTTTATCTGTTAAAAAAACCACTGAACAATACATAATAAGTTGTCTCCAGTTGCTACAATAAAACAAAAAAGAAAAAACCATGTGACGTACATAGATTATGAAACACTCTCCTACGCTTCTAGAATATTTTAGCGCGATTTCTTTCTTTGATACGTTGAAAAAGGCAAAACTCAATTTCAATAACTATTTAAATTTATTTCTGAAGCTCTATATATATATATTTGTAGCTTTCTGCACATACAAGACAGTATGCTAAAATTTCTCTTAACTTTCATATGAATATAACAATTGGAAATTCAATTTCAACGTTCATAGATTGTAATGTATTCGCGTTATTTTGAGCGAATCTGTAAGTGATCCTTAGATTCTGTACACACACAGTAAATTTATTTCAACTACAAAACACATAAATAAATTCTCATACATATATCCCAATGTGTTAACTTTTTGGGGAGCAACCGTATACATGATTTTATTTATATTCAATAAGCATCTCTTAGTACATAAACACAAATCTGTATAGCACAGTTTAAAACATACTTTACAATTCTTGTACATAGACGGTAATGCTTAGAAATTATTTTATGCAGCCCTGTATTTCATCTATAAAATTTACACACACCATGAAATATATTAAAATTTATTTAAGCTCAAAAATCCATGTAACAGATGGAAATGCGTTCCTAACAATTATCGATATGTAGAAAGTACCGCAACCGATATATTTTGTGTGTACGTGTAGATGAAAAATAAATACAACACACACCGTATTCTATAGAAAGGATGCTGTAGTGTCCCCAGTAACGTATAATGACTTTTTTATGTTTTTAATAATGTAACATAATTAAAATACACAGCAAAAAAAATTTCTATCGATCATAATGCATTGGAATTATTTCGTGTGTCCCTGTAGATGAAGTGTAAATGAACGTTATAACACTCCATTTTCTAAAGAGATTGTCTCATAGTAAACCTTATTAACATATACCGATTCATTACAAGCCCCAAAATATTTAGGAAAGTTAGATAGATAGTGGATAGACACCAGAGCGACAAATCGAAGTCATAAGCACTATTAAACTCTGCTGGTAGTGTTAATGGCTTTGCAGAAAATCTAACATAATCTTTCAGTCACTAAAGGTTTACGTCTGCTGATAAAAGTATAGCTGCCCATTTAAGCACCATATTTGTTTGCGCCATGCAATCAAGTACCACTCGTAATGCGTGCGTTATGTAATAGAAAGATTATTTATTGCTGAATAACCTACACTCGGACGGACGTATATGGTAGGTGGAATGCGATGGACAGACCTGAAAATGTATCTATTTTCTGAAACATTCCAACAATCAAGCATTTCCGAAGGTAGTAAAGAGGATACATGCTGAGGAATATTTGCTGATGTATAAGTATATGAATACCGTATTTACTCGTGTATAACTCGCACACCATACTTTACAAGAAAAAATGGCGATTTTTTTTATCTCGTATATAACACGCACCATAAATGCTGCGCCAGTGATGACGAGGACAACAGCAGTAGCGGTAATGAGAACTGCTAATTAGCGTCTAAATAATGTTACTAGCGCTGTTGTATTAAAAAGTGCAAGGAGTGAAATAAAGATGCAGCTGATGTTTTAATTTCTTCTTTGAATACATTTCTTGATACATGTGTATACCCTGTAATTATATCCAGCAGTAACAAAATATTCCGTGTATAAAACGCAAATAAGTTTTTTGCCCTAAATTTTTGAAAAAAAAGTGCTCATTATACACGAGTAAATACTGTAATTAATACTAATTTGCAATAATGTAGAGGATAAATAGAATTACAATTAACCATATTTTTTTAGTTTTTTAGTCTTTCTTTTTATCGACTTTTGTTGAACTTTCAATAGGAGTTTTAAAGAGAAGTTCTTATTTTCATAGCTAAAAAGTAAGTTGCGTCTTAGAATGGAGTAAATATAGTAATTTTTTATCACGATTTGTATTTTTTTTTAAATATTATATCGGTTTATTGATAAAGTGAGATTTCTTTATGCGACTTTAAACGAAATTGTTCATACAAATGGTTTGTAGTATGTTCATTTTCTAAGCATGTCCACTCATAACTCTTGAACTTGAGCGGGTGTCCGATTATGATGCTATTATTTTTAAGATTCTTGCACTGCAGATAGTCTCGTTGTAAAATCATTAGGTTATAAAGGTTATATGTTTCTCTGGCTGTTTTCATGATTTATTTGACTTTATAGGCTTCAACGTTTGGAAAAATTAACGAATAGTCCCGAAATTTTGAGGCACACAGAACTACTGAATGTTTTTAAAACAGTCGTCGTATTGTGTAATTTTTGTTTTCAGGAACTCCTCAAGAATTTAATATATTGTCATCTACTGTGTGTCAAAATAAGCTATATTCACAACAAAGAATTTTAAAATGGATGTGGATTACATTCCTTCTTCATGTCGGGTAACCAGATTTTATTCGACTTCAACCTGACCCGCCGTTTGGGTCGGCAATAATTTGTTCCGTTGCTTGTCGGGTCAATTAGGCTTACGTTTAGACTTCTGCTGGTTGGGTTTTGTAACCAGTTTTTTCAAAATTATGTCTACATTAGTGTTTAAGGTAAAAAATCTATCTATTGGATTTTAAATGAGTATATGAATGTTTTTTTAACCATAAAAGATAAAATTGATTTTCGAAATATAATAGCAGTGTAGTTTTTCAAAATAGCATTAAAATATGGATGAATGCTTTAAAATATGGGGTTGCAATTAGTTCGATTCGGCTAGTCTTCGTACAGGAATTTCAAGTTTGGGTCCACACTATAAACGGCATTTTCAAAACTGAGCACAAAATACTCAAATCTGTGTATGTCTCATATTAAAAATGGCTCCGAATCAAAATTACTCAAGTTTGAAACATGTATATACTCATTTCTGAAAACATGCACACACGTAAGAATAAAACATCATGTGATCATATTTGAGTATGTTCATGTTTCAAAAATGGGTAGTATGAACTGATTTCTATGTGCTCATTTTTGAGTATTTCGAATGTTTCAAAAATTAGTTTGAACTGATTATAATAATTTTTGAGTATGTCCATCTTTCAAAAATGAGTATGAACTGACCTGTATGTGCTCAGTTTTGAATATGTCCATGTTTCACACATGAAGATGAACTTACCTTTGTGTGCTCAGTTTTGAATATGTCCATGTTTCAATATTCTGAGTATTTCTGGTATTTCAGAATCGAAAGTATTGGGTCGTCATATTTGAAACAAAAAGTTTCATAACAAAATCAAAACTTCGATTTACTCAGATTTGAAAGTGTCATTTTTCTCAGTGTTGGTATTGTCCTATTCAACGTGTATAACAACACAGAATTGTCACGAACACTAAGGTAAAAAAGAATCTCTTGAACTCGTTTTTATTTTTTGTTAAAAACTACTTGCTAGTAATAATCCTAAAAAAGATCAAAACTAAACCAGGCAAAATACAATTAACCAGTGTAACGTTCGCTTTAAAACTCTATTGGGATTTCGAATTTTGTCATATCAGTTATAAAAAAAGTTTCACTAATATTTACTTTAATAAAATCAATGTGCTTAAATTTAAAAAATAATTTTCAATATAATTTATTGTCTCTCTATTAAATTCACTAGAGGTATAAAATAAAGACAATAACTGCATATGCTTGTTATATCTGAGTAACATTTTTAGTGGTAATTATCACTGATATCTAACTGAATTCTAATTCAGGATCAACAATTATTTCAATTTCAGATATAAAAAAAGAAGTGTTTTTAATGGAAAAATGAGTCATGTACTTACTACTGTAACAATTTCTTATGCATAAGAAATTTCCTTACACACAAAGAAAATTTTACGGAAAGTGCTTATCATTTCATAATATAGTCTGACATTGAAAAATGAAAAATATGGGATGGAACTTAACAGATTACAGCTTTTAAAAAAAACCAAATAGGAAGATATTTATTTAAGTCTATACATTATTTATTTTACCCCTTGGGAATTAGATACAAAAATATATATAAAGCATGAAAAATGCATCCCTTTCATGAAAACATAAAATACTTTCAAAAATATAAATCTTGTGTAAGCAAAGAATATAAGGAATAGGAGGAATATTTATAGCTGAGCGATTTACATGAGAAAAATGACATCTTCAACGATAAAAAATTCAAAATTCTTGAAGAATTCATAAAAGTTCATTAAATTGAGCTGCAGTTTTCAAACAAATTTCATACGAAACTACATATTTCCTATTCGACGATTTAGAACTGATATAGGAGCGAAAAAAATAACAATACTAGTTTCGAAAGTTAGTCGAAAGGTGGTCAACACATTTCTGAAGATAGCATAAAAATTCCGTAGTGAAAAAAAAGAAGAGTTTGTCGCTAACCAATTTTTTCTAAATTCTGATCATTGTTGGTCAAATTATCTCCAGACAGCCATATTTATCATATCTAACAAATAGCATACAGTCAGAAATTTAGTACTTTAAAAGCCATGGCACCGTTTTCTTCCAAATGCTCCATACTTTACAGTACCCAAACACATTTAAATTTTAAATTTACGCGGTTTTTATGACAGAGAAACTAAAATTTGTAATTAAGGTAAATTTGGCATGACAAACTGAACGAGAAACAGATATCTAATTAGTCTTTTTGAAAATTTGAATGCTTGTATAAAAAGAAATTTATATACATGGTTATATGCAGAATTTATATACAAAAATTTATACACATGCTGATGACCAATTGTTGATTCCTAAACCACCAGTTTTAGAGGCAAAAGTTCAAATATTAAAAACGTTTAAAATGCTCATCTTCATCACATGTCAATCCGTTTATATCAAAATGGTTACTTTTTTTTTAAAAAAAAGTTACAAAATTCACATTTTTATAGGATCTCTGGGTCCTAAAATTATATTTAGAAATGAAAAACCTCTCGCATACATTAACAAGTAAAACAGGAAGAATCCTTAATTCTACGAACAAAAGATACCAATTTTTGATGCTTTGAATTTTATGAATTTTCGGCGTTTTCTGGTACGAAGGAAAAGGCGTTTATTAAGCCAGAAAACACTGAAAATTCATAATATTCAGAATATTAAAACTTAGTGTTGTTGTTGTTGATGTTGTTGTTATACAAAAATTTAATTTTTATTGTTGTAAGTGTTAGAGATGGAGAAAGTTTTTGTAAACATAACATATATGATACAGAGAGCTGATGTAAAGTTAAGTTTAGTAACTTAAAAATAAATTAACTCTTTTAAGATAAATTGATTTTCATGTGATGAAAAAGTACATTTGAAATATTTTTGCAATCGTTATTTTAGAAGTATATCCATAAAATTAACTGTTCATGAATTGCCTGGTCACCAAAATATAGAAGGACGGAAACTTGAAATATAATAGGAGTATATAAAACCATACTCTGTTTAAATAGATTTATCCAGCTACTTTTAATCTAGTTTTATGAATATATTTCCTAATGTACACATTCACCTCATAAAAAAATAATTATTAAAACCATTTTGTAAATTTTCACAGCGTTTTTTGGTCGTTTAACGTTATCAGAATCATAGACAATTTAAAGATCCAAAAATTTACAGTGCACCCGCTAACGTCCGTTGTCACTCCAATAATTTCTGAACGACAAGACCTATAGCTATAACATTGGGGTCTAGGTATCGTAAAGTTGCCATGCGCTACGCAAGAAAGCTACTTACAGCGCCACCTAGTAGCTAAATTTGGAGTTAGCGTTCTTATTTCAGAAACGGTACGCGATACGGGAAAATAGTCAACTACAAAGTTGTTCAGCGTCATCGATTTATTACAAAAAAATATCTTGCTCATAAAAATTATACAAACGAAAATCACAAAGCGCTCATATGTTTGATCGCGTTGTACAAAACTGCACTTATCGGAAATGAGACTCATCTATTTGTGATAATCAAAATCCTTCAGCAACAATACACATCTGGAGATGGGATTGCACTTCCCGCTGCATATTGTACAACATTGCAGGTGACACGCCGCCGGCACAACCAGCCGTAATATATGGTTTCAATGTTTCTGCAATGTTTCTGGAGGAATTGCATACACTTGCTGTTTCATGTATCTGCACCATTTATACAAAATAGAAAAAAATACTTTTTCACGGTATGTGATATTAAGATTTATTTATGTAAAGATGAATACTGTATATCAACTGACAATCGAAACTCTGGAGTGTGACCTTATCTCTTTTCTTCCACATTATGTCGCGTTACAATTTTGGGAGTTTCGACGCCTTCTACTTTTAACATTACTTTACGAAAGGTGTCTTCTCTTACTAAATCGATGATGCTGAACAACTTTGTAATTGACTTTAGCCGACAGGTGGCGCTATAAGCCGTTACCTTGTGTAGCGCAGGGAAACTTTACTATACCCAGATCCTACCATTATGACTATAGCTCTTTCCTTTCGGAAACTATTGGGGTGACAACGGACTTTAGCGAGCACACTGTATATCAACGTTATTTTGTTTCTAATATAACAGAAATTGTCATATTGTTTTGTTTTTTTGTATTTCTTTTATGAATGAGTAAATTTAAAACTGCCATTAAAGATATTATTTGTTGTTTTCAACAGTTGTTTAGTAATTAAAAGGAAGCTGCTTTTACCGATTCTATTCAGTAGCCCTTGACACTTTCATTCATTTGCATAAATCTATAAATATCTGACGTACATCAAATTAGAAAAAATAATCACAGAAAGGTTAATACAATACAAATGCTGCATAATCTGTCATAAATGATGTTATTCACCTTACACAATAAATACTTAAAATATAGTTATCTTCGAAGATATTTTAATGTTCAGAGTTGTAAAAAAAATAAGAATGAGAGATAAAAATGCTTTAACATGTGATTCACATTACAAGCAATCACTAATCTTTAAAAATATATTGGCTCAAGTTCAAGTAAGTGTTTTTTAAATGACAGACTTTAATAGTATTTAAGACTTTACAAGATGTTCGGACAGAGAAATATGATAAAAATATGGAGTTACATAACAGATTGAAATCATTTCAAATTGATATATATACATGTTAGAGAATTTATATTTTCCTCTCTACACCTAGAGGCAGACATTCCAGAATGAATATTGAAAATATTGTTTTTGACTTAAAACCTAAAAGACAGTGTGGGTATAAAAGATATATAACTTCAATATTTCACTGAAGAAGTATAAAAGTTATATAACTTCCATATTTTTCTGAAGAATATTAAATATAAATTTATGCATAGAGCTAAATCACAATATCAGTATGTTTCATCTGAATTTAAAAAAATATAAATCTAGATTATGGGCTGAGGTGTATAATTTAAGATAAAAAAACCGTATTAGAACTAAACTCTTATATATATTAACATAAAAATATTTACAAATGGTAGCTTACTACAGTTATCCTCACAAATTTACGACTCTAAGAAAGCAAAATGACTCATATTATTCCATTCACCGAAACTATATCTTTAAAAATATTACTCTCAAGTTAAAAAAAAAAGTCCGCCTTTACGCATCAATATCTTTAAGTGAATTCAGTAATAATTCCTTATAATATTAGAAGAAAAATTATTGGGTAATAACAAAGTCTTTCCTTGATTACAAAATGTTAGCGCTTAATAACTGCTGAAGACAGTAAGTTATTTTTTTTATTTTTGAACCAAAATTATTGAAAAGTTAAAAAAAAAAGTTTTTATTTAAAAGTTTTTGATTAAAAGGTTTTTTTTTATTGTTGACCAGTTTGTGCAACTAATGCATAAGCGTAAGTACTTAATTGTTAATTTGGTAGAGGAATTTAAAAGGATGGACGAACATCATAGTCGCCATGCTCTTTTCTTATTGACCAAAAAAGTAGTTATAAACGACAACTTTTGGCCATTCATGAAAATTGGGAAGAACAATCGTTTTGCACCTGGAAATGAAAATGTGATGAATCCCGAAAAAAAAAGTTGTTTTACTATGTTTTGAGGGGCAAAAGAAGGGAATTTAAATTAAAGGGGACACTCAAACTTTTTTACGTAGGTCAAGTGAGGTATTGTTTCTTATGTGTTGTTTAATTCTGAATGGAATGACGCTATTTAGAAGTCGATACGATCATTTTTTATAAAGTTACGGCACGTTATATGAATAAGAAGACGAAAAATATAGGTAAAATAGGTACAGCTAAATTAGGGTTTTACAGCAACTACTGCTCGCCATTCACGAAAATTTGGAAAGAACATCGTTTTGGCACTACAAAAAATTCCGATGAATCCCCGAAACATAAAGTTGTTTTACTATAGGGGAGGAGAAAAAGTGTGCCTGCAAAAGGGGAGGGCAAAATGATGCATTTTAACTCGGTAAAAGAGAAACTCAATTTTTTTTAAAAAAATAGATCGATTTGTGGTATAATTTACCATGTATTTTTTTAAAATTCTGAATCGAATGGCACCATTCTCAAATCGATACAATCCCTTTTACAAAGTTACGACAGGTTTTATGAATGAAAAGTCCAAAATTAAACTTTATAAGAGCGCACAACATTATTACACTTATTTTACATTCAAAACATGTTCATTATATCATATTGAATAATATTAACCCGTTTAAATTGTCTTCAGAACAGCAGTATTCAAAATACAGGTCATCCGAGTCTTTTTCAAGGTTATATTGAAGTTTTGGATATAAAATATATGTTAAAAAGTTGTGCTCTTTCATAAAGTATTGTTTTGGACTTCTTCCGTAACTTTGTAAGAAGTGCTTGTGTATCGACTTGGAAATAGTATCATTCGATTCAGAATTACAACAATACTCCACTCGGACCTACATAAAAAGTTGATTCCTCCCCCCACTGTGTTAAAATGCCACCTCTTGTACCAAGAGTACAGTTGCCACCCTAAACTGTAGTAAAACAACTTTATTTTGGGGGAGACACTTTGGATATTCATTTCTAGGGCCGAAACGAAGTTCCTGTAAACACATATTTTACCTGCAGTAAATTTAATTTTCGACTTTTTATTCATAAAACTTGCCGTAACTTTGTAACAAATGGTCGTATGGATATGTGGACGGTGTAATTTGATTGAAAATTAAAATAAACGATACCCTACTTGACCTACTTAAAAAAAAAATACTTCCCACACCCGGAATTAAAATACAACCAATCACCCCAACAAAAAAAGGGGTAAAACAACTTTATTTTGGGGGGATTCATTGGGTCTTCATTTCTATGGCCAAAATGAAGTTCTTCCCAAATTTTGGTAAAAGATCATGAATTGTCTCTGAAAAACCATATTTTACCTATACTATTACTCATTTTGATTTTTTTTTTCATTTTCAGGGACGATGTGTCTGTGCGGAGGATATATCAAAGGCATCTTTGCCACCATAGTCCGTGATATTGTAACCCTCAAACCTACGTTAACAGATACTGTGTCTAGGGTTACTGAAGAAATGGTGGTCATTACTTTTAGACAAGTAGAAAATGGCTTTTTCGAGCAAAGGAGGTAACTCTGAGCTGCAAAGTAGACGAATGTTGAAATTTATCAAACTAACTGGACTTGCTACAAACTGGATTACTCTATTTACAACTAACAAAAATAAACATACATTGTTTTATAATAGTTTCTGTTCAATAGCACAATGTAACTTTTTTTTTATCAGAAAAGATTTTATGCATCACTTTCTTTGACCGAAAAACCATTAGGCTTTTAACCATTAGTACGATAAATGAATACGATATACGATATACTATGTATATGTATATTTGTGTTAAAAAAAACAAAAACAAAAAAAAAAAACTTTTTAATTTTAAGTATTTAAAATTATATTATGTATTTCGACGTGAAATACAATATATACATATAGCATAAATAGCAAATTTTTATTTTTGTTTGTTTTCTACTTTTTTCTACCTCTGGAAGTCTACACTCTAAAATTGGGAGGAGTGAGAAGTTGACTCTTTGGAAGAGTGAGAGGCATTTTCACTCTTTTTGGAGTGAATTTTATAAAAGTACACTCTTTAAAGAGTGGAATTTTTCACTCCTTAGAAAGGAGTGAAATATGTCACTCCGTTGTCGAGAGTGACTGTCTCACTCTTTGACAAGAGTGAAATATTTCACTCCGTTGAATAGTGAAAGCCTGGCATTATATAATTTTGTACATATTTATTTATTGAGATAATGAAATTATCATTTTTCCTTTTTCTTTTTAGGTAGATTTCGTAAGAAATGCTACCTATTACATTCTCCCCTATGTTGGAATTTCTGAAAATTTTTGCAGATCTACGACGATCATGACCCCTAGAACCCCAAACCACCCCCCTGTTCAAAACTTTATCTATCCATTTATCTGTCTATATAGCTATATAATTTTTTTATGGACACGATAACTTCAATAATTCTGCACAAATCTCTTCCAAACTGATACACTGCAAATAGAGGTGTCTTAAATTCAGACGCATATGTGACTGAAAAAGAAATTTAGACACTTAAGTGTCTGAATATGAAATTTCAGACATCATAGATAACTAAATTTGAGACACATAAGTGTCTTACTATGATCATTTTTAAAATAAACTGATAAAAATGTCTGAATAATAGTGATATGTCTGAAATTAAGACATTTAGAAATTCAGACACTTAAGTGTCTGAATGCGATACTGTATATTACTGTGTGGTGACTGTATATACAATTGCATTGCAATATTATATGTCAACACCATCAGAAAATGTTTTTCAATGGAGGAAAGATGTTTAAAATGTATTTTTATCCACTAAATTTCGTATTAAGTAGTGAAAGAAACGGTTACCCACCCAAAAATTCTAAGACATATGAATGTCGGTAGAAAGAATTGAGGGGATTTGCAAGATTTGGAGATGTGCCTGGGGTCCACAGCTTAGTTCGCTTTTCTAAAATGCAGAATATAAACATGAAATAGGCTACATTAAGAATTTGTTGTCGTAACTCCTCGTTCAAGACAATTTTTAAAAATATCTACATTAAAAAATAGAAAAATTTAACAATTAAGAAATATTAAATATCGAAAAATAAGTTTCTAACGATATTTTTCAAAATAGAGAAATTAAACTGTTTTTTTTTTCGTCCTGAATAACCCCCCCCCCCCCCCCCCCGCCTCCCGGTTTAAGATAAATCAAAAGAGGAACAGAATTAAAATTGTCTTCTGTGTTCAGAGAAGAGTCTCTGATGAAAAATTTTTACTAACATTTTTTCTTCAGCTATAAATTATTATATTTCCATTTGGAATAAAAAAAATCATATTTTTTAATAATCAAGCATAAAGAAAATAAAATAAATTAAATTTCAAAATACTGAGAGGGGCAACGGCCTCCACTGTCCTCCTGCTGACACTTATGTTTTATGAAAATTCAATAGTTATTTGCAAGTATTACGACGAAATCTTTAATTAAACTATGTTTTATAACTTTTTAAAACTATAATAGTAATTAAACTCAAATAATTTATAAATATCAGTGTTCGTAAATTGATAAATGCAAGTTTCATTACGAAAAATATACCAAATAAAGAAATTGAAAAGTTTCTAATTTATTCTCCTACAACGGTTTATTTCTCGCTGATAAAAAGTAATGAGATCAAAAAGCTCTTCATATTATAAACCTAGGGTGAGTCAGTGACAACGCTAAATTAAAAATGCTGACGTCACTTATTTTCTTCTGTTAGTAGACGTTGGTTCGTTGACGATTTGGCGCGTTAAAAGAAGCAGTTCTTTCAATGATTTATACTTGTTTGACGAAGTTTGTTCAGATTTTTTATGGAGCCCTGTTTTAACTACATATTTATATTGTGGTTGTGCGTGTAATAGTGCATTTTTTGTTCTTCAGATTTATTTAAATCGTTAATATTTGATTAATTAAGATTCCGTTTCTGAAGAATAAAGTTCTTGTGAAATAACAAGTTCTGGAATGCCATGGTTTAAATGGTATAATTATCAAAATAACATATGATAACGATATGATAACATATGAATAACGATATGAATAGCATATGATAACATATATGAATTACGATATAAAAATTTTCTTCAATATATATATTTTTTATTTTTCAACATTCATATGCATACTTAAAGAAGGATATAAGATCAAGAAAAGGTGCTTTTTTTTCGCGTTATATTTGTACAAAATGGATTTACAATTTTATGGATATTTTACAAAGGTAAGAGTTCTTGCGCGATTATTTACAAAAATATATTTTTTATTTCGAAATGGAAATTTTACGTGAATATTATTACTTCTGTAATATTAATTATTTAAATTAGTACCTTTTTAAGAATAATATGTATTATCTTATGTGTATATTTTTATATCGAATAAATATTTTTCAGTGTTACAAGAATTGTGTTTATTTATTATTATTTATGTATTTATTTTTTTATTTTCTACTTATATCATTTCCAGGATTAACGATCTTGTTTAATAATCCTTAAACCATCCACTTTATAAATAAATGTTTTTTTTTTATAGTAAGTAAACTGATTATTGCTCGAATACATAAAAGCAGAGGATTGCTTTTATTGCTTCTATTCGGACCCATATTTGGCAATATTTTTCGTATTATATTTTTGCCAAAAAAAAAAAAAAAAAAAAATACTCTTTTTTTTTTTAGCTTAAAATTTTATATTTTGATTTTGCAAAATTTCAAATATTGAAAAATAATATTAATATTGATTTTTCGATTACTTCCGGTAAAAAAGTGATTTCAGATTTTAATTTGAAATTGGAAAAAGGTAACTGTTTTATACTATTTACTTACGTAACTACATTTTTCACATAAAATTGCTGGGGATTTTTTGTAAAGTTTATTTATGCATTTACATGAAAGATAAGAAAATAACAATTGTATATGATAAAATGTACTATATAAAGGAAAAATTATCTTGAAGCTAGAAAATATTTCTCCTGCATGTTATTAAAAAATATATATCTAATTTTCTAATGACAGTTTAGTAACTCTGGTATTACCATCTGATGTATATAAGAGAAATTACTAACATGACAACATAATTTAAAGTATAAAGTTATTAAATGATATTGTATTAATGTGTTTTTCAGTTGTAATTTTCAGTTACAGGTATTGCTGGTATGATTTCGCATATGAATTTTTATTTTTAATGACAAATCATTTAATTCTGTAACACATTATAATTTTGAAGTTAATGTTTTCATGTTAACAAAATGAAATATATATATGGGAAATGCTATGGACATTTTAGCTTCAAGATAAAAAAAAAAGTTGTTTAGTAAATTTTAATATACTCTTAACATTTTTACAAAAAAAAAAAAAAAAAATCTTTGTTATCTATTTATTTATTTTTATTTATTTATTTATTTTAATAAGAAGGGCTCGTAACACCAGCGTGGTTTTTATGGATGTTAATATTTGAATAAAAATATAAAACATTCAGAAAAAGAATGAAAACTTGATTTTTCCTTATTATTATTATTATTGAACTATTCTATTCAAATGTGAAAATCTTTTAAAACCTACTTAAAGGATAGAAACTTGTACTTTCTACTAAGAAAATGAACTGCAAAATGAATTTATGCAGTTAAAATTCTCAATAGTGGTTACCTCGGAACTGCTAGAATTGTTCTCTATATACCTCCATTTAGCGAACTATAAATCAGGTTTGGGTTGCTTCCAGAAGCACGACCTGATTAATGCATGGGCAAACGCTTCTCCGGCTATGACCCTATCCCCTCTGATTTTAGGTGCCTCCCAAATTTGACATTTCTTTCAATATTTTAAACTTATAGAGTAGGATATACCGGACATTTCGAGACTACAAAATTTGTCTACTATTCCGAGGTGTCCACATTTCTGATGTAAAAATATTCAAACATGTATGTGTTGTGGATTGAAAAGGTTTCGCTAAATAGAGGTGTCCACTTTTCACTCTAAAATTGGACACTTCCGAATAGCGGAAAAATTCTGTGGTCCCGAGGTATCCACTGTTGAAAGATTTTACTGTTTTTAGATAAATATATTTTTTGTTTTCAATCTTATCTTACTGTAAAAGCTCAAAACATTGAATATAATCAGTACAATGTCGAAAGAGATTTAAAATATCAGCTTTACGAAAATTGCATACTAAATTTTAGGCCTCATAAAATCGGGTGTGTGTGAGGGGGGGGGGCAGGTAGTGCCATGGGCCAGTTTGCTCATGCTTTAATCAGGTTCTTCTTCTGGAAAAATTACCAGCTCTGCTTTGTGGTAAAATATATTCCCATTTATTGAGGATACAATGTGGTCAAATATGGCTCCATTTAATGCTTAAAAAAATGTGGTCAGAAATGGCTACTTATTACCGACAGATCAGAGCACGAAAATGGCCGCAATTCAGACGTTTCAAATGTCTTAAATTCAGACACAAATAAGTGTCTTAAAAAATTAAGATACTTTAAAGTGTTTCTTTTTTTAACCATCCGTTTCAGCGGATGGTTAAAGTGTCTTAAGTGTCTGAATTTCAGACATTTCAGTTTACAGTGTACATATAATCAAGGGACATAATATCTCGGTCATGTTCGTTAATGGGCAAAATAGAAATAGAGAGGGGGGTTGTGAAAACAGAAAAAAACCCATAACTTCTTAATTATGAAACGTATCAAATCCGTTTATTACTTACTTAAAGTTATAATTACTTCCAGGAAAAGGGCCAAAAATTTATGTATGACAGATTTTTGATATCATTAAAAATGGCCTCAAGGGGGGAGGGGGGCGGAATAGGAGTTTAAGAAGAAAAAAATTCATAACTTCGGTCAATTCACAAGATATCCATCCGCTTCTTGGAAAACATAAAAAAAAAATTGAATGCACTTAAAATAAAATTTAATATAAAAAGCATACCTTTTATTATACACGTGAAATACCACTGCTTCGATGGATCGATGTTGTCTTTTTTTTTCTTTTAAACATTTCAATATTAATTTTGCTTTTTGACCATAAATGTAAAATAAATATATGTGGAGAATTGATATTTTATCTTTTTTGTACTACTATTTTTTTTTAATCATTGTTCAGCACTATATAATGCGGTTATTTTATTTTTGTGGCAACACTAATTTGAGGAAAAATTTTGCATATAAAAACAATGCCGATTTAATTTTTAATTAATAGCAATATTTAATCAAAAACCATGTTTTAACGAAATGTGGGAGTAGTACTATGTCAGAAGCTGCTTCAAAAACCTTTCGAAGGAGGCTACCTCATTTCTTGTGTGTTTCGTAAATTCATAGAAAAAGGGATGTTGACAACAGAAATAATATATATGATTTTAGAATAATAGGACTTTGCAAAATAGCGCTAATTTACTGAAAAGTACGGTCAAAAGATAAGAGTTTATATTTAAAACAAAAATTAAAGTGAAATCACACATTGTTAGTCATAGAATATCCATCTATTAAATAGTTATTAATAAAACTTTAAAAAAAATTAAAATACAGTAAACAATAATGTTTGATTAGATTTAAATTCATTAGCAATTAATACAGAGATCTAAAGATTTAAAATTTGAATTACACATGAAAAAAAATATAAAATAACGTACATCACAGGAATTATTAAAATACTAAATACAACTTAATGGGTATTTGAAAAGGAAAGAAATAATATTAACTGATTAAGATTTTGGTTAATTACTTGCCCTTATGGGCATTTTAAAACTATCATGTCTTTATAAGGCATGCAATGAAAGCAAACACAATAGTGATAAGCTTGGAATAAAATATTTTAGTTTTCTGTCAGTAATATAATTTAATTCATTATGTAACTCTAATTGAATTTTTCCTTAAGAGTTCAATTACTGTTACAAACTATGAATTAAGTAAATATTGAAAATAAAGTACTTTATTCCAATCTTTACCACGCTTGTGTCTATTTTCATTGCATGCTCTAAAATATATGATTCTTTTAAAATGCCCATAAAAGAAACATAAAAAAAAAATAATTCACTCCATAAAAAGTGAACATTCACTCCTATGAAAGAGTGGCTATTCACTCCTGTCAGGAGTGATAAATCCACTCCTTTTGCAAGAGTGAATAGTCACTCCTATGAAAGAGTGATTATTCACTCCTATCAGGGTGAAAATAACCACTCTTTTTGCAAGAGTGGATAGTCACTCCTCTGAAAGAGTGAGTAACCACCCCTGTTTAGAGTGAATATTCACTTCTCGGGAGTGAGTATTCACTCTTTCAGAGAGTGAACAATTTCACTTTTGCCTAGAGTGAATAGTCACTCTAAAGAGGTTGGGCAAATTTTGACTCTGCGATAGAGTGAATATCCACTCCTCCGGAGTGAATAGTCACTCTTTCTTATTTAGAGTGTAAGTGAATCAATTCGCTTAATAATCCCGAACAATAAGCGAAGAAAAAGTATTATCATTTACTTTGAACGGAAAATAAAGACTCACAAACAGCTCAATATGCTTTTCATATGTAAAAGATTCTTTTTAATGCAAATTTCAACATATTTTATTTAAAGTACTTAAAGTTATATTATGTATTCCAGCATGCAATATGAAAAAAAAATATTATAGAGCTTAACAAAATACAGATGTTTAAAATGGAAAAAGAAGCAATTTTATTTTTTTTTCACTATTCTCTCTATTCCTGGAAAGCTAAGTGAAATCAGTGCATCAATAAATCCTCACAATATAGGGAGAAAACTTGTTACCCCTTGCTTTGAAAGGAACAGAAATAGAAGTCTCACAAATAGAATTGTAAGTATTGTTTTAAAAAACGTCTGAAATTATTTTTTTCTAAATGAAACTTTTTTGTATGAAATTTTTACAATGAATTCCAGTATAAACTATAAAACAAATGGTAAAACTTAACAGATTACAGCTGTTCAAAAAAGTAATAACAAGTTATTTATTTTTGTCTGTTTACTACTCTTTCTATCCCTGAAAGGCTAATGTATGTTCATCAAAAAATATGAGGCATGAAAAATTCATCGTTTTCATGGAATCATAAAATACTTTTAAAATATGACTTGTGTTTTTGAGAGTGTATTTCGATTGAAAGAAGAATTGTAAGTTCAGCGTTTTACCGAAAGAAAACACGTAAAGTAAGCTTATTTTAAAAGTATAAATAAGTTCCGAATTATTTTGAAAACTTAATTTGCTGTAAATACCACAGAATAAACGATTTACTTCAGCACAATATGTTTCATAAATTGTTTTGTTGTTATATACAGTGATAAAGCATTTGTTTATGAAACACAAATCCACAATCTCAAGTAATTTTTATTTCCTTTAAAAAAATCCTATGTGATTATGAAAAAAAATAAGGTTTTTTCCAATAACTGAAATCAAACATTTTTTGGTGACCAAGTTGTGTTTTAAAACTTACTGGCGCTGCAATGTTTATGCTACATTGCTTTAAATTTTATATACTATATTATCAAGGATCAAGGTACAAAGTTATTTTTAAAGAAATAAAACAAAACAAATAAACAATAAATCTATAATATACTTGGAAATTTTTCCAGAGAGTAAATTTATCACGCCTTGCATTTATAATATTTCAAATTTTAATTGCTTAAAAGCATATAGCCAACAAAGTGAAACAGTATCCAAGCCGGGACTCGAACCCGGTTTCGAGATCTGGCTTGGATACTTTTTCACAGTGAGCTATGCCCCATCAGTGGCTGAGAGGTTCTGTTCTCAAAGCTGGTAGACGGGAGGTGCTGGGTTCAAACCCCTGTCGCACTCGTCGACCTAACCGTTCGGAGTTTTCCGCGGATTTCTTCGAACCTTGCCGTAAATATGGGTTAGGATCCCTTAAAAAGACCACCATGGAGAGGGCACTCACCCCAGGTATTGATAATTGGCCGTCATAAATCAATCCAACCCAACTCACAGTGAGCTATACTGATGACCCGAGTTCGAGTCCCGGCTTGGAAACTCTTTCACTCCGTTGACTATACGTCTTTTAAGCAAGTAAAATTTGAAATAAATTAAACAATATTCCAAATATTTTTAGCAGTAGTGTCGATATACTCCTAAAGTTTTTTAATGAAATTATAATGAAAACTTTTTCAACACTTTTTTAACCCGGGAGAACTCGCTGCGTGAGATTTTCTCTCACAGTCATACCCTTTTTAGCCCCAGGTCGCTGATTGTATAACAGCGAGGCTGATCTCTCCTCTAGCTGGAGGTAGGAGTGTAAGGAATGGGAGGGCGAGCTTCCATAGATTCAGTGTCCTTCAGGAGAGCGTTGGAGTAAGGTGTTTTGAAACAAGCGGAAAGCAGTGAGTGTTTCTCTCACAGCGAGTTCGGACGTGACATATATTTTCCCTAAACTTGAGATATTTTCTCAGAGTGAGACTTCGCGAGACTCACTTTTAGTTTCTTCTATCTTTACAAGAAGAAAGTATTGGATTGATGAAAATTTTGGACTTCCGGTATTTGACGGATTTATACGTTTTAGAAGGTCCTAAACACGATTTGACTGTTTTCAGACTGTGACAAAAATTTTGTGGACGCTCTGTCTCAAGAACTAACGAACGAAATTTAATAAAACTTTATATTCAGTTAGTCCCTGGTATAAATTGGAGCTGATTAGATTTTGGTGAAAATCGCCCGACAGGTGGCGCTGCAATGCTGCATTTTTCGCGATTTCCGCATTAACTCTATCTCGAGAACTAATGCACTTATTTTCATAAAACTTCAGATTCAGTTAGACCGTGACATAAGTAGACGCTGATTACGTTTTTGTGTAGATTTTCTAACAGGTGGCGCTGCTATACCACTTTTTGCATGATTTTTACGATAACTATAGAACTAATGCACGAACTCAAGAACTAATGCACGGGATTTCGTGAAACTTCATATTATGTTAGACGTTGACATAAATAGATGCTGCTTACGTTTTGGTGTAGATAGCCCAACAGGTGGCGCTGCTATGCTACTTTTTTCATTATTATCACAATAACTATATCTCAAGAACTAATGCGCGGATTTTCATCAAACTTCAGATTCAGTTAGACGTTGCCATTTGTTGTTGATTAGGTTTTGGTCTAAATCTCTCAACATGTAGCTCTGCTATGCTGCATTTTGCACGATTTGCGCTACCAATAGTCATATCTCAAGAACTTATGCAAGTATTTTAATAAAACTTGAGTTTCAGTTAGACCTTGATATAAACAGGTTGCGGATTCTTTTTAGTGTATGCGAAACCTGTGTGAGATACAAGAAAGTTTTGGAATTGACATATCCGACTAGTTTTAAGTCGTTCAGATAAATTTTTGTATGGTCTTTCTGCCTAACTTGACTAGTCATGGAAAAATGCTTGTGGAAATGGGGAAAGCAATGTATTCACTAAAATACCTGAAACGCAGGTACATTTATTATGAGATATTTAGAAAACGATCTTCATCTTTTCTATTTTTATCATTTATTACAACTTTCCAATATAGTTGAAAAGTATTTATGAATTCGGTTTGCCTATCTGTCTGACAACCTGTCTGTTGTCTGCCTGGCCATGCTCTAAGAAACATAAATATAGTCAAATTGCAATGAAATTGATATAGGTTATTGGGATTTAACATGGTATGTTACATATTGAAAAGGAAGGTTCATTTACAGGGGCTTTCAAAAGAATTCTATATACAAGTAATATATTACCAGTATATATACAAGTAATATATTACCAGTATATATACAAGTATATATATATTTTTTTATTTCAACATAATTGTATATTTGAAAATTATTAATCCGTTTTTCCCCCATTAAGTTTATATTTTTCATTTATTTCAGAAACTGTTGCATTAAGACTCTTATTTAAACCATTTTTTCATCTTAATTAAAATTTTAAAATGTTATTTCAATTATTTTATACGTCTTTTGTGAATAGAAGTACTAAACCAAATAAAAAAAATTGACATTCATACAATGTAAAGCAAAAGAAAAGAAATTGAGCACCGTGAGAGAAATTCTCACAAGCGAGTTCTGGTGAGACAAGAGGTCTAGCGAGTTCTCCCGGGTTAACTATTAATAACGAAATTAAAATATATTATTAGAAGCAAGACTTAAGTTTAATTAATTAAACACGCGTTTACATAATTTAAAAGGGGTTTTATCTCATATCCACGATTTAAAAAAACATTATTGATCTAAACAACAATATGTTCTGTACGGATAACTTCTGGAATACACATAAATCCTAAAATATTACGATTCCCTGCCATTTGTTGATTGTTATTGTGTACATAACGGTGTCAGTATGTTGAAACTTAACACATGTACCGTGAGTTTTGAAAATGTTTCATTTTCCATCGTTTCCTAATGCCTCTGTCTGTCTGCAAGTCTAGACTTCTGTTCTCTAACACTAGTTCAACATACATATATAGCTACGAAATGTAAATATAGAAATATTAAAATATGTTATAGCATATTTCCTAATGAAAACGCAGAAATATTTATATTTTCTATTAAACATTACGAGAAATTGGATTTATTTTTGTTTTTGGAATATTATGGTTTTAGGTGGATTTGAATGATACTTTATGTTTATACGTGTAACAAACTTTTATTAGGATACTTGAGGTTTTTTTTTATAAATACAGACTTCGTTTTATCGCACTTGATTTGAATGTACAAAAAATTAAATATGGTGTTTTTGTTTTCTGCCTTTATTTTTTAAAGAATGATTTGAAATTAGGATACGAGGGAAAGTCATTCAATAATTCACAAAAGATAATTAAATAATAAATTACATTGATATTCACTTCAAAACTATTTTTATTTCTCAACACTTTCTCCTCCAATATTTATGCATCTATATCGCCGTTTTATCAGTGACCCAACACCAGCTACATAACATTCTTTGGGTTGCTGTCTCAGCCATATTAGGACTTCAAATTGAACCTCTTCATCATCTGTGAACTTAATTTTGCTTCCAAGATGGTTTTTTAGTGGACTAAACAGATGAAAATCGCTTGGGGCTAAGTCGAAGCTGCATGATGGATATTGAAGAAGTTATCAACCAAACTTTTGACTTATCTCCTGTGTTCAACTTGAAGTCCTAATGTGAATGGGACAGCAACTCAAAGAATGTTATGCAGCTGGTGTTGGGGCACTGATAAAACGGTGATATAAGTGCATAAATATTGGTGGAGAATATGTTGAGAATTAAAAATAATTTTGAAGCGAATATCCATTGTAAGTTATTATTTGTCTTTTGTGGCTTACTTAATAACTTTCCTTCGTAAAAAATAGACAGCTTTGAATATATTGGAATCGAGAAGTGAATACTTACATCATTATGCAATTACAAATACATATACATACATATGGATGTGTACATCACCATAAATTCGAGCGATGTCCAAACTTGAGTTTTTGGATTATTATAATTTTATGTTTTACTTGTTTGATACTGGAGTCACTTTATTCACCAAACAACTCACAAAAACAACCTTCTCCATGCTTTAAACAATTTATTTTTCGAAAAATATTCTAACAATTACTAACAAAGGATGTGAATTTTCACTTTACTGCAGAGCGTACAGCCAACAGAGCGAAAAATGCCCAGGTCGGGGATCAAACCTGGATACCTTGGTACAGCGCACCAAATTCTTTACCATTTTAGCCGTTTTAGGCCTGAAGGAACAAACCTTTCACATGTTTCTAAAGACAAATTCAGTAAACGTAGGTAGTTTTATGACAGCTGTTATCTACTTGTGTTATTTAAGTCCAACTGTTATTTTAAACAGCTTTTCTTGATTATAGAAAAAATCTCTGCGGCGTAAAAATAAAATAAAATAAATTAATAAATAAAATAAATGAAAGTTGTTTTTAATAATATAATATTCTAAATATTTTGCAGTATGAGGATTTTTTTAGTTTATAATAAAATTTAATTTATATGGAAATTAATTAAATGCTCCCTATCAAAACTAATATATTCGATAACCTGCTGAGTCCTGAGAGCACAAAAGCCCTTTTCAAATGACTATTAAACAGCTCCAAACATTTTCACTGCTAAATGAACGCTTATTATATGCTCCCATTTTTTTGACAAGATCTAGAAATAATTTCGACTGGTCACTAATTTATTTGAATTAATTTAAGACTGTTGTTTATTATCTGATCCAGGTGATCACGTGACTGAGAAGAATGCAACATGTTTTATATGTAAAGTAATTTATTTAATTTCTTATATTATATATATATATATATATATATGTGTGTGTGTGTGTGTGTGTGTGTGTGTGTGTGTGTGCAATAAATGGCAAAAAATTGTCGAATAAATTCGATTGTAGACATTCCGTTTTGTCAAATATCTATAGAGAAATAATTGAAGAATTCTTCTGGAACTTCAAGGCTGTGAAAATAAGTCTGTGACCAGAATAATGTAAATGTTTTAGTCAGTTTCAAAAAAACATTTCAGTAAATGTTTATTCACATAGAAAAATAGAAATTAAAAAAAAAAGTTGCAATCACGTTATGAAATAAAATGCTCAAAATGATCTGCAGCTTTACCAAGTGACTATGTGGATACTATAAAACAAGTATGTTCATTTGTGTAAAAAAGCATGTATATCCATCGAGGTATAAATGATTCTTAAAAAAAGCATTATTTTTTATTATAGCATGAGGGTATTCAACCTGATTTATCGTCAGTTTCAGGAATCAAACTGAAATAAAAAATATTCTATTGTAATTAAAATATGAATAAATTATTTTTTAAAAATATGAGTATTTGTCTGAAATAATTTGTACCTGCGCATTTTTGAACGATAACACAAATTTTAATTCATAATTTAACAATCAACTGCATAACTGATGGCACCAGACAGCAGTTGCTCTGCACGTAAGACAGTACGCATGCACCTGTTCGATGGCTAGAGGTAACGTCTACAGTGAGCGTTGAAAGAATTCGCTCCCAATGATGACGCACATACGTTAGACGCTCAAGATTTTTTTTTTAAAGTTTATTTTAAGCTTCCGCGGTATGAGTGAGTAATGGCTCAGCGACATGGCGTTTGTCTCTCGTTGTTTAGACCCTACTTTGAATTCAGTCAGCAGAAGTTTAAAAAAATTCGAAGTGTAAAGAAAAGGAATATTAACAATATACACTATATTGCCAAAGGTGACCGGTCACATGCGATTTTAGACGTTTTGTTAACTATCTAAAAAAATACATGAGGAATTAACCTGAAAATTCAGGTGTGTAAACAGTATAGTATAGGTAATATATTTCCGCGAAGATTTTGTCACGAAACCCCATAGGAAACTGTCAACAAATTGAAAAAAAACGAATATCTTTTGGATAACCCTGTAAAAACTAATGTAGCAAAGGCATTCAAACTCGAGATTATTAATAAGTGGCTTATTGTAATATACTGCGTTCATTTTTATGAGGATAGCATGTATACTCGTAGAGAAATTAAGGTTTTTATAAAAACAGTCCCGAATTTCACCTAGTTTTTTTGCTTATAATTTGCAGAGTTCTTAATATAAAAAAAAGTTATTTTAGGAAAATATGAAAAACCACATTGTACATAGTACTCTGTAATCCGAATTTAAAAATATTAAAAATTGGGTGAAACATGAGCAGGTTTATTAAAAAATGTTTCACTGCGCATGCGCGAGGGCAATCATAATATAATATGCATAATGTATTAACTACGTATATAGAGCAACTTTTTTGAAAGTCTCAAAATCATAGCTTGAAAATTCTGAAAATTAACGTCGATAGCATAAGCTCGAAATCTGTTGTTCCTAAAAGGAAGCAAAAAGATGAGGGGTTGTATCTAAATATAGTAGTACGTGCAATATTGTGTACGCTATCTTGGTACTAATCAACAGATATTTGATACAACCCCTCATCTTTTTGCTTCTTTTTGGGAACAACGGATTTCGAGCTTATTCTATCGACGATAATTTACAGAATTTTCAAGCTATGATTTTGAGACTTTCACAAAAGTTGCTCTATATACTTAGCTAATACATTATGCATATTACATTTTGATTGCATTCGCGCATGCGCAGTGAAACATTTTTTAGTAAACCTGCTCATTTTTCATCCAATTTTCATTATTTTTAACACTTTCCAACCTAGTTGAAAAGTGTTTATGACTTCGGTTTGTCTGCCGATTGGCCGTCTGCCGTCTGGCCGTCTGCCGTCTGGCCGTGCTCTAACTCCCGTAAATATGCTCGGATTGCCCTGCAATTTTTATATGTTATTGTCGTTATCTATAGCATGTTCCCTATTTCAGCTGAAGTGTGTAGCAGTTATACTTTTTTTACAGGGGCACTCAAAAGAATTCCGTTACATTACGGTCTATGTGGAAAAATCATTTGCGGTTTATTTTAATGATGTTACACAATTCCAAACACATTGTAATTGATATATATCACTAAGGTGCTATACAAGAGGCTTAATATCGAATAGGGTGTGCATAGCACTTATAGTTTCTTTACAGGGACAGTCAAAAGAATTCCGTTACATTACGTCTATGGAGAAAAATCATCTGCGGTTTATTTAAATAATGTTTCACTATTTTAAACGCATTGAAATTTATATATATATCACTAAGGTGCATTACAAGAGGTTTACTACAGAATAGTGTGTGTGTATAGCAGTCATCGTTCATTTACAGGGACACACAAAAGAATTCTCTACTGTCTGTTAAAAATAATTCCTGTAAGTGCGTTTTGTTTTAAGTTGCTGAACGCGATTTTATATTTAACTCGCTTTTGTCTATTACTTGGTGTGTATAAATTCTGTATTTCATATACAGGGCAGCACAAAAGTTTGCGAACACATCTCCGTTTATTGACAGAAACTCCAGAAGTAGAATTTTAAACTGTGTTACGCGTTTCCAAACTAAACTAAAATTTAGCATCCTATGTAGTATATATACAAATCTATAGATCATATACAGGGCTGAATAAAAGTATTCGGATATTTGTCCACATATTGTATATGTTGGAAATTAATGAAATTACGTTTCTTAAGTATGTTATGCGTTTTCCAAACTGTTTAATTAGATGTTATCTTTCAGCTTATTAAACGGTAATGAGTTGTAAAATAATTTTGGAAGCGTTGGAAAGTGTTACATAATCTATGCTTGACGCATGATTTTTCGTTCTTGTTTTAACTCTGTTTGCAGAGTATTATGTACAATGTTACTTGTCATATTTTCTAAAAAGAACTTTTTTTTATATTAAAAACTCTGCAAATTATAAGCAAAAAACTAGGCGAAATTTGGGACTGTTTTTATAAAAACCTTAATTTCTGTACGAGTATGCATGCTATCCTCATAAAAATGAACACAGTATATTACAATAAGCCACTTATTAATAATCTCGAGTTTGAACGCCTTTGCTACATTAGTTTTTACAGGGTTATGCAAAAGATATTCGTTCTTTTTCAATTTGTCGACAGTCCCCTATGGGGTTTCGTGAAAACATCTTCACCGAAATATATAACCAATACTATATTGTTTACACACCTGCAGTTTCAGTTTAATTCCTCATGTATTTTTCTAGATAGTTAACAAAACGTCTAAAATCGCAAGTGACCGATCACCTTTGGCAATATAGCGTATATGATGAGTATTTTCTAAAATACTGTATAGTGATCGCGGGTTTCACAAGTTTTACATTTTCAGGGATAACAACAAAAATAGTTAGCTAAATCCACTGTTAGTTTTTTTAATTCCATGTGCGCGTTTTAGTAATGACGGCTATAAATAAATTCATATTTTTAGAGATTCTAATACGTCGCAAAGCTGAATTTACTGATGTCATTTTTGTATTGTTTTAATGGGGGCAAGAAGCTCATATACGCGTTATAAAGTGATATCGGTCTAAAAAGAATCTCACTGTTTCAGAGATTTATATTATAAAATATTACAATATTTGGAAACAATGTCTAATTAATTGATCGACTTTTAAAAACGAATCTATTTGACTTAAAAATTAACTTTTATCACCTTAATGATCCTCGAAAGAAATCTAAGGCAATTTTACGTGCACACCTGACAATTCAATTTGTCATATATATCGTAAGACTGTGACGAGCACCAATTTTTTAATTATAATACACCAAACATATTTCCTGAAAAACTGTGCAAAGTTGTGAAAATTGGTAAGACTATTTTATTTTCGTGCATGTGCATTGAGGGAGCCAATGCTGCAGAGCTCAAGCTGTAACTTCATGGGGCAACTCATACAAAAATGTCAGTCAACTCTAATGAAAATTCAGAGATATCAGTGGTTTTTAATGAGTTGAATTTCAGTTGCTTTGAAAAGTATTTGAATGTTAAGACATTTTTCACAAATTGTTATTTTTAAAATTAATTTATCGTCATTTTTTTAAATTTATGACTTATTTCTCCTTGGAAGATCCACCAGAATAAGCCTTCCAATCAAAAATAAATACATAAATAAAACCGAAACATCTGTTCATAAAGTACGCGTGTGTATACGTTTAATACATACTACTTTGTTCGAAATCCGTTAACAAAAAGTTACAAATTGTGCAAAATTCCTTTTCATATAGCTACTAATAGAAATCAACTCAAATTTAGCTCACTATATTGCCCAAATCATTCTGGATTTTCACGATATTCGACTTCCATTTTTATAAAAGTTGCCCTAAACAGCCGAGTACTAAAATTTGAAAAATAAATTATTGTCGTTCGGGCATGCGCAGTTAAAACTTAACTCATACGAATGAGTGAAAGCAGGTTATGCTTGGTTGAAAGAAAACTCTAAAAATAAAACACACTTATTTTGAATTTTTTGAAGAAACTTTTATATATCCATGAATGTACGATCTATTCTTTTACAAATGAACACAAATATTGTACAAAACCCGCACAGTCATCTTCTACGGTTACAGATCATTTTAAGTATTTTACTTTACAGGATGATCGCAAATAATATTTATTTGCCCAATTTGATGTAGGTTTCCTAATTATCCTCTAAATTTTCGCTAAAAAATAGGATGTCAAACACGTTTCCTGATTCCAAAAGAATCCGTCAAATATTTCTCTAGATATTCGGTAAAACATGTATAATCGAAACTGTATCCGGACATTTGGCCATATAATACGTATGAGCAAACCACAATTTAATAGAAATAATATGTATATGTGAGTGAAATATTTGTAGAAAAAAAAAATACATTTAAAATGATATTTCTTAATTGAAGTATGCGTAGCTGATGCTATCAAGTAATTTTAAACAATAAATCCCTAAATATGAAACAATACTGTTTGCCACCTTTAATGATATTTTTGGGGCGTTTGATGTGTGCGTGGGAGGTGAGGGGATGTGGCCATGTTTAATAGCAAATGGCCTTTGTTTCATTATTTGACCTTAGAATTTTAATTTGTGCTGTTAACTTATGGAAAAACAAAATAGTGATATGTTTTCAAAATAAATAACAAAGATTTATGTAATTAACTAAGATCTTCAATGTAGGTTTTTAAAAAACATTTCGCTGAAACATTACTGAAAGTTTAAAATAATCCTTTCTAACAAATTTCAGCACCGTTTTCGGAAGAAATCATAGAAAAGTACCAATGGATACTGAATAATGCCTATTGTTTTTTAGGACTTAAATTTTGGGATCCAGGATGTCTAAAATTTAAAAATTAGACTAATTTCTAAAGTGTTTAATTTTTTTTATTTCATAAAACTCAACGTAGTTTAAAAATGCTTTGTCAAAATCAATTTGTGTTGAAATGTATGTCCAGCTACCAAATATTAAGTGATTCAGAATTTGGAATTATTAAGTTTTACTTTTTTTTTTTATTTGTATTTGCATTGCTTACTTTACACTTACTTTACACTTTCCCATCATACGTAGTATAGGGTAAGAATTCTTGTAATCGTTTTGAAAATCGAAAAAAAAAATTGACGGATTTACCCGTTTCAGACACTGGCGATTACTAAAAACATATTTTTGGAAAAAAAAAATGCTGTCCGTCTGTGTGTGTGTGTCTGTGTGCCTGTAAACGCTCTATCTCCCGAAAAAAATGAGATAGAGACTTGCAATTTGGTATGTTATTAATATGTAATAATGGGAAGAAGCCTATTTAATTTCAATAACCTCGATTAACCGGAACTATTTCTTTCGGACTCTCGAAATATTCGTTCGGTACTTACGTATTATCCGTGCCAGGAGATTAATCGCCAATAATGGTTGCCAAGTACCAATCTTGTTTATCGTTGCCAATCATGTTTTCAAACGCAGTAATTTATCATTATCAAATAACATTGTTAAAAATGACAATTAATATAAAATAAATAAAATGTAATGTAAGTTTATTATATTTGTAACATTGTTAAAAATAGTAAATAAGATTATTTTAATAAAATTAATAAATGGTAAATAGCATAGTAAATAAAAAAGAATAATATTATAGATTATTCCCAGGCATGTAGCATGTAGCAAGAAAAAAGGGTTACTATATAAGGGTTACTATAATTAATAATATTTGCTCCATGTCTGGCGCAGTTGGCTCAAAACTGGCACGGATAATACGTAAGTACCATTCGTTCTGATAAAAGGTATATAAAAATTTTCGAAATTGTTTATTTTAAGAAATGAATATAAAAGACAATAAAAAAACAAATTTTGCATAAAGCATGAAGTCGATCAGATAATGAGTTGCCGAGATATTTGGAATCCTATTTTCCACACCCTTCGATTTTTCATGATCCTGTATTTCATCCAAATTTCACTTCAAAGATATATTTTAATTGGAAATTTGACGCTTAATCAGATGAAATAAACCGCTAGTTAATAGGATTATTATTTTTGGAGTTATAAGGATGTTTCTTTCAAGCAATTCAGTAATCGAGCCTTTAAAGTTTATGACGTCATCAAGCCACGATTTTATTTGAATTGCAATGCATTTTATAAGTAGTTTACACATTTTTTTATTTAATATTTTACATTATGAATATCAATGATGGGTAAGTGTTACGGTGGCCCCCAACGACTAGTTTCTATTTTTATTTATATTTCCTACAATGATAATAATCATACAAATCCAATTTTTAGTATGCATACACTACTTAAAAACACCAACATAAATATATCGTTTTTGTTATTACTATACTTCCGTAGCATGAAACATGATACATTAAATTATTATCGAGTCATTCCCATGAAAAATCGTAACCGATAAAATTTAAGTTTTGTAATATAAAGTTTTAAAAAGTACTACAGATATACTTCCGTATTTTTACGTTGAAATACAAATCAGATAGGGCATAACAAATTGCATTCTTTTAAAATAAAGTATGGAGATATTAAAAGAACGCTATTGATTAATATATAGAAATAAAGAAAAGTTGTCGTGCATGGCTGTATGTAATTATACGCCTATATTCTTTTTCTCTAAAAATGCTTTTTTCTGTATCGATAAACATCCATATATATGTTCATATTTTTTTCGAATTTATGTTTCCCTTTCTCTAATTTTTTTAACATATTGCAGTGTTAAATTCAAGATCTATACACAAATACTGAATACCATGGTTATGCGTTATTAAAATGTTCTGTAAAAATTATTACGCAGTGTTTTTAGTTAAAAATAAACTGTTAAATAAAACTATTAGTAAGAGATACGCTTTCAATATGTTTTTTTAAACTATCATTTTTATCGTAGCTTTAATATTTATGATAAAAAATCTCTCACGTAAATAAAATTCCTGAATTCGCAACCTTGACTAAATCAAAACAAGTTGGAAATTGTACGTCAAACGTTACAAACGAGGTGCGTTCGTACGCACGTTTTAGAATTAAATTCATGATATCCCGTGCGTAGAACGGGTTAAACAGCTAGTTAAGTATATATTTTATGACACTGTTCATACAAATATCTTAACTAGTTATATAAATATTCAGATATATATGTATCAGCTAGTTATATAATTATTCAGATCTTGATGATTTTTAATTCTGTGAAATGAATTATATCGTCTGCAGATTAATTTCTGTAATAAAATAAGTATCTCGGTCGCTTGACGATTTAACATCCATCGGAAGCTCCTCTAACAAGAAAGCACCGATTTAAAAAAAAAATCAAATTTCTTAATAAATATTTTTATTAATATCTCCTAAAGTTTTGATTCGATTTTAATAAAATTTGAAATGTCTCGACAAAATTCTGCAAAGATAGTATATTTTAAATTGCAAACCATTTGGTTGGGTAGTTTTTGCGTTGTTATATGCGGACAGACAGACAGACAGACGGACGGACAGACAGACAGACAGACAGACGGACGGACAGACGGACGGACCAAGCGACGACTATAGGTGCTACGTATTTATATAATTACGAACGCACCTAATTAAGTAAACATAGCTATTTTTATAGGCAGCTATAATCTATTTCTACCTTTTAAAATCAACTGTTATTTAAACAGCGTACCTTGAATACAACTCATACATAAACAAATTGACACTTAAAATAAAGCACGTTGAATATCTAATACACTCATTTCTTAAATATTTTGTGGTGTTAATCTTTAAAAAAAAACATTCTCGTCATAAAAAAAAAACAAATATGTTCTTAAAATTATTTTGCAGGTGATTTTTTATTCTTATACAACATTAAAACTTAAACAAGTTGGAGATTATATGTTAAACGAGACGAATGTACTATAACTAGTACAACGTACTATAACTAGTACGACGTACTATAACTAGTTTTACAATGTAAAAAAATCATCGTTATTATTTCAGTGAAATGAATTATATTATATCGTCTGTTATGAGCGAAATGAACATGCCTTTTCTCTTATGCCATGTGTACAGATGCGATTTTTTTTCGGCACCATACAGGGCTGCGGAATTCACAATGGAGATCTTTATTTGCGAATGATTATCTCCATGGTTTGATATTTTTATGACTCATGGTGAACAAATGTCTTGTGTTTATTTACTTTAACGGATTGAGATATTGGCTGCCAACCTAATTTCAACTGAAGTTATCTCAGAATCTATACATATTTGAATGTAACTCCTCTTTCAAACAAAGAATTTTTTTTGAACGATTTTTCTAAAGATATAAGTTTTATGCAATTTTATTCGAAAAAATAATTTTTAATAAAAAAGGCACTTTCTCGCATATGAAAAAAGAAATGGTCAGCCCGTATATGTTTTCCTCAGTCACATGACTCGCGTTTCTATTATATAGATTACATATGATAGGATTTAATAGAATAAATAAAATTTTTATTAATATCTTTTTAAGTTTTGATTCGATTTTCATAAAAATTTAAATGACTCGTCAAAATTTTGCAACGAGTGGCAACGATCGAAAGATTGCCACTTGATTCTTTCTTTAAGCACCATACCTGGAAAAGGAATACACCAATAGATATGGAATAATGTCTGTTATTAAATGAAATAGAGCAATAAAGCTCTGGGAAATATTTTATATTAAATATTGAAATTATATTTCTATTTTCCACATTATAACAAACACTTACTTTCGACAAAACATTTTTAATCTACGTTGATTTCTGTTTCTATACACTAATTTTCAAATCATTCATTCTCAAATTTTTTGACTTACTGTTACTCAAATCATGACTCTCTAATGCAAATATTGCTTGATATTAGAAGCCTTTTACCTGCAAAAAGTTCTTTTTGTAAAATTTAACAATTTTAATTTTTATATGGGCTTAAACTTTATGACAATATTTAAAAAAATCAATTTAGTTTGACCAAAACTTATGGAGACATGATTTTTTAAAATATATTAATTTGTAGCGTTTTTTAATATAAAGTACATACGAAAAAATACGTTATTTTAGTGTCGGAAAACGTCCAAAATTTATAAAACCAAAGTATCACACAAATGGATTTTTGTTTTTTAGTATTTTACTTTTTTGTACCTGGAAAATGTTTCTTTTTCTAATTGTAACTTATAAGATATAGGGACATGTAAAACATTACATTTCGTAATAGTTAGAAAAATAATTTTTTGACATATTATACTTTTAATATGATGGAGAACACATTTGAATTATTTTTGTTGATAGAAGTATAATTCTAACAAAATATGTTTAAGATTTATCTATTAGTCAACAATAATAAGGGATATCCTGTGTAATAAAAGGATTTTGAGCACAAAAATCTATATTTCCAGAAAAGGATTTAGCATTTTATTTTTTCCAGTGGCATATTAAGAAGGTATACTACAGATCATAATAGATTGCAGTAGTTTAAAAAATAAATAGAAAGCTATTTATTTTAAACTGCATAATAATCTCTTTGTCCCTGTAGAGCTATCGAATTACAATATAGATATATCAGGAATGAAAAATTCATCTTTTCTGTAGGAGCATAAAATATTTTCAAAAAGCTGTGAGCCCATTTTAATAAAAAGATAATTTATATTTCCGCACTTTAGTTGACAAAGATAAGTTATAAGCATATTTCGCTAAATAATTCTTTAAAAAGTTTTTTGAAAGATTTCTCGGTGATAAAGTTTTAAAAGCGTAAAATTTATCACTTGTTTTGTAATTTTAAATACCTCATGTAACTACTTAATTATTTATGTATATAGGAGTAGATGAAGGTGGGCGAAAATTTTTTACATAAACCTTTTTTTAATTGCATGCCAAATTTATTTCTTAAATGACCATGACGTACCAATTAAAAGACAAAGTTAGTGAATCTAAAACGCATGAATTAAAATTTCTTAAAGTTACTTATATTAAGATTTAAAAATATATATATGGGTAACATGCATGCATGCACTGCACTTTAATAATTATAGAAACAAATATATATTAGAAATTATTAAAAATGCAATGATATTAAATACGATTTTTTATTGTTGCATCTAGAAGTAAAAATAATAATTATCAGGTCATATTAATTAATTTTAATAGAATGTAAACTGAATTAGTGTTACTTGATAAGTGCTTTTTGTACTATTTATTTATGAAATTAATGTGCGGCACAGATAGACAATTTTTTTTTTAATTACAAGTGACAATATCTTCAAACAGCTCTTGAATTTAATCCATGTTGCCGTAATTTATCATTGGAATTTTTAACTATAATGTCTAATAATCTTTCCTTTTCAATAGTTTCCAAATATTAGCTTTTTGTACCCACATTGATCTAGACTGGATTTTAATAAATCGAAATTAAAATTCTTCAATCTAAATCTATTGATGATCATTTAGACAAGATCAGATCATCTAAATTCGGGAATTTTGTCTAATCTCAATGTATCTTTATTTGGAACTCCAAGAAACTCTGTGCCAAAATGTTTCGTTCACGTGCCAAAAGTAGCATGCATGCCTGAGATATTCTTTTCTATTTATATGGTTAGTAAAAATACACTACTGTAATTTCCAGAGAAACACTCCCCATCAATTGATCAGTAGCAGAGAGGTACTTATCCCAGCAATATTTCAACACCTTCTGTCAGACAGAAGGTGCAATAACGAATTATGGCTCAGTTTTTATTTATTTTTTGTGTGTTAAATAAATTACTGAAAATATCTCCATTTCGATTATCTATCAAACAACGAGTCATATTCCAATGAATTATAAAGTATATTATCGGTAACAATTAGAACTTCTTGCAAAAAAATTTAATAGGCATACTACGCCAAACAGGAATGCAGTATATGCTACTGTAGTTATGTTTAAGACCAATCGGATTATATATAATTTTATTACGTGAAAATTTGGTACGGGAACCGGTATTTACGTTCGACAACACATTCAGGATATATAACAGAAGATGTCTTCATAACCACCAATGTGTTACATGCGCCAATAACAGAAATTTTAAAATTCGAAAACATTGGGCTTGATAAAACATTTAGTGTTATTGTTATTTGCTTCAAGGCTAATTATGTCATGTTAGTACATATCGATGATACACATATGAAACGTTATTTGTAGCTAATTTTTTCACATTAAATTTTTTATTGTAAAAATGCAAAATATAAGAACAGTCCAAAAAGTATTAAAGGAAAACTTGCTGACTTTTGTAGCCCTCATTCTAAAAATAAAATATTTTATCAATATCATAGCAAGATAATATAGTACTTTAAAGAGCAATTAGAAGCTAGATAGTTCAGAATATGTAATATATTCTGTATTATTAATAGGCTGTGTATAGAACTTATGTATTTAGAGTTTAAAGAACGGAAAATTCGTGTTTTTCAAGAAAATAACAAACATTGTCAAATAGGTATGTCTTGTATTAGTGAAGCTTCTTTGAAAATAACAGTTTTTTATAGCGCACCCATTACTTGAAAAAAAATATGATTGAAAATATACTTTTAATTTTCACAATTATTTGTTTTAAATCTTTTGATGTGATAAATTCTTAAAATTGAAACAAAATATAGTGTCATTTCTACACAGTTATCTTCTTCTTTATTTTTCTTTCTTTCTTTTATTTAATTTGATTAAAAAAATTCTAAGCATATATTATTTTTATTAATTAATATATTTTGTCATTTAAAAAAAATATGTAGTTGTTATTTTATAAAATAATAGTCAACCAATTTTACTGTGAATCGATCACAGGAAATCTAGCATTTAATTAAATAGTCTAATCTAGTTGCCGATGGTAAATTATGCAATGTTTAGAATGCTAATTATGTACGATAAAAGCTAAAGTGACAGTGCAGCGACGGACCTTGACACCATCGTTAAGATGTCCGATGCACACGTTTGTGCTTAGACTAGAAGTTTTAAATATCATCGCATAGGAAACTTTCATTTTTACAGAGTAATTTAGTTTCGGTATAATTTTCCAGGGAAGCGGGTTAAAAATAATGGAACGTAAAAAAACTTATTCCAAATATTGTACAATATCCACGTACTGAAAATCTAAAATATCCTGGCTGCCCATCTCGCTTTTACACTACATCAAGTGTTGCCATCCATTAAAAACTGGAGGTGAAATTCAAAATGACAAAGTTTCGTTCAGTACTACAAAATTCAAATGCTTCTTTGGTTCCTGCACTTTTGCACTGAAACAATGCTGTTAATGAAACTGCCAAACGTATTCTTTTAAGATTAATTTTTCTGCATTAAGCGATAATTTTCTACATAACTGAGCTGAATACAAAAGGGACTCTTCTCCAAATGATACAACCCAATATTTGTATAGTGTATTATTATACTCTTTAAAAGGAAAATAGTACAGATTGGACCTGTATTATGTGACACCATCTACCACTTTTATAAAAAAGTTCGGGGATAGTGTTTCCCTAATTAATATGATTTATCGATTTCATGTGTCCGTAGACTGGTTCCAGCCTGAGTACAGTTGCTAAAAACATTCCGGGAAGACTTTGTATGAGATGTTGCGGCTGTTATAGCTTTCCCAATCTCACAAGGAGAGGAACAATCTTGGTAATCACATATTTTGATTATTTTTATATATGTTGTAGGGTAGAAGCCCCTTATTCTCAGGTTCAACGGATTTTATACAACGTTTCTTAGTTCTCTAGAAATAGGGAGTCTAATATTTTAACGCAACTTAAATATTTACTTAGTAACACAATTACTGCGTAGGTCGTAGCTCAGTTGTTATGGTGTCTGCTTGTTGATCGGCGGGGATCGTGTTCGAGACCGGGACGAGAGAAGTTTGTTTTTCTCATTTTTTGTTTTATAGATATACTTGTGAGTATAATTTAATAATTTCAATTAAAAATTTTAATATCGTACATTAATTATAATGTTAAAATTTTTAAATGTAATTTATTTGATTTTTAAGCCATTATTACACATTTATCATCATTTAAAGAGATTTTTTTAAAAATAGATTCATTATTGACTCGTAAAAATTCCAAAATTGTTACAAAATCATACTTTTTTTTATTAATTTTAAATTAATTCAAAGCGAAAGCATACGTATTACAAATTTAAAAATCTTTAATATTAAAAATAAAAATAAGTTGTAATTCTTATGCTAAATTTTAAAATAATTAGGCTTCTTTCTTTAAAAACAGAGTAGTATTATTATCGCATTGACTTCCCGTGTTAAGGCAATATATAAATAATGTTTCTTTAAAATCACGAATTGACACAATTGTTCAATATCATTGCATCGATAAAGCATATATGAAATACATTTTAAAAGATATTAAAAAAAAACTGTTTAATGATGTTTTATACAAAGATTTAGTTGCAAATAAAAAAATAGTTTAACATTATAATTAATGCACAATATTATAATTTTTAATTAGGATTATTAAATAATAATAACAAGTATATTTATAAAACAAAAAATGAGAAAAGCAAACGTAGCTTGTCCCGGTCTCGAACACAAACCCGCGGATCAGCGAGCAAATGCCATATCAACTGAGCTAGGACAAAAGCTATTTCTCCCTTCGACAAATGCAACGACTATTGTTCATTAAGAGCCTACACTAGTCACACGAAAACACTCGCAAGCTAATGTTAAGTCTATGGGAAGGTTATTTTCAAATATCGTACTTGCATGTTAATATTTTTAAGTTACATGAAGCCTGATTAACAGAACAATCTTTTTTGGCCAATTCTTCCGCCTTTTCGTTACCGGGAATACCACAGTGTGAGGGGATCCATTGTAAAACAATTAACTGTCTTATGTTTTTCACGCATATGTCTTATTAAAGATCTACACTGCACCACAGACATAGAGCAAGGGGGTTTAGAGAAATTGGCAACCTCAAGATTCGCAGCTTGTTAATCTGAGAAAATGACAGCGTGATTGAAAATTGAGCAACGAGCATTTAGTTGAAAAAGGGTTACTTTAATTGCTTCAACCTTACCATCAAAAGTGGTCCCGGTCGTGTAGCTTAAGGAATGCTACGGACGCGAGTAACGTTGCATTCCAATTTTTTTTTAATTTAGAAATACCATCTTTAACCTCCCCGACTGTCCAAGAAGCAGTGCTGTAGCTGCCTTTCGTCTCGGGACAAAGCATGATTGTTTATGCGCTCATCTATTCCGTCCCCAGATAGTGGATAATCCTGCCTGCCCCTTCTTCCACAGTGGTGCGGCGATGACAGCTGACCACCTCTCTGACTCTTCAGCACTCACGAAGAACTGCATTTACTCCCGTTACTGGGAGTCCAGAGACCCTTTACACATTTTAACTTCTTGATTTTATGTGGTTCTCATGTTAATTACCGTTTACTTTGTTCCTGTGTTTGGTGTTATCTTTTTACATATATTTCTGTTTTTTTTTCATCTTCTCTGTTCGGCGTAAGGATAATGTCTGTTAGCCTGCTGCATTGGAAAAAAAATATTTTTAAATTACTCTTTTTGGATTGGATAGCTGAGGTCAATCTCTAACCGGGCTAGTTTTTACTTTTTTGATTTTGCTTGCAGTTTTTTTTTTTTTTTTTTTTTTTTTTTTTTTTTTTTTAAATGAGACTATTTTTGGTTTCGAAAGTAAAAGTACCTTTCTAAAAAATATGTGCAAAGAATTTTGAAAAATTAAAAATTAGCCCGGTAAGAAATCTACCTAAACTATCTTATGCAAAAAAAAGTCATTTAAAAGTATTAAAAATGCAAACGATAAATTTGTAAATAACCTTCCCATAGACTTAACATTAGCTTGCGCTTTTCTTCGCATGACTAGCGTAGGGCTCTGAAGACGCGATATTAAGAAAAACACTGAACTTATTGCTCTATCAAGTCACACGTGCCTCTAAGCTACGGTAACACAGTTTCCATCTTCTTCCATGCGCAGGACTTTAGAAATTTGATAAAATCTGGTAGCCAGTAAAACATTCTAGACGCCATTAAAAAATATTTACCCGACCCCTGTCATTGAGTTTCAAAAAGTGCAAAAGTTTTTTTATGTATTAATTCAGAAAAAATAATTACAAGCATAGTTTAGAATTATTAGTTACAGTTTAGAATAGTGCATAATTTAAGAAAGATAATATAAAATAAGTTTTCGAATGAAACTTATCAAAATTATATATTTCTGAAAAGAGAAAATAAATTAAATACTCTAAAGGCTGAATTAACCGGCATGTTCGGGAAATGCTGATTGCCAAATGCTTCAAATGTCCGGATAGTTGAATGCTACAAATCTATATCAGATAAGGGGAGCATCGGTGAAATAGTGAAGCAGGAAAACAATTTTTTTCCTATTTTCCTGTCTAAGTTAATCAAATAATTCTGATTTTGTTATTTTAAAGTTTAGATTCGATGAACTTATTTTTGCCAAATTAAAAATAAAAGTTCAAAATATTTTTTGTTTCAATATAATTTCAAAATTTAATCTTAATATTTTGCAACTGTGCGATTTCTATAATGAGACATCTTTGGAAAATTTTAAGTTAAAATGTCGTTTCAATTTTTGTACAAAAGGTAAAAGCCAGATTAAATAACTTATCCGTCAGATCAAAAAACTTGGTTGCCAGTGGCTACCTAGCGACCGCATTTGTCAATGCGGTTATCAATCCCTGTCAGTGCGGATAGGAAAATATTAGCGTAGTCTCCAAATTTTATTTTTGTTCTAGTAGTATAAACCAGACAAGCAGTTGCGGTTTCAAGATGCCTAACACAATTGGATAAATAAGAAATTTTTTGAGAATTAAATGGGTTTTCCTTTGTATCCTCTTTTATCCAGATTCGACTGTATTTTCTCTCTGTTTAACTGGGATACTTTGAATTTACGAATACTAAGGGATCCAACCCGGGCTTCCCGGGTTACTGAATGTAGTTGAAATCTTTTAGAATATTGTAAACTGTTAGAGATTTTCTACATTTAGTATATTTTTTTATATTTCCCACGAATAACACCAAAAATCAGTTTAATATGAGAAATAGTGATCATGTATTCAAATAAAGTTTTGAAATTTATTAAAAGCAATACTTTCGTAGTATATAAGTCGGAAATAACTGCGGAACAATTTATATTATTTAAAGTACAAACGGATTTATCTTTCGTAATCGTCTGCAAGCGATAGAAATAAATTTAAAAAAATCCTGCTTGAAAATTATTTTAAAAACTATAAAAAATAGGGCTAAATTGCGATAAAGTTTTGAAACAAATTGCGTTTGAAAGTACATTTTACCCTTTTCGACAGCGTAAAAGTTGATATTGTGTGATGTTTAGAAGTTAATAAATTTGGAGTAAAAGCGAAATTTAATCGTCTGGTGTTGCCATTCGCAAAATGACATCAGCGTTCCGCACGGACACTTTTGTCCTTTATAATATAGATTTAGTTTTCATTTAAATGTAAATATATTTCGTGACATTTTATTTGTAAATTCTCAAAATATATTTTTATTCTCCTCAAAATTTTTAATTGTAATTTAATGCAAAATTCCAACATATGATATGATTTTGTTTCAACCTCGATTAACGATTATGCATTTTTACATACATTTTGATGGTTATAAAAAATCAAATGTTACAGTTACATTAGTTTAATAAATTTTGGTAATTTAATTCTATACATGTAAAAATTCAAGAACATATTAAGTAAACATTGAATAGGTACTTTTTTTTTTCGGAAATATGTAAGCTGCATTTAGTAACTATTAGTTAAGTTACATTTTATTATTTATACTGATTTCATAAAGTACTACTATTGATAGTTTATTCAACATTAACTATGAATACTATGTTTAATTAACTTTAAATTTTAGTGGAATATAGATAGTGTTTTTATAATTATGAGTGAAGTTAGTAAAAATAATTTTTAAAACATTATTCAAATATCTTGTCCATTTCTTTAGCAATTTATGCATTTCCAAAATCCACAGGGCACAACTAATTCGCAAAACCTCTCGGGTGGTAGGGCACATTGGATATAATTTTTTTATTATAGGAATCCAGATGTTGCAATCCATTTATTTATTCAAATGTGCATGGTGTCTCATTTCAATCCAAAAGCAAATTTTCATTCAGCACTTACATTCACCAACATAATATAACTATAATTATTATATACTTAATTTTGTGTAATATATATTGACATCACTAAAACTGATGAAAGTGAACAGTAATTTGGTCAGTGTCATTATATACAGCCGTCGCAGTGTCCTATATTTCATTAATTATATTTACCACCACTATTTTCAAATAAAATTTTTACGGTAGCTTGCCATTGCACATGTTTAATAAAATATATTATGAAGATAATAGCTTCGATATAGTGGTAGCAAGTATATAAAAACATAGGACGCTGCGATCCCCGTGTATGTAATGTCAAGAACACTTTAAATTATGCTGCGATTATCATACTGCTTGAATGAAGATGGTTGTCATTTCCAACTCTTCTTGTAATATTGTGAATTTTTTTTCGAATGCAAAGCACATCCGTTGAATATATCTTCATTCATGTATAAGTTATGAGAAAAAAACTTGATCGGCTTGGAGTGAGAGAACATGTATTTTTGAATGAAAAAATGCGTTGCGAACTTTGTAACTTGCATAAATGCTTTGTTGCACTCTACTTCAACAATGTAAAATTGCAGGGTTTTGTTCTCTAAAATTGTTTAAAATGAAATCATGTATGTTCGTAAAGAGAAAACAGCTGCAAAATGCAATAATGAGCTAAATAATTAAATAAATGAGAATAAATAATTTTTACTTTCTTCTATCTTTACAAGAAGAAAGTATTGGATTCATGAAAATTTTTGACTTCCTGTTTTCGACGGATTTTTACGTTTCAGAAGGTTCTGAAAACAATTTGACCATTTTTTTTAAATGTCTGTCTGTCTGTCTGTATGTGATAAACATTTTGTGGGCGCTCTATCTCAAGAACTAATACACGAAATTTAATAAAACTTTATATTCAGTTAGTCCCTGACATAAATTGGTGCTGATTCGTTTTCGGTGAAAATTGCCCGACAGGTGGCGCTGCTATGTTGCATTTTTCGCGATTTCCGCAATAACTCTATCTTAAGAACTAATGCACTTATTTTCATCAAACTTCAGGTTCAGTTAGACCTTGACATAAATAGACAGCTGATTACGTTTTGGTGTAGATATCTCAACAAGTGGCGCTGCTATACCACTTTTTTCTCGATTTTTACGATATCTATATCTCAAGAACTAATGCGCGGAATTTCATCAAACTTCAGGTTCTGTTAGACCTTGATATAAATAGATGCTGCTTACGTGTTGGTGTAAATTGCCTAAGAGGTGGCGCTGCTATACCACTTTTTTCTCGATTTTTACGGTATCTATATCTCGAGAACTAATGCGCGGAATTTCATCAAACTTCAGATTCTGTTAGACCTTGACATAAATAGATGCTGCTTGCGTTTTGGTGTAAATTTCCAAACAGGTGGTGCTGCTATGCTACTTTTTTCATTATTATCACGATAACTATAGCTCAAGAACTAATGCAAGGATTTTCATCAAACTTCAGATTCAGTTAGATGTTGACATAAGTTGTTGTTGATTAGGTTTTGGTCTAAATCCCCCAACAGGTGTCGCTGCTATGCTGCATTTTGCAGGATTCACACGATTTTAGCAATAGTCATATCTCAAGAACTAATGCACGGAATTTAATAAAGCTTTCGGTTCAGTTAGACCTTGATATAAATTGCTGCTGATACTTTTTATTTATGCGAATTCTGTGTGATATAGAATAAAGTTTTGTGATTGGTACATCCGACTAGTTTATTTAGAAATTATTTAAAATTTCTTCTGAGTGTTTTCTACTCATGCTTCTTCCAAAATCAGTATATATTTTATTAAATCTAATTTTTCCATTTAAGAAATATAAATTTTCAGTCCATGTAAACGTCTGTTTTCAAAAAACTATAATTAACTTTTTAATGACACACAAAAAGTTTATTTGCAAAATTAATTTTTGTTTTGGGATTTCGACTAAATAAAATAAAATAAAAGGCAAATATTTAATTTAAAAAAATATGTAAAAGAATAATAAATTGAAAATAAATTGTGAAAAGTAAATATCATGGGAATATATTAAAGAAAACCATACCTATTTCTTACACTCTGCACATGTTATTATTCGAGGCACTTGCTATTCGAGGACAGTATTTAAAAATTTGGAAATATCAAACCTTATATTTTAAGGGAAAAAAAACTAAATTTTCTAATTTATTTACGATGAAGTATTTAACTACCCCATCAAATGTTAAATAGCGGGGGAAGTGTACTTATGCGTTTCCAACAAGATTTCATCAGTATGTTTCTTGTTAAAAAGCAAATAATAACACAATAATTGTATTTTCGAATAGAAAAATACTTTTTTGAGAATGTAGGCCTTTTTCATTATTAAAATATTTAACCTTCTCACCGCCGTGAACTGATATATCCTTTCACTATGCTGTAGGTTTTACTGCAATAATATCATTGTTTAAATTAATATATTTCTACAAATATAATACAGTTTTTAAATATTGTGTACTGATTGATACTCTCAAGGCTTATACTGATATACCTAATTAAGTTTTTTATATCAAGTTTGAAAATTCATCTTTTTTTTTAACATATAAAAAAATTATCGAGAAAATAACATTACAAATTTGCCTTTTTGATAGGCGGTCACGTGGTTAAACATACATGAAACATTCTGCCAGACGCTTAAAGGTTTTAAAAGTTGAATTGACACAGCAAAATTCTATAGCATAGTTAAATTCTTCATGTTAAAAAATATTAAAATAAAAATCGGCATCCATTTTGAATGGTAAGTTAGTAAGAATAAATTAGTTAACCGTGAACCAATCAGTTATAAAATTAAATTTTCGGTTTTTAACATAAAAAAAAACAATAATTGACGTATTTCATTATTTTTCGTTTTATACGGTACTTTGTAACAGCGCAAACAAAACGAACATGCATTTTTTCTATATGTTTTATTACTATTAGTTAATAATTAATTAAACGATTACAAAATATTAAAAAGTCGAAGTATAATTTTTCGTAGACATTACAATGTTTGAAAACCCCTCAAACAATTTTTCTTTCACTTCTAACCATAAATTGTCAAGTTAGCAGTACATATATAAAATTCGCAAGTTTAAGTGACTATATTTGAGATTAAAGTTGGAAATCTTACTACTGTTATTTCGTACACAGAAAATATAACAAATAAACGATAAATTTATGGATTTTCTTATGCATATTGTTATTGTCACTGGAGGAATTATTGTTATACCCTTAATCTTACAACTTTAGTATTTCACTTCTGAATATTGAGAAAGTCCACGAACACTCGTTAAATGTTATTTTACTTGTTCTTGGAGATAGAGGAGGAACCATTGTAAATCAAGTGTTTGTAGATAAATATGGGGAATCTAACAGTGACAGAAGGTGTAATAATTCGATAATTCGAAAAGTATAGAAGTAGCAAGAGACGGGTTTCACATAAATTCACATAAAGGGATATATGTGATAGTATATGCTTATGCACATGAAAGTATTTTAGGTAGATTTCATTACAAAAAGCTACCTATTGCAGCTGTTCGGAGGAAAGCAACTCCAAAAAATGTTGGTATATTTTCACTTATCATGACCCTCAGACCCCCCCCCCCAAACCACCCTCCATTCAAATGTTGATTTATATATATATATATATATATATATATATATATATATATATATATATTATGTATGTATGTATAGATACTCAGTCACATCCAAAATGGGTACATAAATAAAACAGATACAGCACGACATATGCCAGATATACATACATATATATATATATATATATATATATATATATATATATATATATATATATATATAATTATAATATCTATGAATTTCAAAAACATATCAAGTTCTATATATATATATATAGATAGATAGATAGATAGATAGATAGATATAAATATATATATATTTTATATATATATCTGAAATATTTCATGCTGTAACTGTTTTATTTATGAACCCATTTTTGATGTGCTGAGTATGTGTACAGGACATACCACGGTCTCGACCGAGTTTGTTGGCCAGCTTCATCCGCCATTTGTTTCAAAATAGCGCCCAGTTAATTAAAAAAAAAAATTAAAATTCAAAAAGATGTGCGAATTATAAATCGAAAAAATAATGTTTCTGTTAAATGTTAGACCGTGATACAAGGATTTTGGAACATTTGTTTGTTTTTGCTATATCTTAAGTAATGGCTGAGATATGGCAGTTTGAAATGTTAGTGTGGCTGAGATTTTGAAACAATCTGATATTTGTTATGCTGTAATTCTCGTATTTATGAACCGATATGAATGTGACTGATCATGTGTACAGAACTTTTCAAGGTCCCGACCGAGTTCGTTGGCCAGCTTCATGCGCCATCTTGTTTCAAAATGGCGGCAAATTATTTTTTTTATTTCTTTTTAAAATTCAAAAAGATGTATAAAAAATTACAAATTGACAAAGTTGTTTCCGTTAAGTATTAGATTGTGATACAAGGATTCCGGAACATCTTTTGTTTTGGCTTTATCTTAAAAAATGGCAGAGAGCGCGGTTTGAAATTCTAGAGTGACTGACATTTTGAAACAATCTGATTTTTGTCATGCTGTAATTCTCATGCTGAAATTTGCATTCAAATTCACTATTAACAAAAACTGGGATTGATTTTCTATAATTGAGTTCCAAGTAATTTAGCTTCGGATGATTGAGTAAAATGAATTTTAAAAACATGGACTATGAAAGCTACTATGAAAGGACTTTTTAATAGTAGAAACAAAATTAGTGCAATGAAATCTGAATTTTACACCGACAATTAACGGTGCAATTTAAACAATTGTGTGATTGGAATTACAGCAGTAATCCTTTTCAACACTCCAAAGAATACGTTGTTACCTTTCATAGCTATTATTACTAATGGCATACGTCAAACATTTTATCTATAATCACGTTTTGAGTCATATTCACTCTAAAAATGACATTTTCAAAACTGAGCAAAAAGTACTGATAATTTTTGAGTATGTCAAAAAATTATTTTAAGTATGTCAATACTCAATTTTGAGTATGTCAAAAGTATGAGTATAGTCAAAATGGCTCCGAATCAAAATTACACAAGTTCGAAACATGTATATACTCATTTCTGAAAACATGCACACACTCAAGTATAAAACATCATGTGCTCATACTTGAGTATGTCCATGTTTCAAATATGAGTATGAACCGACTTCCATGTGCTCATTTTTGAGTATTTCCATGTTTCAAAAATCCGTTTGAACTAATTCTAATCATTTTTCAGAATGTTCATATTTCAAAAATAAGTATTAACTGAGCTCTATGGGCTCCGTGTTGAGTATGTCCATGTTTCAATATTCTGAGTATTTCTGGTATTTCAGAATTGAAAAACATTTTGACGTCATATTTGAAACAAAAAGTTTCTTAACAAAATGAAAACAACGATTTACTCAGTTTTGAAAGTGTCATTTTTCTAAGTGTTATGTCGCTGTATATAAAAACTATTGGCACAGCTGAAAAAAAAACATTTGTTGGTAGAAAAAAATATTTTACATAATCCCATGTCTTTTTGTACATTTCAATGAAAGCAACATCTTACTCACTTGTATCCTTTGTGGATTATTGTTCTTTTGATTCTTCTTGGACTTTTGGATTACGCGGAATAATTTGTACAAAATTTCCTATGCTTTATTCGTCATTTTTAAAAGAGCGATAGAAATAGATACAAGACTATAAACCTCTTGAACCAATATTTGTGATGAAAACATACTGTTCCTTACTTCATCCTATTGCTTCATCTTTTTTAAAAGTTACTTATCATAGAATATTTTCACTCCAAATTTATAAATAATCTCTATCCGATTTACCTGAAATTATAAAACGAATTTTCTTATATGTACTTTTCTTATGTGTAAGAAAAAACAATTTTTATTGAAAGAAAAATATATTTTTGTTTCTGTTTCCAGTTCTATTCTATGATGAATATTTTTAAATGCATCAAATTGTAATATTTTTTTTTCTTCGTGGTTACGAATATTCAACTGTATCAATAATAAAAATTAAATCCATTTTTTTTAATTCATAATACAAAACTACAATTCTTGTAATAAAATAAATGCTGGATTGTTGGAATTAACTTTTTTGAGCTGAACGTAAACATGATAAAATTATTTTTTTTCTTTAAAAGGTATTTGAGGTACATACGTTTTTAGACTAAATTTAATTAAAATCTACTGATATATTGAATAAAACTAACAATCAACTCAAACTATTCAATTAATTTTAGAAACCAATCTGATTTTATCTGATATCGAAAGTTTAATACAAAAGGAAAAAAAAGTAAAAATACTATCTTTACACCCTTAGGGTAAAAAAGTCTCAAGTTTATATAAGAACTGATAATTTTTTTAAATCTTTTTTCTTAGAAATTTTATGTTATAATTTTAAAATAATTTAACATTTAACAGTTGTATATTTGTTTTCATGAAGAAAAAAATACTTAATTAAATAAGTAAAATAAATAGGTTTTTTAATTTCAAATAATTTAATAATAGTATTAAATTGCTTGTGCAATGTATTAACTTTAAACAAATATAACGACTTTACGTACATTTTGGATGTTTTTAACAAATATAAGACCTAGATACATAAAACATGGCATTTAAATAAATTTATGTAGTTTGCACAAATAGCTGTTCTCTTTCTCCTACATTTCACTGCATTTACACAAATAAGCAGTTGAAAGTAATACTGAATTATTGATCACATATAATATCATTGCAAATACTGAGAACTTAACAGCTGTATTTGAAAGACTACTCTACATTATACACTTTCAGCAAACTACAGAATGATAAAGAGTTAAAATTTAGGTATTTAATGTTAACTCGGTAAATTTTTATAATTTCAGTGCATGTTTACATTTTTTACTTACGCATCGAACGTAGTATAGAGTAAGTCTTGCAATCGTTTTGAAAATTGAAAAAAAAAATTGACGGATTTACATGTTTCAGACACTGGATATTCCGAAAAACATATTTTTAGAAAAAAAAATTGCCGTCCGTCTGTGTGTCTGTATTTCTGTGTGACTGTGTGTCTGTAAACGCTCTATCACCCGAAAAATTTCATATAGAGACTTGAAATTTGGTATGTACTTAGTATGTAATAATGGAAAGAAATTTATTAAATTTCAGTAACCTCGATTAACTGGGGCTTTTTTTTTTTTTTTTTTTTTTTTTAGACTCTCGAAATATTCGTTCTGATAAAAGGTGTATAAAGATTTTCAAAATTGTTTATTTTTAGGAGTGAATATAAAAGACAATAAAAAAACATAAATTTTGCATAAAGCATGAAGTCAATTAGATAATTTTTGCCGAGATATTTGTAATCCTATTTCCCACACTCTTGGATTTTTCTTGACCCTGTGTTTCATCCAAATTTCAATTCAAAGATATATTTTAATTGGAAATGAGACGCTTAATCAAATGCAATTATGAAATCGATCGGATAATTAGTTGACGAGATATTTGTAATCCTATTATCCACACCCTTCGATTTTTCAAGACCCTGTACTTCATCCAAATTTCAATTCAAAGATAAATTTTTATTGGAAATCAGACACTTAATCAGATGCAATAAACCGCTAGTTAATAGGATTATTGTTTTTGGAGTTATAAGGATGTTTCTTTTAAGCAATTCAGCAATCGAGCCTTTAAAGTTTATGACGTCATCAAGCAACGATTTTATTCGAATTGCAATGCATTTTATAAGTAGTTTACACATTTTTTATTTTAATATTTTACATTATGCATATCCATGATGGGTAAGTATTACGTTGGCCCTCAACGACTAGTTTTAGTAGTAGAAATCTTTGCTTTAATTTATTTTCAATTTTCAGTCATTAAATAAGGTAAATAACACTTTTCACAAACACCAGCGTGAGAATACATTTACTTTCTTCTATTTATAATAGAAGAAATAATTGTAATCGAAGTTTTTTCAGACTTCCGGTTTTCGACGGATTTATACGTTTAAAAGTCAGAGATTCCGAAAAAGATGTTTTTACAAAATGTCTATCTGTCTGTCTGTCTGTCCTCATTGTATCATCGAAAAGTATATGAAGTTATGCTTCAAATTGATGTTTTTGGTTATGGCCAGCAGGTCTTACTTGAATGTGGGGCTATTCCGAAGAAAGGGGGGCGCTGCGATAGCGATTTTTGTTCCATTTTCACTATTGTATCATCGAAAAATGTATGACTATGTATTTGACTATGACATGCAGATTCCAGTTGAATTTGGGGATATTGGGCCTGCAGGAGGCGCTGTGATAGCCATGTAATGATTTCAAATTCAAAAAGATGTACAAAAAAAATTGAAATCTTATTTATTTATTTAATAATTTTATTTTATTTATTTATTTATTTATTTATTTATTATTTATTATTATTATTTTTTTGCGTTAAATGTTTGGCCTATATCCAAGGATTCCAGAGCATTTTTTTTGTTTTTGTTTTGCCTCTATCTTAAAAAAGGGCTGAGTTATAGCAGTTTGATATTTTATGGTGGCTGACATTTTGAAACCATACAGCACGATTTCTCCATCAACGGCTTTCATTTATGAGTTTTAGTGCACATGGTTTCGGCAATTTTTCTTTCATTGTTGTAACCATTGTTTCAACTATTAGTATATGTATGTTACTATATTACTATATACTATACTATACTATACTATATATACTATATACTATACTATACTATACTATATATACTATATTACTATATACTATATTACTATATGTCTATATTCGCCAACTTCAAATTCTCACCAAGCTTGGTGACAATTGGCGAAATATCACCAAATTTGACGATAAAAATACGTTGCCATATATGAAGCCAACTTGGCTATCTATGTCTAATTTGGCATTATTCTCAATTCAAATTAAATATTGACGAGAACTGGGAATGACTCTTCTGTAATCGGTTTCAACGCATTTTAGCTTCGTGTTTTTAAGTAAAATTAGCTAAAATCTTAAAACCAAGCAATAGGGAGACTATATTTTCCTGCCGAATAGCGAATTTTGAAATATTATCATGTATGAGATAGAACAAAGTTTTGGGATTTCCATATCGACTAGTTTGAAGACGTAGTGAGTACAGCTGATTAAAATGACATTTGAAATATTTTCACATTAGAAGCTAAACTCCTAAAACTGATAGTTTACGAATTAGCTATTGGGTTTAATAAGAAAGAACATCTCGAATAAATTATATGTGCATGTAGGTATGTGACTATTTAAATAAAGAATATTGATGTTTTTGTAGAAGACATATCCTTATTTTTATATGCGTTAAGGAAATTATTTACACCTTATAGATAAGGAAGACGTCAACACTTATCTTGATGATATAGATTAAAGACAAAAATCTGTTTTGAATAAAAATATATCATAATATATTTATAATATTCATAAATGACGGAAGCTGCATTAACATTTTGATTTGGTCTATTTATATTAATTGATTTCAATTGGTTAAAATATAGATAAGTTTCTTGGTGTAGAGCTCAAGCACCCCAACGACTTTTTACGAAATACCATGATAGTTTACGTATTTCAACAATAACAATTGATGTACGATTTTGTATAAAATATTCTATACATGATATAAGTGTAAAAATTATATGTTTATAATCTAAAACGATCGTAATACAAATGAAAAATACTTTTCCTTTTTATATTATGTATGAAATATTCAATTAATTAATTTTTATCAAAAGTTGCTCTGTTCACCCATTTTAAAGTAAACAAAACTCAAGAGCACAGCTTTGAGTAGGTCTTCGGGACATCGCCAGGACATACAGCATTGAACAAAGGCGAGTCTGCATATATTTATGGGATGAAATAAATTTGGATCCACTCAAATCCATTAAGCTGTCTTCAATGTTTATGGATCTTGACCCTCTGACGTCTGTAGAGGTTATTCTAATACGAGCAAATCTCGTGTGTGGTTATATATATATATATATATATATATATATATATATATATATATAAATTTGCATATATATATATATATGCAAATTTTATCTTAAAAACGGCTGTAACGATTTTGACGAAATTTCGTATCCTACCGTTTTGGGGCACTAGAAAATCATTGGGCTAGGTCACATGTTCGAGAAAATTCGATTAGTGGGTCATTTTGGGTCATTTTGGGTCATGGTCAATCGAATTGTATCTAAAAAACGGTTCAATCGATTTTGACGAAATTTTGTATCCGACCATTTTCGGATACGAGAAGACAATTGGGCTGGGTCACATGTTCAAGAACTTTCGATTAGTGGGTCATTTTTGGGTCAACGTAAGTCAAATTAATTTTATCTAAAAAACGGCTCTAACGATTTTGATTACATGTTTTATCCTACGAGTTTCGGGCACGAGAAAATCATTGGGCTAGGTCACATGTCCAAGAAAATTCGATTATTGGGTCATTTCTGGGTCATTGTGGGTCAAGTTCAGTTATCTAAAAAGTGGCTCAGACTATTTACACTAAATTTTGCATCCTATGGTTTTCGGGCACAAGAAGACTGTTAAGCTATGTCACATGTTCAAGAAAATTCAATTAGTGGGTCATTTTGGTCATGGGTCATTATGGATCAAGCTATTTTATCTTAAAAACGGCTCAGACTATTTACAAAAATTTTTGCATCCTATGGTTTTCGGGCACGAGAAGACTGTTGGGCTAGGTCACATGTTCGAGAAAATTCAATTAGTGGGTCATTATGGGTCAAGCTATTTTATCTTAAAAACGGTTCAGAGGATTTGAAATAAATTTAGCATCCTACAGGTTTAGGGAACGAGAAGACTATTAGGCTAGGTCACATGTTCGAGAAATTTCGATTAGTGGGTCATTTTGGTCATGGGTCATTATGGGTCGAGCTATTTTATCTTAAAAACGACTGACACTATTTACACTAAATTTTGCATCCTATGGTTTTCGGGCACGAGAAGACTGTTGAGCTAAGTCACATGTTCGAGAAAATTCAATTAGCTGGTAATTTTGGTCATGGGTCATGATATTTGAACTGAAATGTAATTTTGGCCGAGCATAGCTCGGTCTTCCCTGCTCCTTATATTCTAAAGAAGCACAGCTAGTTTATGCTAATGTATGACAGCCTATATTTGAACTAGTTTGATGTTATCGGATGTTTGGGCTAGCCAATGAGATTAACGTTATATTCGACCCTGCCTACTGAAAAATCAGAGGGGCTTTTTGTAGTCAAATGTATTTTTTGTAGTCAAATATATCATTTGTATAATGTTTTTCGTAGTAGTTTAAAGTATGATTCGTTTCGCAATACAAGTATGTTATTTTTCTCAGCAGTAGTATGTTATTTATCTCTGTAGAATAGTTTTAACTGTCTCAGTAGTATAATACCCTGACTATGAATTATGCTTATTCTTAGGAATAGCAACCATTTTTATTAAATATTAATGGTGATGCAAATCATCCCTAAGTTTATATAGCGATATTAAAATATTACGAAATTTCTATCGTGATAATCCACGTATACCTTAAAGTAACTTCTTGTGACAAACAATCTAAAAATTTTCCCAGAACTGGATGACAACTCGTTAACTCCATATGGTGATGATTAGAGGTATGACGGATATTTATGTATACCACTGGGTGTCTTTTAAATTAATATAAGATAAAGCCAGGAGAGATGGCGCGGTCGGAGAGATTGCGCACACAGAAGTTTGGGGGAAATGAGTAGAGTGAGAGCTCAGCGACTCCAGGTAGTTGTACAACAACAGTAGTGGAGTATCTACTTGAAAGTGCACGTTGATTGCTTTGAGCGTCTAAGATAAAGTATTGCTATTTTGTTTTGTTTTCCCAAAGTAAGGGCTTGAATTTTCATAGCTATTCATCAGAATTTCTATACAATGTCAATAGTACAAAATATTTTAAACTTAAACGATTTCTCATAAGCTACTAATCTAGACTAACAATGCGAACATCAACGGTTCTTTTTAGTAGCGGCCATGTTTAAATAAAAGGCCGCGCAATCTCTCCTACCGAAATTGAAAAGTTTGCGCATCTGCTACTTAGAAGAGATGGCGCAGTGTTCCCATTAGTTTTCATGCTAGGAGAGATTATGCAGCTTATTGATAAATTTGCATAAAAAAATGAAAAATGAAAATGGACTAATTTTATGTTAAGCGTGTTATTAAGTTACATAATTTTATTTTGTAGTCTTATCTGGACTAGCAATGGAAATGCATAAAAATCAAATGAAGTAAAAAGTATTCATGGATAGTTTAGCAAAAAATTAATATTCAGATTTTTTATTGCTGTTCTTTTGAATTGTGCGCAGACTATCCTAGCTTTCCCTTATATTTATGAATTATTTTAGGGATTGTACTGCAGTGATCCAATCTAACCTAATTATTTACTTAATTCATAAATTTTGCAGAGAGAAAATTTAAAAGCTTTTTAATGACAGCATGTCATTCCTAAAATTAAAATTAGATTATCAAAATAACGTTTGTGTTGTCAACAAAAAGGCTGAATGTAATGTTAAAGACGTGTATGTACTACTTCCAATTTCATTTTATTTTTATTATGTTTTCACTTGTAAATATTTTGTTTAATATTTGTAAATAAATAATTTAGTTTTAATTAATTTCTTGTCATTCATTTTTATCATTATGGAGTATGTGTGTAATTATATTTAGATTAAATAATTTGATTTATTTTTCAAGTACTTTCAGTTTACTTTTCCCTGCCAATTTAATTTTAGGTATTACTATAATTTGTTAATGTCAATTTTAAGCGTAATTAAATGTGGCGCAAGGTTCAAAGGTTGTAGGGGTACCCAAATAACACAACGCACTCTTTTATTTTATTTAATGATTAACCACTTAAATTTTAACGTGATAGTTGGTGTCCTTGGATTAAAGCTCGCATTACCGTATTAATAGAATGTTTCTTTCAATTTACGATCGCCAATTACTATTATTATAAATATTTTAAATGTACCAATATGACTCTATAGAGGTATTTTGCAAATGATGGACAGTATAATTACACTGGTTTACAAATTTAAACATTTTTATATACTTTTAATGAAACACCTATTTTCTTATTATACTACCTCTTACTAATGAAAGGCGGTATTGAAAAAAATCTATCACGTTATTTATTAAAATTTTTACATTTTTCAATATTCACATTTTTAATTCTATAATATATGTATCACGTCAAATTCAACCTACCCGCATTGTAAACTTGGATCGTGTATTCTCTTTTTGTGAACTAAAATGGTTTTATTTTTGATAAAATATCTAATTGAGTGTGTAAATTAAATTCTGATCGTTTTTGTTACGTTTGTGGACAATTTATATTCACAAAAAAAGGAAGACCGATATCGGAATGTCTTAAAATAACATATTTGCATGATTTTGGATTCTCAGTGAGTAATCAAGATAAAAAGTGGGTCCCACATGTTTTTTGTGATAGCAGTAGGCTTACTCTTATATGCTGAGCTTTGGGAGAGAAAAAGTATCTTTAATTCGGATCACCAATGCTGTGGAAAGAACCTTCAAATCATTAATCAAAATTAGAATCCGATGAATGGAGTTTATTTATCGATTCATCTAAATATAGCTTAAAAGCTGTATTACTTCATAACGGTAATATAAAACCATCTTTACCAATTGGCCATGCCGTAAACAGTAAAGAAACCTATCAAACAATGTTTCTTTTAATGAAAATGATAGAATATGAACAGCACAACTGGAAAATAAGTGACGATTTAAAAGTAGTATGTTACTGGGCTTACAGAGCGGGTATAACAAATATTCATGTCTTTTGTGCCTGTGGGATAGTCGAGCTAAAGATATTGGCCTGCCCGAAATGAATTTACTCAAGGGAAAATGAGTGTGTAATATACATCTTTAGTGGATCCGCAAAATGTAATTTTGCCACTATTACACTTTAAATTGTGCCTAATAAAAATTTCGACTAAGCTGTGGATAAAATCAATGCTGCTTTTAATTATTTACACAATTTTTTTCCAAGTATTTCAGACACAAAATTAAAAGAGGAAATTTTTATAGGTCCACAGATACGTACACTGATGCAAGGTAAGGACTTTGAAAAACTTTTATCTACTAATGAAAAAATGCTTGGGATTCCTTTAAAATGGTCTTCCACGGATTCTTAGAAAATCATAAAGAGGAAAATTATGAAAAAATATTAATGTTTTATTAAACTATCATGCAATGTGTGTGAACATGTTTCTACAGATAGATTTTCTCCGTTCACACTTCGATTTTTTTCGCTGAAAACTTGGGCGCCGTGAGTGACGAGCAGGGCGAGCGTTTTCACCAAGACCTTAAACTTTTTGAAGACAGACACAAAGGTTTTTGGGACGAAAGTATGTTAGGGGACTATTGCTGGTCTATTTTAAGAGAAACAAATCAAGAAAATTATAAAAGAAGAGTAAAATTAATCATTTCTAATTTTTTCTTTTTATATTTCATGTTATTATTTTTTTTTAAGTATTTAATAAATATTTTTAAAACTAGACGTGACAGATTTTTTTCAATAAATTTCCCTTACTCAATGCACTAAAATCTATGAAAAATGCACATTTCGGCGAAAGTATATAAACCGTGTAAACCAGTGTTATTGATATCAGCTAATTAGTCAATGTGTTCATTTCTGTCCAGCAATCTCTCGCTGTCAAAGATGTTTACCATTTCGGTTTACGGAGAAAAATGTTTATAAAACTCAGAAAAGTTACAATGGTTAATAATTTTGGTAAAAAAAAAGAACTTATCATGCGTAATTGAAGTATAACATCCAAAATTATATTTTTAATGGTTAATAATGATAATCATATTTCTATAGGAGTATTTAACAGAAAAAAATAATATAAAATGTCAATTAATTTTTCTTGGTGTAATTTGTGCTAAATTTTAAAATCTAAAATTGCATTTCATTTTATTAGAAGAAAATGTCTTAGCCAGAAATCGTATTAAAAGTTGTACTTATATCTAAAGTTTTAAATGTTTAAAAAATATAGATGCTTGGATTTCAATATTTTATTTATTATGTATTGTTTTGAATGATATAGAAGTTGTCAACCAAAAAACACATATATATAATAAATAAATAAATAAAATGGACACATTTAACTTGATATATCCTTTTTTCTAAATTAAAAGATTTCGTTTTCATGGTTTAAATAAAATCTTTCATTTTTACGATTTAAAAAATGTCTTTCTAAAAAGGAGTTGGAATTTGTATATTTTACAGTATTTGTTTTATAAGTAAATACTTAATAATAGTTTGAATATGCGTCTAGAAACATTTGCAAACATTTGCTACAAATATTTTCAAAAAAAAATCTTTAAAAATCCTTTTTTAACATGCCTAAATAATTTAATTGTTTAAAATTTCTAAAGCCAGCATAAGACTGAACAATTTCTGTATTAAATTTTATATTTATTCATGTTTTTAAGTAACTAATGATAAAATAGTAAACCTTTCTTTATTTTTACGCTACGCCAGAAGCTACGTACTGCTTTTTATTTATCTGTCATTTATCACTTTTTAGTCGAACAGGAATATGAGATATTAAATCAGATATGAGTACATATTTTTAATTTTCCATAATTAATATATAAGTGTATAATTTCTGCTAAATTAAATTTACAACTATTCTAGCTTTTACTCAAAATTAAACTGGAATATAAGTGTTATTCCTTCTTATTAATATCTGTAATGCAGTTTCACTCGATCTACACTCTAAAAATGACATTTTCAAAACTGAGCAAAAAATACTATAATCTGAGTATGTTGCGTAATCAAAATGGCTCCGAATCAAAATTACTCAAGTTTGAAACATGTATATACTCATTTCTGAAAACATGCACACACTCAAGAATAAAACGTCATGTACTCATATTTGAGTATGTCCATGTTTCAAGAATGAGTATGAACTGACTTCTATGTGCTCATTTTTAAGTATTTCCATGTTTCAAAAATGAGTTTGAACTGCTTCTACTCATTTTTGAGTATGTCCATGTTTCAAAAATGAGTATGAACTGACCTCTATGTACTCAGTTTACAGTATGTCCATGTTTCAATATTCTGAGTATTTTCTGGTATTTCAGATTTGAAAGCAGTGGGTCGTCATATTTGAAACAAAAAGTTTCATAACAAAATTAAAACATCGATTTACTCAGATTTGAAAATGTCATTTTTCTCAGTGTATCTACTCGTTGTTGCATTTCTTTCGCCTCAATGCATAAAGTATATAAAAAAATTATAACTGCATTTTGGCTGCCATTAGCTTTCTTAGTTATGTGATTCGTTATGGTTCATTGACAGGCATTTTCCTTCTGATAAAAACCACTGGACTATGTATATTCTAAGATACGTGTCCAACAGCTATAGTTTCTTTTACGCATTCCAGTAATATAGGTTATTAACGTACTGCTTGGCATCTTGGTTTCATGTTATTTTCTGGCAGCCTGTTTGAACCTTGAAAACCTATAGATAACGAGGTCTAAATTATTTTCCGCAAAACTCACGTGCTTTAGCATTATTCGCTAAATGAGCGCGCCAGATTAAGCAGCGGCCTGTGAAAGATTTCATTTTTAGTTCAGTTGCATTTTGATAAATCTACTGTTCCCTATGTAAAATTGCTTTCTTGGGTGAAACCCGTAAACATCTGTCCTGGACACGTCGCTGGTTGTGAACTCAAGAATGCTTAATAAATTGCATTAATGAAAATTCTAATAGGGCATTATTTTTAGAGTTTGTGGATTATATTATTTTCAATGATGAATTCGACTATTATGACCTCGAGCGTGACAGAAACTTCCATATAGTTGACTCTAACTTTTAAATATTGTTTTTCTTCTTGAAGCTTTCTTTTATCGCATTTGCTTTCCAGATAATTCACATCAAATTAATTTTGAATATTTGTAAATTATGAAATAAAAAGAAAGACAGTGAATAATAAGTTATATTATTTTTCAATACTATACACGCTATGCAATACTATACACGCTATGCAATACTATACATGACAAGTAACAAGAAGTGCTGTTTGTCTAACCCTTTGCAAGCCAGTGGGATGTAATTTACACCATTTAATTTTAATTTATAAATGCCACAATCGAATTTCGGAATAAAACCTTTCTTTTACAGCATTGGAGATTACTACTTTTCAAATAAAATTGTTCGTAAATTCTAGTGTCATTCAATATTTTCAACATTTTTGCAACAGGAGTATTTTGCTCCTGAAAGTGTTAAATAATTATTTTTTTATCTATGATAGTTCATAATGTCATTCTTAATCTAATAATTCTTTGCACTACGTATTTTCATAGACATTATTTTATTTTCAAATACATAAACAAGCAATGTACACGTCTAAAAGTCTTTAAAAAATTAGACAACAATTATATTAAACAACAAGTCTCCAATTGCAAATGTTGGAAAATTAGCCAATTATGATAATTTAAACTACGCATTACAGAGGGAAGCCATAGAAATATTTACACCAAACTTCGAAAACATGCAATGCTATGATCCACGCAAAAATAGATAACAGATGGCGCCATATGTTACTAGAAAAAATCAAAATTGGGGTTTTCAACGGATTGACGGACGAAGCAGAAAACATAACATCAATGACTGAAGGTGCCTGAGAGCGACAGGTGAAAATATTTTTACTGTTTTACAATTTTTAACAGATTGACTAGTTTGTGTAGTTTTAAAAGTGTTTTCAAGACATTTAGACATGTACTTGTACACTGCTTGTTTATGCATTTGAAAATAAAATAATGTCTGTGAAAAACGGGTAGTGTAAAGAATTATTATGGTTAAAGAATGTATGACATAGTGTAAAAAAATATTTCATAGTTCGAATTAATTTCAGTAAGTCTTCTTGTATATCATTTGTTTCAAAACAAACTTCCATGTTATACATATAAACATGGTGTTTAAAAATGCAACATTAGTAATTTTCTTTAAAATCACGTCAACTGTTACAATAAAGCAATTATTATAGTCAGTTGTACGTTTTCCCTATCAAAGGGTATTGCTTCTTTTGGTACTGAAGTTAAGATGGATGGTTATATCTATTACAATTTTTCACGAAATTTGTTCTTTACTCCAAAATTTTCAAATATTGAGTGACAAGTATTTCCGTTTACATGGCCTTGAAATATAGCGAAGTGATAAAATATTATTTCTAAACGCTTTTTAGTAAGAATAACTTGAATAGTAACTTTCGTATGTCTAGTTCAAAAAAAAATCACGTCATAAAAATAAAAATATATGTATCTGTATTCGGTTTTAGAAAAAGAAAAATTATTTTGTTCATTCTTATTGATTTGGATTATAAACCTTGTATTATTCTGTATCTGTACGAATGTGTAACAAATGTATCATAAAAAACGGATATATTAATTCTAACTGCCTCAAGTCTGGAACGAAGTAAAATAACAGTTTATTGAAATTCTGAAAGAAAAATTGTATTTATTAAATAAAAGTTTTTTAACATTTGGAGAATATCAACTGTAAATCAAACATACGAGGGAAACTTATTAAGCAAGTCACAAAAGATAATTAATTACTTACAATGATATTCACTTCAAAACTATTTTTACTTCTCAACATATTCTCCACCAATTTTTATGCTCTTATATCACGGTTTTATCAGTGCAACAACACCAGTTGCATAGCATTCTTTGGGGTGCTGTCTCAGCCACATTATGACTTCAAGTCAAACACGGGAGACAATTCAAAAGTTTGATTGACAACTTCTTCAACATCCACCATACAGCTTTCGACCTAGCCCCAAGTGAATTTCATCTGTTTAGTCCACTAAAAAACCCTCTTGGAAGCAAGATGATGTTCACTGACTATGAAAGGGTTCAACTTGGAATCCTAATGTGGCTGAGACAGCACCCCAAAGAATGTTATGCAGCTGGTGTTTGGGCACTGATAAAACGGTGATGTAAGTGCATAAATATTGGTGGAGAATATGTTGAGAAATAAAAATAGTTTTGAAGTGAATATCATAGTAAGTTATTATTTAATTATCGTTTGTGACTTACTTAATGACTTTCCCTCGCATAAAAATGTTTATCCAAATAAATTGAAAAGCCTCTTTGGGTTACATGTAAAGCCATTAGCCACCTCAATGTCAAAAAAGGAAATTTTTGACTTTTGTAATCGCAAGAGTCATTAAAGAAGTCAAATTTTTCCTACCTGAAATAGTGGTAAAGTGTTGGCGTACGGGTCAAAAGTTATGCAACCGTATTCTAAATCATGTACGTTGTTAATAAAGAGGAGTTAATTCGTAGAACGTCGTAGAGTTATAATGCAATCTTTTTATAAATTAGTATTTTGTCTAATTTAACGTTTATCACATACAGGATTTCCTAAAAGAGATGTTATTTAAAAAGCAGTAATAATTAACTAAACGGGGTGTCTCCCGACATTATCGCAGGTGTACTCAGTACTGTTTGTTGCCAGGAATTCCTTTCCAACGTTTTCATGTTTTAGTTCAAAATATCACCTAAAGGTAGCTCTGAAATGTCGTATACTGTAATACTACTCCTAATAATCTTGTAATTTCAAAACACATATCATTCTGTGGTGTTTAAACAGTTAAAGAAAATGAAGATTAAAAGCTGAGTGAGTTTTGATCCATTTTTATACCGTTCTAAGCGTTCAACCATTCAAAAATTTGAAATAATGCAGCGCCATCTATCGTTGCTATTTGGTACAAAAAAGCATAGTAAAAAAATCCTGACTTCACAAATTAATCTCTTGAGAGAATCATTTTAATAGCTGTTACCATTTATTTGCTTATTAATGTAAAAACACAATCAGTCATTTTTAGAATTCGTTGTATTAGTTTTATAATTTAGTTATTTAGTAGAATTTCGTTTATCGAAGAAAACATGAAAATTTGTCTATCTTTATGTCTATAGCCATGGCTGGTATATATTATGTTTCATATCCTTATACATAGTGGCTATTTCCCAAAGGTGTGATTTTTTGTTTAATGTTAAAAATTCTTTCCATCATATTCTTTAATAACCTGATAGTGTTTAATATTGTTATATACACATAACTAATTTTCAGTTATTTATTAAAAAATATTCATTCACTAAAGCTTTGTAGAGTATCGATACATAAATTCAGCCTTCCCAATGCGTTATTATTTTTTACTTAAAATTTACACCAGCTCAAACATCAGTTCTAAAAAAACCCTTTCAAACGAACTCGTTAACAGCTTTAAATTACTTCAAAAATATTTCTTGGATAATTGATGGGGTCGGGGCAAGAGAGTGCTAAGCAACATTTTTGAACTTCTGAGATTTTTCAATTTGAAAATTTGATCAAATACTCAAATCAAAATATATAACAAAAAGTTTTTTTGCCAGTGTCTTAGTAACATTTGATATTCTGAGTAACAATATGGCATTACTTTAATGATATTACTATTACGTGTTTTGTAAATTAGCTATCTTCATTGGGGGCGTAAACATCTGGGGCAAAAACGAAACCTGGGACATATGCTGCCACCAAGTGACATTAGAAACAAATTATATATCGGATATTATAATTTACAATATTAAGCAACTGTTTACAGTGTCAGATTTATTTCACCAAAAATCTGGCTTGACACTTTCTTGCCCCGAGCCTCTCAATTTTAAAGAAGCTCATTACGTTACATTTAATCTACGCCAGAATTAAATACTTTTGTAGTTCTCGTGCATTTTTGTATTATTTTACATCATTTCATTCTATGTACTTTGAAATAATGACAGAGGCACTATTAAACAATATAAAGAGTTTATTTATAGAGAATATATACAATGGAGTTAAATATATACATTATATGACACTTTTTACATTGCTTCAATATGCCCAATTCAAATATGCGTAAATATTCATATTTATAAATCTATACACAACTACATATACTTCATTCAATGAATTATTTAGAGATGCAAAAAGAGTGCATTTTCATACCATATGAGTACATAAAATTTTAATTAATTTGCAACTACTATTTATTTGAAATTTTGGTATCATATGCTTTTGTTTATTATGATTTTTTTTACAAAGGTATAAAATGATACATTATTTTATTAGAAAAAAAAACAGTTTGTCATTATCATTTGTGAAGTCCTAAATTATAGTAAACTGTTCTATTACAAGATTCAGTTTAATAATAAATTCAAACCAGAAAAAAACACATGAACAAATTATTTTGATTTTAATAATATCAATATTACAAAGCAGTTAAATATAATATAAGGTAATTTTAAATCATCCAAAGAATCCCCAATTTATTTATTTACTTAATTTTCCGTAAACAAAATTGTTGAAAAAGATGAACTGGCAATGTAGTTGCTAAGCTATTTTCTGGTACTCACGAAATCAAATTTATCCGAAAAATATGGAAAATGTACTAGTAACCCGATTGCACAATACAACGTCGATATTCTACGCATTTTTTTACAATCAAAATTTATTATTAATTTATTAAATATGAATTTTTTGCGATGTAGTTAATTTGTAATATTTGAAACTGTAAATCCTTACGTTTATTTAAACTGTATTATGTTTGAAATACAAAAGATGTGAATTATCACTTTAACTAAACAGTGTACAACCATTAGAGTGAAAAAAATTTCAGACTGGGGTTCGATCCCGTATCCCTTGGTATAGCGCACCAAGTGCTTTACCAATTAAGCCATCCAGACGACATCCAGTCTAGTATTCTCTCACTCTTATATGGCAAGGCTACAACCACGCAGCACAAGATGGAAAGTCAATCATGATCACAACACCGTTGGCATGGGTTCTACCTTTGGGTTGTACCGTTGGGTTGTACCGTTGGGTTGTACGCTGTTTAGTTATGCTCATGATTAACTTTCCATCTTGTGTAGTTGTAGCCTTGCCATATGAGTGAGAGTGAGAGAATGCTAGACTTGCTGTCGTCTGAATGGCTTAATTGGTAAAGCACTTGGTGCGCTATACCAAGGGATCCGCGTTCGAACCCCGGTCTGGACATTCTTTCACTCCAATGGTTGTACGCTTTTTAGTAAAGTGATAATTCACATACTTTGTATTTCATTAATTCACAGCGTAATTAAAGCTCTGCTGAAAAATTAATTTATTTAAACTGTAATTCCGTATTTCTATGTATTAAAAAAATAACATGTTCGCTTTCAAAATATTCCATAAGGATAAAAGTTCTAGTAAAAAAAAAAATCTGCTTTCTCCATTAACATTTTGACCAGGGCTGCCGACTATTTTTAGTCTCAATCTTACCACAATTTACAAAATAATTTATTTGTGGTAGATATCTCGTGAAAATATCCTTACGAATTGAATAAAAAATGAAGTCGCTGGGACGTACGGTGACCGAATTTCATAATCAAAATGTTATCCGTTTAAGAAGTGATTTTAATTGTTTAAGAAATGTTTTTAAGACAATTTTTAAGCAATGTTTTTAACACTGTTTTAAATTATTTTACACTTCTAAATGATTCATTTACAATTTGCGCTAAATAATTTCGCGATAAGGTTTAACAGAATTTCTACGAATTGTTATCATGTTTTTCAAAAAGTGTGAAATTGTACTTCGCGCAATATTCTGCGTGAAATTTCGTACAGAAACTTTTGTTCTTGTACAAAATGTATTGGAATATTTTCTTAAATGCTTCCAAAATTTCGAAATTATATGAAGTATTTATTTATTTATTTATTTATTTTTGAAAGAATACAAGTTTTGGTTTGATTGTAAATTATTTTTACCAGAGAATATTTGTCAATGTTTAAAAAAAAAATAGCTCATAATAAAGAGTTTTTTGCGAGTTATCATTGGCGCAGTGCATGCATTTAAAAAAAAAAAACATAGATCTATTAATGAGATGAAATCTAGAAACATTTAATGTATTTAATTTCATTAAAAGCAAGATTCCAAATAGTAGAGTTGTTTAAATATTATTTTAAACCCTTGTACATGCGGTTAAAACAATTTTCTAAATAAAAATCTTTAAAATTTCGACATTTCACACATATCTGCCCCTTCAGTAATTATGATTTTGTAATTTAAATTGTGTTCACAGGCAGCTTTGGAATTTGGCAATGTAAAAAAACCCTGTGAAGTAAATTATTCTGGAACAAATAATAAATAAAACTTTAGAAAATAGTAATTGTTTCAAGAAACATTTCGTAATTGCAATCCTTTGTTGTAATGCCGAATCAATCATCGATCCATATGCCATTAAAAAATATCGGTTATTAATAGTCATAGTTAATGATAATTATTCAAATTTTGAACACGTACATTACAAAAAATATACGAAAAAGTTTCCATTTTCAAAAAGCGAAATGCTGCTTCTAATTTAATTCTTCAACGCCCATAGCTAAAATTATACATATATTGTTTTCAAATTCATAGGTTTTATTGCATTGTTTTCACTAGAAAAAGAGTATTAAATACATATTCATCAAAAAGTATCACAAATTCAAGATCGCACCGCAGCAACTAAAATTAATCAAAACATTCGGAGTCCTGCAAATATCATTTCAGCATTTAATTGTCTGTAAAATTCATGCGAAAACATTTATGAGATTTACAACTATTATGAAATTTTTATCCAAAATATTAATCCAAATCAACTCAAATTTTTGCTTGTTTGGAGAATGTACAAAACTTTGGAATATTATAGTATTATATCAGAAATTCCGAGAGGTGTGGGACTTCTTTTCTATGATTAGGTAAACTCTTCTACATCCCAATAAAGGCTTCACTGTGCATATTCAATACAAATCTAAACCTAGAAATCTTTTCAAATACGTATCACCTGGAGGTGACAATTCGCGCACTCTAAAAACGGCATTTTCAAAACTGAGCAAAAAATACTCATATCTGAGTATGTCGAATAGTCAAAATGGCTCAAGATTGAAATTACTCAAGTTTGAAACATATATATACTCATTTCTGAAAACATGCACACACTCAAGAATAAAACATCATGTGATTGTATTTGAGTATGTCCATGTTTCAAAAATGAGTATGAACTGACTTCTAAGTGCTTATTTTTGAGTATTTCCATGTTTCAAAAATGTGTTTGAACTGATTCTAATCATTTTGAGTATGTCCATGTCTCAAAAATGAATATGGACTGACCTCTATGTGCTCAGTTTTGAGTATGTCTATGATTCAATATTGTGAGTATTTCTGGTATTTCAGAATTGAAAGAATTGGGTTGTCCTATTTGAAAAAAAAAAGTTTCATAACAAAATGAATACATCGATTTACTCAGATTTGAAAGTGTCATTTTTCTCAGTGCGTTGGCTTGTTAAAACGTACGAAAATAGTGTGGCAATAGGAGTGTTTTTTAACAAAGAATCGTGCATAGACAAGACAGACTAACAGATATAATGTATTTTGATGACGATTAAATTTATTTGCTATTGCAAGATAAATGTTTTCACAAAGGGAGAATTGCCAAAATCGAAACATTAATTTAAAGGACTATATAAATATTGCTATATGTCGTCACTACAATGTATGTAAAATTATAGAATGCGAAAAATCTCTGTTTTTTTATCGCGCTACTAGTTGTTATAAAGTAAAGTGCAGATTTGTTTTCGATACCTCCCTCCATTAGTTTAGAATTCCAGAATCCAATGAATTCTCGAGGGTGCACCTCTTTCTTTTTTGCTATGGAATTCTCTGAATAATTTACGCAAGCAAGTTCAACTCAAAACTATATATTGTCTTTATTTGGAATAAGGAATGTGTTGGTACCAAATGAACTCTTGCTGTTATAACCAGGTGATTTTTATAAATTTCCAAAGAAAATGTCTTGTCCTTTTCACATTTCGACGTTTTGTAAGTTTTGTGTTTTCCGTGACTTGTAACTTGTGCGCGATAACATATTTTACAATTTATCATTTTGTGTAATAGATTTATGTCTTGTGTGTGAAATTTAACAATGAGTTATTGCTCCAGTGCAAGAAGTACACTGCAGAGTGATGTACTATAGCAATAAAATTAAATAAAAAAAATTAATATTTCATATATCTGTAATATTTAGAGGCTAAATGACTAAAATAATTGTAAAAATGAATATTGCTCTAATATATCCTATGTGAAAACTGAATGGTTAAGAAGTGACCGATGTAGTATAGTTAGTGTGCAAATTAATGCCCGGCAGACTGTCAAAACTTTGCAGCAAAGTGTTCAGTCATTCGACTATTTTTATAGAAAACGGTTACATAACAGTAATGTAACGGTATTCTGACAACACTATTGCGCGTATTATGGTCAAAATACAGTTAAATTACAGTCATGTAACCATTTACTCTAAAAACGGTCGAATGATTGGACAGTTTGCTGCAAATTTTTAACAGTGCAACAAGCAGTGGCACAACTACTAGAGATGAGACGGGCTCAGCCCGAGCTCTGTGCACAATACTGGCTTGGATTCGATTTTAAACCGGTCGGCCTTCGTTCTCGGGCAGATTCCGGCTCAAAGTGAAAATTATATTTATTCACAGATTAGAAAAAAAAACTGTTTGAAAAATAAGAGTGTATTCTGACTTTCCAAAAAGGGTTTTACAATCCTTTAAAAATCAGTATGAAAGGTTCAATTGCTACTGGCGGATAAAAAGGGAAATATTTTATCTGAGTCTGAAGCCTTTCCACGGTGACTGTTAGTAATATGAAGTAGCCGTGTGTTATTTCTTGCCTATCCTCACTTTATGTTTGAAGTCCTTTTCCAGAAGTACTGAGAAAACAGAACTCCTAACTTTCTCCCAGATTTGCCAAATGATACTTTAGCAGATTAAGAATTATGATTTTTGCAGATTTCTGCCCGTTGCTGGGTATGTATAGCAAATTTCCAATTTTAAACAGATTTTCCTGGAACATGAAAATAAGAAAAAGTTAACATGAGGGAGTATTTCTGATTAATTCTTATTACTATTTAACCCCTTGAACGGCGAGAGGATAATATCTATACTTTTAATCCCCAAATAACACAATGGCACAAGGACATTCGAAAAAAACTGGCGCAAGAAGAAAAGCTTTTGCTTATTTTGTAAATAAATTTGTTTGTAAATCTTGGTGTCATTCACTCGTTTCAACATTTTAGCAACAGAAGTTCTTTGCCTCTGAAAGACTAAAAAATATATTTTTAAATTAGAGAAATAATTTCGAAACAATTCTACGGTGCTATTAACAATTTTATACTACGTACTTTCGGAATTGGCTTAGGTTCTTGTGGTACAGAATGTTTCGTGCTCGGGCTCTGACAAAAGTGCCCAAACTCATTTCTAATAATTACACTCACATGCAAAACTGTATTATGGGTCTCATACGAATGTTATTTATAACAGTATCAGTAAACAAAAATATGTAATTTTAAAAATTTGTAAACGATTTAAAATTTTAAATACTTTTAAGAAATATATTACTCGGAATTTGAATTCTGAAAACTCAACTATACTGTCCACAACGCTCTACATTATTAGCGTCATTTATCCATTTCGTCTCTGTGGGAGATATATTACAATTTAAAATACTGTGTATATGTTTCAAACAGTACCGATAATGACTGACAAATACATTCTAATTTCTGAAGTGGTACTGCAAACAGTAAAAAAAATTTGACTATCAATTAATCTTTTAATAATTAAGTTGAATGCAACAAATAGCGATTCTCATTCGCGACCGTTAACGATAATTTATTCGAATTTTCGGAGTGTCCTCGTATAAGAGTTAAAAAAAAAGAATGATCAAATGAATGCTCTTACTTGAAAAAAAAGTACGATCATATGTAGCATGCTATCAGTCGCTATGTGCCATTTTTACAAATCAAAACTATCTAATTAATAAAATAGGATTTTATTTTTTTGTTGTTACTGTTGTTTCTAATCATTGGTAGCTTAATGTAACCATGAATAACTGTGAGGCAACGAAGTCAGTGAACTTTTAGGCGAAATATTTAAATTTTTACTTGTAAAGTTGAATACCAGAAAAATTAACAAATTATATATAATCAATAAAATAAATTGTTTTTTTAAATTCGGATGTGCCATATTAAACAAGATAAATCGAGTAATCTATCCGTCTGTCGTTGATAGACGGTCAGAAAAGCCAAAGCAGTAACGTAGACTAAATTGGGCACAAGTCGTCGCGTCATCAGTAGACAAATATCTGTAGCTCAAAACGAATTCCATCTTAAATTTGATGTTATTGGATACAGCAGCTGCCAGAATATGTAAGCTGCGGTACTCATAATGACCAGGTACACTGAAAAATGTATTAAAGTAGACTTCCATATTGTTTTCGATATTTTGCCAAGATATTTTAAATGGTTTCACGTTTGACCAACATGATGCACACAAAATGAAAAAAAAAAACGTTTTTCCTGAATTGATTTTTTCGCATTCTGGATCGTATGGATGGATATCTTGTTAGATTGAATAACATTGTTTTAGTCTCTATACGCATTTAAATTTCGGCAATGTCAGAAAATGTTTTAATAAACACAAAAGTGATAAACCTGCAAATAAATAAATTAATTAAATAAAAACTCTTAGTTCTATTCTACACAACTAGACTGAAATTAAAATAAAAATAGCTTTAATTTATGTTGTTTGTTTTATATCCTGAATCTATACATTCGAACATTTATTTCTGAATTCATCTTTTTAAGGGGAGAGCCCAGGTTTCTGCCATCAAAGTTTGTTTTCCTATTTCCGTAACAAAATATGCGAAATGTTTGTATCCCGCCCTTTAACATTTTAAAACAATAAATTCCGGCATCCATGTGCTTGTAAAAGTTCTCTAAAGTAGCCCTTAACAACAAAATTTAATAATGTAATCGAATAAAATACAATTTTTTTTCTATATGTCTTCTAATATCATTATAATGAAACATTAATCCTGAACTTAAAAAGGAAGAACCAACTACATTGATGCACATGCACACAATTAATAGAAAGTATTAATTAAATGAATATTTATCACTGATTTTTAAATATGCCCCTTACTTATTTAAGATAATAAGATATTGATTTGTATTTTAAAATTTAAAAATAATGCCAAACGTCATATGATTCCCATTTACTTTAGTGATTTTTTAAAACTTCAATAAAAGTGTTCTAATGTTTCAAAATACACAAAGGGAAGTTCTCTGAATAAAAATGTTTGTATCCAAATCTATGTAATACATTGATTATAATTAAGTAAACTGTGAGATGAAAAGAGGCCTTAAATATTGTTAGAGGAAAAATGGCGAGAAATATGAAAATAATAAGATAAATTAAATAAATGTTTTCGAAAACTTATCTAGCAGACTGACGTTTATATTCAGTGAACGTTTAAAAAAATAATCACACATTTTCTATATATAATACTTTATTGTAAATATATTATTGACTAATGATATAAAATAAAAATAAAGAATTAAATAGTTATTTAGTAAGACGTGAATTTCTTTAAACATTTAACAAAAGAAATTGCAACAAGAAATAGTTCCCTTAATCCAACGTCGAATTTTACGGGTTGAAAGAAAGTCAACAATGACAACTCTTTTCAACAAATTTCTATTAATTCTGATCACGCCATGGGTAATCAAACACCTGTAGAACCGCGAAAAATAGCACTAAATTTGAAGGAAACATAAAAGTCACCATGCGAAATAATCGAAATTCATAAAAGAACCAAACATATTGAACATGATCATTAAAAATCACGCCAGGTATAAGTAGATTAAAAATGTTCGCAAACAGGTTAACAAAAACAGATATCTGTTATATTGAAATGAGCGCTGTCATAACACAGTTAAAGCGCAACAAACAAAATTCCAGACCGGTTCATGACTTTTAAAACGTCACACGTAGTGCATAATCTTTACACGGCGATTGACACCAAGCGATTTATACCAATCGCTGTGTAAAGATGATCCACTCCTTGTGACGTTTTAAACGTCATGAATCTGCCGTGTAATTCGTTGGTCGTGGTTAAAGTGAATCCAGCTGTAATTGCTATCGAAACGCCGCGATAAATCAGCAAAACATAAGGAAATGAAGTAAGAACGGATATATGAGTAAACCATCTTGAAGGTTGGAGTAGCATAGTTTAGATTCATTCCAACATGTCCATGCTAGGGCTCGAACCTGAATACTTGGGTTGCAGTGACATTATAACTTTTCCTGCTGAACTACCCAGAAGATATTCTAAAGATATTCTGGCTGGCGTAATTTTCTCTTATTTGTTGTATCTGGCTGCTAATTGCAACCCTAGTTATAGTTATACTAACTATAACCCTAACATTTACATGATGAAACTGTTATAACATAGAAACTCTTACAAACCATGTAATTATGTTATAATAAACAGAAAGAAATTTTTCAACTAGGTAAATCATCTTCATGTTGGGATAGCATAGTTGAGATTTATTCAAACAGGGCAAAAATAAGTAATATAAGTAAACTTCTACATAAACATGACTTATGTGGTTGGATAAATCTTAATAAATAAACTAAAAATATCTAGAGGAAAGCACTAACGAGGTCATGATTTGCCTAATATTTTTATAATGAATACTTAAAATTTTGAAAAAAACATTCTCATCTGTGAAAGCAAATTTGACAAGGAAGCTCCAAAAATTATGGCTTTAAAACATGCATTCAGTGACAAGTGTGTAATTAAGATCATGATCGATCATTTTAGATCTAGGGATGTAAGGAAACAGCAAGTGTCATCAATTTAATTTTCGTCGAGTCAAAAATATCTACGATGAATATCTTTATCATCTTTAAAGAAAAAATTGTCCTATGCGTTGGGAATTCGAGGTTGTCGGTACTTGAGTCTTTCAACACAAAAACAATCGGTTATTCGCATAAAAATATTGATGAAATTACTATTAAACTGAGCCAAAACAGTCTCCAGATCCTGACCCAACTGTGCATTTATGGAAGGTTTCAAGAAAATATTAAATCAAAGAACCACTTTGAAGAGCTTTGAAGAAAATTATAATGGCAAATATTTTCAAAGTAATATATGTATATATAAATAAGTGTATGCAGGAAATCTTTAAGAAACTCACTGCAACTCTATTAGATTTATTCTTCGTCTGCTTTGAAAAATATAAATGCTTTCGATTTCAGCTTCGAAGTAATAAACATGGATCTTAGATTATGAATATTTTTTATCAGTTATATCATAGTTGCTGTTTTAAATTATTGTTGTTCTTATATCCAATTATACATGTTTAACTACTGGATAATATTCACTGGGTTTTTTTATTATTTTTTAATTTTTTTATACTTCTAGCTCATTCATTTCTTTAACTTTTCTTGTTTCAGCATTTGCATTCAGAAAGCTTTTAACCCCTTCGGGACGAGCGTCCTTTACAGAATTTTTAATCTGTTACCACCGGTTTTTCAAAAGAGAAATTTTCAGCTAATTGAATCGTAAAAATTCGATGATTAGATAAGGATAACCTTACAATAAAAAATAACTGGTGGGAATAATCGAGGATTCTGAGCATCTTATGCGTCACGTATTCGTGTCGCTCGTCCCTAAGGGGTTAAAGCTCATAAAAAGTGTGAAAATCGTAATACAGTTTAAATTATGACCCATTCATACGATGTAAATTGTTCGTTTTAGTCATGCTCGTATTAAGATATTTCGGTTTTATTTGAAATACGTTAAAATTGGCGAACAAAACCTAGATTTCTGATGTTCTATAAAATATTTAAACAACATTTTTAAAAAAAAAATCAATTAGACAAGCAGTAAATATAGGTCTTAAGTTATAATGAAACAGTCAAAACATCTTGGAAAAAAGAAAGAAAAGTAAAGAATACTTTTGTAAGCTATCGTGGGCCGAAACTCAATGCTTATCTGATCATTCTATTTGCTGTACTATTTTTCTTATAGATTTTATAATTTAATGTTACAAGAGCCTAAATTCCTTCAACTGAACATTCCCATAGGATTATGAGCATTTATTAAAATATTTACCTATTATTATGAACTTTTCTAAAAAAAGTTAAATAAATTGAAAGCTTACTGATTATTTTTGAATAAAATGGTTTGGAACAGAAAGCTTTTAATGAGACAGAAATAGAAAGTGTTTTTTACTTTAGAAAGTTTCAATGAAAGAAACAATATTTTCTGAATTGAAATGTTTCCTTTAATTACTTGAAACATATTGATAAATTATAATGATTATTGTAAAATTAAAATATATTAAAAATTAGAGAAATATTGAAGTTTCATACTAATAAAATGAATAATTATAACCTTTACAGATTTTATAAAATTAAAAAAAGATTAATTTTTTTTAAAATCCGGAATTGAATATAAAAGTTCAAATGCAAAATATTTATACATGTGAATATATATATATTCACAATTTAACACAAAAGCCACTTAAGTCTGTTATATTTATAATTACAAAACTCATTAAAAATATCAATTGTAAACTACACAAACTGTAAATATATTTCTAAACATATTTTAAAATTCTACTTTTTTTCAGACTTCTTTCGAAACATCTATTACATTTATTGTCAAATTTATTGCATACATATCATACAGAATTATTAAAATATTGAGCATATACAAATATTATCAACTATAGCACCATAATGCAATTATCACATAAACATATGAACACATACAAAATTTATAATTCTTTCTACATTTCAAATCAAGAAACACACAAATCAGATCAGCTTTAACAAATTCATAGATTAAACAATGCACGACTCTTCCAATGAAGGGGAAAAATATGTATAGTTTTGAAGAAGAAATTTAATCAGAATTATGGCTGAATTAGTAACATTTTGGATAAGTGATTATACCGAGTGTCCTAAAAGTTTTCGTACTGACGACATATGTATTTATGTTTCACAAAACAACAAATCTTAAAACGATTACTTTTATGCTAACGATAAAAATCGTTTTTAACATCTCGTAGAAAAAAAATATTGAACTTACATTTTTAATAAATGTTCAAATTGTCCACCCCTTTCTAGGAAGCAAAGCTGAACTCGTTTGCGCATGTTTGTAAAAACGCGTTTTAATATGCTGGGAATGACTTCTTGTATCCTTTAAGTAATGGCAATTAATGACAATTAAAGGATATAATGGTTATAATAATGGCAATTAATGACCGTTAATGAAAATGCAAAGTTCTTAAAGCATTATGTGTCAATCCACGAGATGCGCCCTTTTCTTGTGCCAAATAGAGATCGTACATTAGAGAGAGATTGGACATTGACGATATGTCTGCCATGTAAGTTCCAAAGCAGGTGAAATTCAGTTGAACGGAATGTATTTTCATGACCCTCTGAAGGCATATAAAACGAATTTTGCATGATTTTAATATAATAAAAAGTGTTAGAAGTTGAAGGAAATACATTGGGTTCTACTACGTTCCACCTGCGTTGGAACTTATATGGCGGATATTTCTTCAATGTCCAATCTCTCTCTAATGTAGGATCCCTAGTGCCAAACGACTCACGGATTTTTGAGGAGTTTGCAATGTCCTTCGTTGAGTGTTTTGCAGAAATGCTGGTGTAACAACTTTCGGCCTTCCACTCCTGTGCTTATCTTCTATCGAACCTGTATTACGAAATCATTGAATGAGCCGATATAGCGTATCTTTACTCGGTACTGCATCATTTGGATATTTATTTCGCAAAACTTCTTTGCACCTTTCATACGATTTACATTCAAAATAAGTTTAAAGCTGCGCAATTCTCAGAACGCGTGATAAACGTATTTCACTAAGAAGAATATAATAACATAGAACTTTATTCCCACATCAACTGAGAGCGAAAAGAACCAAACGATAAAAACTCAAGAACTGATGCAATGATAAGCAGACGATAAAATTTAATATTTAAAAAAAAAAAATCACGGACAATGAGTTCTATAAGTTGGAGTGCGGGAACTTTTAGGACAGACCGTATAACTTTTACTATAATTATCTTACTAAGTTTCACAGCTTTACTGTGATGAATAAAATACATGAGTTGTAATAAAATAAAGTGTAATTTCGTATGTGATGTTAATTGGAATTTATTTATCTGCGGTTCATTCTGTTGAATTGTAGCAGATAAGAGACCAGATGCCTATGCCAAAACATTGTCTGAGTGAATTGTGCCCGCCTTATTTTTCTAGGACAGTTTAGTTAGTAGAGCGTTTCAGCATAATCCAACGTGCTGGGATCACATTCCGACCTGGATACTTTTTCACGCAGTTGGAATTATTACAACCCATATGATTTCTTTACCAATCGCTTTGATTTTTATGAGGAAATAAATCAAAAGTGAAGAAAATACATCCAATGAAAATATAATATTATTTCCCAAAAGAGATATAACACGAATTCAAAATATTGTGTCTGAAAAATTTATAGATAGGGTGAAACCCCAGTTATTGACACCTAACCAATAACTGACACTTGAGCAAAAATCTAACTTAAATAAGCATTTTGTTGTAAAATTCTGCAAAGTAATGTCATCTTAGTGCTAAATGAGACACTTATTTTTATTTTGGAGTTAATTTATTCACCACTAGAGGGCCCAGAATTTAATGAGGAAGAAACTTATGAGAATACAAAATGTGCTATTTTGAAGCAAACATCTTATTTCTAAAATTATTGAAGTGTTTTTCTAATCTATTTGTAATGCAACCATACTAAAGTGTTTTCTTAAAGTTATACTTGTAGAAAATAGTTTAAAGAATCATATGATATATTATGGCCATGATTAACGCTTCTAGTTTCTTAATTTAGCTTAATGGCAGGGGGTGCCAGTAATTGATTCCTAGAATTTCATTTCACCAGTCTCTGACAGAGCTGTTAGTTATTGGTTATATTAAAAAAAAAGTTTAAATCTATTATTTGAACTGTTTAAAAATGCATAATAATAAAGAAATTTCTTGTAGTAAACACCATTAAAATTTAAATTGTTTTACTAGTGTCTGACACCAGATGTCAGTTACTGGATCATAAATGTCAGTTATTGGATATTTGTATTACTAATAATGCAGTACTAAATATTACTGCTATATACTCTTAATATATACTTTGAATTACTAATAATGCAGTACAGCTTACTAAATCCCACTTTTTATAAGAAATATTAATGTATTTTGTTTTTATAATAAAGAATAAAGTTTTTTTTCTTTAAGCATTTTAATCTTTTAAAATAAAGTGTCAGTCACTGGTTCACTTTGTATCAGTTATTGGTGTTTCAAAATAGGGATGTTATCAGTTACTGGAGTTTTTGACTATATTTGAGAATAAAATTAATTTTTAATAATAAAATGCATAATTTTTCAATATTTTGTCGCCAATAATTTTTTAATATATATCTACTATCCTTTCAAAAGCAAAGGTAAGTATAAAATATATTTAAATTTTTGTAATAGTGATTTGAACAACAAAGAATCCTTAAAGAGTCAGTTACTGGGGGGTTTCACCCTAATATATTTTGAAAACGAATATATCTAACCTGTATCAGAAATCTTATAAAAATACAATTATATTACGTATGCGTTGTCCCACAACTAGGAAATCAATAAAGATACCTACATTGTTCAAATAAGTATTACAAATTAACTTTAAATATTGTATACTATTTTATATAATTTTCTGAATAAATAAAAGAGAAGAAGAAGAAAAGTGGGGCCGTTATTGTATTGTTATGATTAAAACATATGACGAAATAATAAATATCAATTCGTGTACCATAAATATATTATTACAATATATGGAATTTTTATTCACCATTTAAAGTAGCTCAGGCACAATAGGGAAATGTCCATTAAAGAGGATAAATATAAACCATATATAATTCTTTCTTCCTTAACATTAAAGAGAATTTGCAATGTTAATCTTTTTTTTTTGCATTCTATGTACCAATGTCAATGGCTAATAGATATTTCACATAAAATTGGAATTTTCAGAATCATATTTGGACAAAAAACATGTTTAATAATGTAGGTGAAATTTATTGAATAATAAAGAGATTGCTCATTGAATATTGCAATAAAAACTCCACTTATGGAATAATGTAAGACATTATTTCCTAATAAACGAAAGAACGATGCCCTTTAACCCTTAGGCCGTTGAGTTTTCCAATTTCGGTACTCCCCCCCCCCCCCACTCCCATTGTTGGGTTTGGAAGTGCACTTCGAAGGAACATTGGACAATGCCTGATTACCAACGGGGCAAACTTTTACCAGTAAAAATTAATTGAATTTTATTTCTTTTTCTTAACAGTAATTTTAAGAGAATCGGGTGTTTAAATAACGAAAAAAATTCTATTAATATTTACTGGTAGCAAATGGCCACGTTAATAATGAGGCTTTGATACTCAGATAGACGCGTGCACCGTAACATTTGGAGTTACACTCAGATGAGCGCGCTGAGCGCATTCGTAACTGTTACGAAATTATTGTTTAATGCTATTTTAATTATCTAAACTTTCAAATGTTACACTGGTCCACATTTGCAATTTTCATAAGTATATTTTCATATACATTTTATAAAATAGTACCAAGTACAAGATTTAATTAATTACCTGGAGATTGCTCATTGAATACTGAAAAAAAAAAATTATGGGATTATGTGGGACATTCTTTTTTGAGAAAATGAAAGAGATAAACCCTTTAAATAAATTGTAATATTTAATGCTATTTTAAATACTGAATCATTGAAATGTTGCGCTTGTCCACATTTGCAATTCTCGGAAACATATTTCCACATACGATGATTATAAAACTGTAGCAAGTACGAAGTTTAGTGAATAACCTGTAGACTGCTCATTGAATATTAGCAATAAAAACTCCTATTAGTGAATCATGTTTCACATAATATTGCACTTGTTTGTTTCGTTTACGTTTTTCACTAGGAGTTTTGTACAATGCACTTAGATAAATTTTTCTTTCGAAGTTTTTCACAAAACGTTAAACACAGTCAATTTATCAAAAAGTTTAAATCCACTTGGAAAAGAAGTATTAATAAAGCTTCAAATCTAGTACTTTACATCCACAAGATCAAGGTATACTGACCAATAAGAAATGTTCAGTATTACGAAAGAGAGAGGAAAAAGCACTCTTGATATCTTGTCAACTACAATTGCTCTGTCCCTGTGCTTGTTGTGCCGGTAACTCGTAGTTGTGTTTCTTAATTTCGTACCATTTGGAACTTTGGGCGTTGAATCCTAAATAAAATATTATCATTGTCAGTGAAAAATAGCAAGACATATACAAAGCAAAACAAAAGAATGACATAATTGAATACAAATGTGTTATTTCAACAATGACCACAAAGGAATTGTAGCAAATATCCTAAGAAAATATTAATTACCACTCCTTGAAATACTTTCTAAACCAGACGTTGACCCCGGGACCTTAACCTTGCAACGTGTTACCCACTGAGCTATCCTAGATGATTCTAACTAACGTAAATGGATCGCTCATTAACATCTTATTAATATGGCACTAACATATTTTCTGCGATCTAGAGCTCTTCTGACGAAATCTCTTGCAATACTCATCGAATACTATACGTCATTACTATTACGCCCTACAATTTTTTTCACAAGTTCATATTTAGTGATGTTGTGTTTAGAATTAAATTTTCTTTCGTATGGCAAAAAAGTGCGTGGCATTGCTAACTGAAATATAAATGAATTAATTTACAAAATACACAAAGCAAACTTTGTTTCGTTTTTCAACACCAAGTAGCTCTGCCCCTACGAGCTGCGCTCGCACACTCCAACGATCTCTAAAAAGACGCTAATTTGTTGTGTTTTAAAAGAAGAAAAATAATGCCTGAAAACGTAAAAACTCAATATCCATTTCAAGATAAAAATAAAAAATCGCGAAAAGCGCTTTTAATTTAATGTAATATCATTTTCTGCCTACCCTCCCCTCTTTGAAAAATAAATCTATGGGAAAAGGAAATGTGAAGGGATGTTTCTGGAATTTACCACGTATGTGTAATCGTAATAAATTATTTAAGTTTTTAAAAATATTTAAGATTTCTGGACATTTCAGTTTGATTTTGACGATATTTTCACCAGCGAATAATTTATAAATACAAATGCACATGATATTCTGAATAGGGAGGTCCATTCACACATAAAAATCATATAATGGCTAGAACATCGGACGCAATTCGATAATTAACCGCAACCAATTGCATCCGACCGCAATTAGGACGTAATTTGCACCATCAAAATGTTTTTCTCACGTAATATTTTAATTATTTTAAAGTTTCTTTCTTTTTCAATATTGATATGTAAATATAATTTCAATTAAATAATAGTGTTAGAAAGTAATATTATTATTCATAATTTTTTTTAATCTGTCCACTGTAAGCAAAAAACGATTATTTCAAAATATGAATTAAATCTCTATTCAGATAATGAAATTTTGAATGGAAATTTTGATTAAAAAATATAAAACAATTAGACAAATTAAAAAAAAATAATTGAACATTACACGTTACAATCTAGTCCAAGTATATACATGAAAAACATGGTTAATTGCTATGCGTACTTTTTGATCCTATACAACTTACTTAACCGAACTATCTTCACCAGTTTCAACACTAGATGCTGCTTAACCCCTTAATTCTCGCGCCCGAGATATTCTCGGGCTGTGTATTCTACTTTTTTAAAATTCCGATTCTTTGACTCCCACCAGTTTTTTAAAAGAGTGAAATTAGCTTTATTCTCGCATCATTTTATCAGCCATTAAATAAGGTGAATATTTCTACTTCAAAAAAGTGGTGGCAATCAAACAATTTGAAATTTAAAAGAGTAGACTACACAAAAATATAGCGACGCTGAAGGGGTTAAAAGAATGTTTTGAATTAAGACCGTCTGTCTCAGAGTATTTATCGCATATTTTCTGTAAAACAAATGTTTTTCATGTTTTTATATGCAATAGGTTTTGCAAAATAAACCGAGAAAAGGAAAAGGTCACAACATACTCAATTACGGCTAATGAAGCGTTAGTAATTTTTGTCTTTTTTAGAATAGAGAGAAACAACGGCAAATCAAAATTAGACTACTAGTTATTGAGTAACAATTATCTTTTCCATTACCTTCAACTGTCATAAGATCCAATTACAAAGCAATAGTACGAAAAGAATGCTTCACGGGCGAAAAGAAGAAAAATCTTTCGCTACGAACCAGGGTCGGACTGGGCCAGGAGAAAGGGCGCAGACCTTGGATTTTCAGAGGGCGCAAAAATTTTAACGAACTTAATCAATTTTACTTACTTGTGTTGTGTCTGACTTGACAAATTACACATTCGCATAGCACCAAGTAAGAAAAGGGCTTAATATTTTATTCCTGAGTTTAGAAATATAGCGAAGTCGTCTAGACTTCGCTATATTTCTCGTGCATGTTTGAAGTTCCATTAAATCTACACAATGCTACACAGTTTTTCAAACTATGTCATGTAATATTAAAAACACTCTAGAATGTTGAATACAGATTACACTGTAGTAGATTGTTACTTTAGTTTGTAGTAGTTAGATACCTTAGAGCAGTCATGGTATAAAACTGATCACTCCTTACTAATTATCCTGAAAATAAGGTATAAAAAAAATACATAAGTACCAATTTATTGGGAATAATTTCTACTATTAAATTCTATTTATAAATTTTGTTTCGGGGATTGGCTACATATTAAAAATTGCACAAACGTCAATTTTTCAAATTGTAACATCTATGATTGAGTTCCATGGATCAAGACAGCCTGGGAATATGCTTATCTTAATTCTTCATAGAGTTATAAAAGAAAATGTGTTATGGAGTTATCTAAAAATTTCGGAAAATAAAATTTAAATCTTGCAAGAAAAAGTACTGAACACTCATTTAGTCATGAGTAAAATTATACAGGAACTTTAAATTTATAATAAACTTTCTTTATATAAAAGTAAATACTACAAAATGTTTCTGATAAGTGTCTACGTGTTATTTTTTGTAGATTCTTTGAAAACAGAAGGCGGCCGATCCCCTTAGACTGCAGGAAGGTTCTATGCATATCGAAAACTAATTATTCAAAAAATCTGTACACTTACACACAGTTTTTTTTATACAAAAATTAATGTAGGTGATAACTCATAATTTTGTAATATAAATTTATTAATAATTTTCATAGTTAAAAAAAATGTGTTTGGATATACAAAAAACCTGGAATACATTTGGGTCTATTAAGTGCATTTCATTAAAAAATTAATAAAATTTCAATCGGATGATTTTTATAAGTTTGTCAAATGGATTTAACATTAGCATCCTGGAAATTTTAAACTCTTCTAGCTCTATGAAAACTTAACATAAAGTCTATTTAAACTTAAACTATATCTTTTCGCGGGCTGTCTCGATTCAAGGAACTCAAATAAGGTATCAAAAATAAGTGTTATTATTTGAAAATTCAAAGTTGGTATAATTTTTAATATGTAGATGACTCCTGTAGCATACTTAATCCATAGCTTTAATTAGTACATTATTTCCAATCGATTAGTATTTATAGATTTTTTACAATTAGTTTTAGAAGAATTAGTCGGGGATGATCATTTTTTCCCCCAGGACTGCAAATTACCACACATGATATAGTTGTGTCCATTAACAGAAAAAAAAATCTTGCTTTACTTTTTTTTTTTAGCAATTTCAGGCATTATTACAAGTTTAACGATATTTATGATTTTTTTTATTTTAAACCATCATCGTGCTGTGAGATATGACTTGACTAACTCTTCCCTTTTATACAATTATTTTTTCACTCAAGCAACACAGAATTGTTGGATATCATTAGTCCATTGTTTTCTAGCTTCGTTGGCCAACGAATAAGTTTGGCTGCTTCCAATAGCTGAGCCAACGGTTAGCTGATCGTCGGTCTAAAGATATGAGTTCCCATTTGACCAACAGTTATGTTTGCTGGCAAAACTGCACTAATAATAATATTAAATTATGCAAATAATTGATCCTATTTTAATTAGAAACTTAAACTAAATTGTTGATTTTTTAGCCAAAAAATTATGCTTCTAGAATTACCTATTAAAATTGCTTCTAATTTGGTTTCAGAAATGTTTCTTCATTTAGCATTTGTATTTAAACAAGTATCTCTAAAACTATTATGCAAATAAATTTTACTTTTATGACTACTAAAATGCAAGGATATGAGTGCTAAGAGCTCCAAAGTCTATTTAAAAAAAATATTTATTTGACATAATATGAATTAAGTCAGTTATAAATATGGCATAAATGCAATTTCTGATATAATCTGACAGCAAATGCTGTTTATTTACTACGGCTTTTTTTTTTCTTTAGTAAAGTAGCATCTATAAATGTTGTCACTGACGGTGTCTGCCTCATCACACATACAAAATAAAGATTCAGTATGCAAAATTCGTTCAAAAAATATTTATATCGAGAACAAAAATGTACTTTCAGTATAGAAATATAAATTTTGAAACTAAAACTCATGCTTGATTTTTTCTTTTGAAAAAGTACCACATATTATAGCAGTATTTGAATGTCCAAATATAGGAATATTTGAATGGGAAAATAACACTTGCTTGTGAAAATATTATATTTGCAGCATTTGGGGTAAGGAGAGGCAGGAGGAGGAAGAGGCATTTTGTGTGCTAAAAAATAATTTTATGCATCCTTAAAATGCTGAATTGATATCGCACTATAAAAAGGTTTCTAATGAAAAATGACAGCAAAAATAGCGATTAACAGTCTTAAATCGCTAAAATAATTGAGTAAATTCACTTTTCTCAGGACACTCTTCCCATGATTTGCAAACGTCTTATCATAGTTAGAGATCAAGGGAAATTAAGTTTCCACAATTGAAAGAAATCTTCCGGGGATTGTAATCCTGCAAGCGACAAGATTTTGCTGTCAGCGTTTTATAATTCAAAAAACCTACTAAAGTTTCTGAAAAGTAATCATCGCTTTATTTAATGATCGATTTTTCCGTGTTTAAATAAAACAATTTTTTTTTATTTAAAATTCATATGAGAATTTCCGAATAGTTATTTAATTACGGAAAGGCTGTCATTAAATAAAGCTAACAGAAAAATTTGGTAGGTATTTTGAATGAAAAAACGCTGTCCGCGCGATCCCAGCTTGCAGAATTGCAATCCAGAAGTGCCATCGAGGTTGTATTTATTCCACGAAAAGTTATGTTTTCCAGTCAGCAACAAAATCCACACAAAGCGTTTTTGCCTTCTAATATTTCTTTCTTTTATAAAGTTGTTTTTTGAAAAGCATGGTTTCAATTATATGTCCATTCAGGGATGGCTTTAAAATGGCGCAAGGTTCCCTGGGCACTACAATGGAGGGTACCCAAAATATTTGATCTGAGTTTAAGACTTAAAAAATATCATCCTAAGAACCGATGAAAAAAATCTCTCTCAGGGTGCGGGACTAGCACATGGGCGTGAGCTTGCTTAGTCATGGCGCGACAGGGTTATTAAAACTTTTCCTAGGTGCCCGTTTTCTATCCTCAACAGTATGCAAACACGTTCGCTTTGATTTCCGATTCTGAAAATTCATTCGATGAATCTTAAATTTCTTTATGATAATAAAAATCCCTCTCTTTTGCTATCTGTCTATTAGTTGACGATTATCCCTAAGCAAATTCTCGAAATTTAGTACACCAATCAAAATGTATGTGTGTGGAGAAAATATTGGTCCGGCTCAGGGGCGCGAAATTTTCCCTGACGGAGGGCGCACCGGCCCTCGGGCCGATGGGCCGGCGGGCCAGTCCGAGCCTGCTACGAACACAATCCGGACACTTGGCCTTGTTTTTTCTCTCTTCCACAATACCTTCTTTCTTGACTTATGGGGGATCTATGTTTTTGTGTAGTGGATCTTCAAGGGCCCCGTGTACAAAACACCTATTTATTCTGGCATAAATTTCGTTGTAAGAATCATCATTTCCGATAATAATACCGGAAAATCTTTACATTTTTTGAATATATTTAACAATACATTCTACAAAACTTCGGTATCACGCCCAACAAATGTTCGAAAATGTGATTATCTCTCGTGAAACAATGTTTTGTGTCAAGTAGTTGTACGGTTGAATTTTACAATGTTAAATGATTTACTTTGTTTTATTATTGTGTTATTGATATGTCATTTTGTTTCTCCTGTTTCCTGCTAGTGGTATTTTCGATATTACTTTTATTCATAATTTTTTTATCTCCCCTAAAGTTTCGTACGTTAAATTTTGAACAATCCTGCATATCTGTTGGAGGTTTTTTGACACCACTTTTTCCGTACTAAAATTTTTGCTTTGTGTAATCGAAAATGGTCTGCCGATTAATAAAGCGAAGGTTGCGTTTAAAAATTACTGGAGTGCAAAAGCTTTTAGTAACAAAACAAGCAAACTCTTCTTGCCAGAACTGAGTTCGGACTACACAGTTAAGGGGTTAATTTTGTTTACCTCTAATTTAGGCACAACCATTGTATTTCTCATTCCTTTCGCCGGATTCGCCTTCTTCTGGATAACTGGAGAACTACGTCTTTCTTCATTGTAGTAATCTTCCGTCATACTTTCGCCTAACAGAATGTTCACTAAAGCGTATTCCATCAAAGAGGCGAACACAAACACTGTACAAGAAGACATGAAAACATCAATAGCTTTGATATAGGACACCGGAGGTAATGACTTTTGGGATTGTGCGTGTTGAGTGGACAGAGTCAAAAGCGATGTGACGCAGAGAGTCACTCGAGCTGGCACTGCTTCAGGTTTAATCCAGAATGAGATCCAGGACATTATGACGATTAGGCACGTTGGGATGTATGTGTGGAACATGTAGTATCCCAGACGACGCTTGAGGGTGAACACAACCTCAATGCAAGTGAAGTTACCTTGAAAATAAAGTTAGTAATAAGTCACATTTTTTAAAGCAATATTTACATTTAATGTACATATACAACTGAAAAAAAGCAGTTTTATGAAAAAGCATTTATTTTACAAATTACTAAAATAGACGTCAGATAAAAACATATGTACAAATGTCTTAAAAACTTTAAAACACAAGATATTAGTAGTACATAACACTTTCCTAGTGCTTTCGGCACTAAACTAAGCCATTATCAAAGATTTCAATCAGCGGAGACCAAAGCTATGATGTTGTTCCAGACCCAACGGTCTCAGGTTTCAAGTTGAATCTCGAAGAATCTTTCGTTTTAAATTTTCTTTTATTAGTAAAGTTATTTTGGGAATGTACATATATTCTAAAAAAAGAATTGGATAAATATATACAAAAGAAAACATTCATTTACAAGTTAGACAGATTTCCCGGAAAATCCGTATAAGCTGAAATTTGTATTATTCAAATTAAAAGGTCACATAAGAATTTTTAATGCAATTAATAAATCTGTATGCTAAAATCATATAAAATGTTTGATATCTAAAAACATATACATGTTAATAGTTTTAAAATATAAAAAATAAAATGATTACACAGCCATTTAAGCTTACCTGTTGAATACACTTTTGTGCAATCACCTAGCGTGGAATCCACAAGGTTGTGCTGGGGTAACTCAATTGCATCGTCGACAACGAGAGGCACCTCTTCTTCCCAATCAAACACCAAATCGTCTGTTGTATACGACACTAATTGAAAAAAAACTTAAAAATATTAAATAATAAAAATAAAATATCAAGTGAAAAACAGAAAAAGTTAATTTTCCAACAGAAAAGTTTATTGTGTGCGGTAAACTGATATTAACGTCAAATTTAACTCATAGGTACTACCTTAATAGCACACCAGTATATATGAAGTCACTGTGACATAACAAAATGTCAGAAGTATCACAATCACTATGGTGAACACAAATGCGATATCTTTATCAAAGTCTGCATATTTTATGGCCATGAAAGATTTTTTGTAACGAGTTCCCAAACGACATCACAGCAAAGTTATCTGTCTATTTGTTACAAAAAAGCAGTTGTTGTTACAATATAGTCTCCCCATGATAGTTAACTGAGAATTGCCATGCGACGTATGTCGACGTCACTTGGTAACTTGTCACAATGCATTGATAATGGTGACTTCACAGTGGAGTCTTTAGATGGCGAAAAATAGTTATCAGATAAAAAGTCATCAGATCACTCCAATTTAACATCATGCAGGTTCTCGTCAAGTAGCTAATGTCGCGGTGAATTCGGTATGTATCTAACAATTGACTGTCACTCGTGAGTAAATGTGAGACGAATAAAATTCTTCCAATGCAAATATAATCTTACTTCTCAATACAGATTTCAAAAGAAACATTTTATCAAAAAAAATGTATATATAATATATTTTTTAAAATAATATATCTAACCTGTATTTTAAAAATCGGTACCGAAAGTATTTCCTCATAATAAAATAATAACTCATCAATCTCAAAGACATCAACCTCAGATATGATATGCAAAAAATCTTGAAATGCAAACAATAAATTTGAAAAGAACGGTTTTATAGTTTTAACATTAACTTGCGCGTGTTGTCGTGCGACTAGTATAGGCTCTTAAGGAGGAATACGTGTTTAAAATCTTCATAAAAGGTTATTTTTTTAAAAGGAAAAAAAAAATGTTTGTTTAGAAACTGCACGCAAAATTGCTCTTCAACTTTCTTAATATTTTTACTTAATATTAACCTTCACGGATTTATAGATTATATTTAAATCTCAAAATAGAATCTAATTTTGCGTATATTTCGTTAAATTTATATTTTAAAAACCGGTATGGAGTTCCTCTATTCATAGATTTATTTTTTGTGGCCGGAATAATGTTCAACATAGGTTTTGTCTTACGACATAGGTACAAGCTATAAATCCAGGAATATTGCATGTATAGTATATTAAGAAGTTCAAATGGAATCTTGCGCGCAGTATAAACAATACACGTTTCTAACACTGTGGGACATTTTATTTTAATCATCGTTTGTATTGTAAACACCAAAAACTTTTTACACAAAAACAGGCACGAGGGAAATTTCGGTTCTCCCGAATAAGCCTCAATGGCGTTTCGTCAACAAGAAGCACTTCAGGATTTTCCGCTTTATAGCACTTTTTTTCACACTATAATAGTCTTCTCTGTTAGCGTGCTTTACGTGCCTATTATTGCCAAATAATCGTCGTGTATAATAGGATTTTTGTGTGTGTGTGCGTGTGTGTGTGTGTATAAATTAAAAATGTTTTTTTAAATGTATCTATAATAATGTATGTCATGTCTTATCCATGTACTGTATATGTGGCTTGCCTCAGACCTATAAAAAATTTAATATTCATTCATTTCCTTCTGTAACGCCCGTTTGGGAATTGGTTAATTTTATAAAGTTGCAAGTACGTCGTTTAGATATTTCAAATATATTTTAGGATCAACAAGTGTTAGATTTATCCTGAAGTGATTTCATGTGCCAAAGATTCTTGAGATGACATACTGAAGGGCAAATAGAAAATACAGATGTACTTTAATACATATTCCGATAAAGTTGTGAAAAATCTAAAGTACATATTTAAACCAAAAAAAAAATACTATAAACATTTTAAAATTAAACAAAAAAGATATCCAAATATCCTGTTAGTTTCTAGTCTTAACATCTGATTGTAATACATAATGTACTACTGATATATTTTTCTAATGGCTCTCTAAAATATGTTACACAATTTACTCGTCTCTAGGGCGTGAACTTGCCTGGCAACTAGGAAGCCCCTGAATCAATATACTTTTATTGATGTTCAATAAAGACATTTTCGAACTTTTATATGGCTTTTAAAAAAATGAATTAAACAAATTATTTTTTCACTTTATTTTAAGATAATCCATTTAAACCGTTTACGTTTAGTCTGAAATTTTACTTTACAAGAAAAACCAAACAAACTAAAATGTAATGGGTTAATAACAAATCTGAAATTGTCCCCTTGTGGGTCGTAACCCAAACGTTGCGAACCACTGACGTAATCAATCGAATCTTCGGTAGTCTCCTTGTGTCTATCTTATCCTCATCTCGAGTCAGGTATACAAGTCACATATGGGTACATATGGTTATTATAAAAAATAAAGGGAAATAGTTTTTAGAAAGCATTTTAAAATGATATTTAGGGATGTTGATATTATAGAAATATTTGCATTTGCTATTCATAACTTATAATAACGTACAAAAGTGATTGGAATATTCTAGAACAAAAAAAAAATTAAAATACATTTTCATAAATTACTTTTAAAACATACAACATGAAACTTACAACTTTCAATTTTCAGTGTGCATGTCTGTGTATCATGAGGATATGATTCAAATTTCATAGCGCAGGACAAGAGCAAAGTCAATCTGAAATTCGAGAAGAATGTCAGAAACATAAAAACGTAATAACATTAGGGAAAATCAAATACTACTATAATTCGATTGTATTGATAACAGTTAAAATTCAGTATGGAGTTTTTATTTAATTGCACAACAATTGGTAAATACATTTTATATTTATTAAAGCTACATAAAAATGTTTCACTTCGAGCTATAACCTACCATTATAATAACAATTTATTTAAAAAACTATGCGAAATTAAAAATGCGTTTACACGAATTTATTAGCATATATTTAACATTTCGAATCCCACAATAGCCGAAATCCTCTAAACGTTCTGCAACCCACAATAGCCCTGGATAGCGGAAATGATTTCCTTCCCTTTAAATGGGTTCGGGTGCTGTCAAGGGGTTGATCTCTCTCAGTGATGTATGCGGTAATGTAGGGCATTTCTGGACAGTACAGAAAGAAAAACAAGATTTTTTTTTTCAATAACTGGAGCAATGATAAACAGAAGGGTGTAACACCTGCCGAAATTTGAATAAAGAGAGAAGACAGTAGGGTCATTTTTACTACTTACCTAGTGAAAAAAGGGGGAAAGAAAGAAACGAGTATTTTGGGCTGTTTTGTTGGGATTCTAAGGTCATTCAGTTTTTTTAAAACTGGGGATTTAAAGAGTTATACAACGCTGGAGTTCTATATCTCTTTTTCATTAATTTAATGGGGTTTTTAAAAAATATTCTGAAATATTTTGTGGCTGTATGCCTGGCTACTATTTTATAAGTGTACTCTGGCGGATAAGTGAGCAATCGTGTTGTTCTAAATCGGCAAAAAATTGTGCGTAAATGAGAAATTTATTTTATGTTTCCTTAAGTTTCAGAAACTGCGAATGGATATCCAAAATTGATTGTCACAATTATTTTACAAAATTATGTTAATTAAAATACTGTGATTGTGAAATAGACCTATATACAATGAGATATTCGCAAGAAATTTTAGTTTTCCACCGGATCTCACCTTATAAGGTACTCTAGCTGCACGCAGCAACGTGTCGTATATCTTTATTTCGAGCTTGATGTACTCATAGATTAACATACAAGATAGGACAGTTACAGCAAAATCTGTAATGGCAGCTGTGCTAGCGTCACTAGTGACAAGGGGGGGGGGGAACTAATAAACTTCCGAAATTTACCTATGTATATGAAACCTGTTGATTATCTATAATTTTAATATCTATTCCTTTCTCTTCGAGACAGATGATCCTCTTTAAATTGGCCACTGGTGCGTTGCTTAAGTTTCTTTTTTTTTCGACATCATTTTTTTCTTTCTTTTATTACTGTTAAAACAACAGATCTTTTCAGAACATTTTAGTATGCTTAAACGTGTTAAAATATGTAAGGGAGAATCTTGTCTGCATACAAATCGAATTCAAAACTTTCGTTTTTCGCCTTTTTTACAAAGTTGGCAACGTAAAAGAAAGATCATAATAAGTTAGATGTTCAAAAGCAGAAATATTGCGTGAATGAGAAGTTTGCTATTCCTTGTCACTAAAGGCGCTGCAATCGTCACCGCGTTACCATTACGCTCTATGATAGTTTCCTGTCCTGTATGTTAACCTATGGATGTACTATAGTCCTTGTTTGGCACGTGAAAAATTGGATTACTGCAATGCTGAGGGAGTTAGTAAGCAGTTTTGTTTTCATCTAGTTAAAATATGTAATATTTAGGCTCGAGTAGTCTATTTGGTTCATTGATATAACGTGAAGATTTTTGTTCAAGAAATGAGAGATTCCAGGAACATTTAGAACTTCGTATTTGAACTTTAGTGAATTGGGAAAGAATTGGGAACAGATGCTCACGCAGCGTTGTTTGGCGATTTTTTGGTTGGCGCGATTTTCAAGCCCGCGCCAAACCAATAACTAAATACAATTGCTGGGTTGCCATCAAAGGAAAAAATCCCCTAAATTTGGTGACTTTTTTCCTTTTTATAACAGATTAAAAAAATTTAAAAAAAACTGTGCGTGAGTGTATGACACCATAGCCAAGGATTGTATCCCCTATTTGGTTTTCTTTTTTAAGCTTTGATGGAGCCATCTAAATTACTCCCTTTCATTCATTCCCTATTATAGCCCTTTCTCTTCTTAAAGTTAATTAATAAACTTTTTTTTTCTTTGTTAACCTTTAAGCCGTTACGACACGCTTAGTGAATCAACCTCTGAGTCCATTCTTCAACTTTACAGACTCTGTGCACGCGTCTATATGAATTTTCTAAGGATTTGAACGTTACGAATGCGATTACAGAGGTGCCAAGTTCTCACTAATCGTCCGTAATATGTGGATTAATTTGACCCAGTTTAACAACGTATCGAAATACAAAAATTATTTGACCAAAATTTATATAGTTAATTTCAGATTTCTACATGGAATATTTTTATTTCATTTCTTAAAAAATTTTTCTGGTGCGAAACGTATTAAACCTGAGTTAAATTAACCCACATATTACGGAAGATTAGTGAGAGATTGGCACCTCTGCGATTGCTGTGTTCAAAAGTTATTGTATCTTTCATAAATAGGTGTTAACAATAAATGGCATTCGAATGCATCGAAAACAAAACAACTGGGGAAAGAATCGAAAAGAGAAAACTCAACAACCTAAGAGTTAAAGTATATGATGTCTCTCTATCATCCTGACATCCCTGAAAGGGTTGCTACAATTTAACTGAAAATGTTGCAATGAACTCTTAAAAATATTTCAGTTTCTTTTTCGTATTGTAAATTTTGCGAAGTATGTATGAATTACATAGGGGCATATCAAATGAAGACTTCAAATCGCAGTGAGGCACAGTTGAATGTGTAGATTGTGGTTGCATGTAAAATGAAATTCTGACATGTACAGTTTTTTAATTCACCCAAATGTAACTTTACGCCTTTCATCTTGCCTAATGAAAATAGTTTTCTTGATGTGCATCAAACTCAACAAACATGCTAAAAATTTAGTACCGGTGGAGAGGGGATATTTTTTGTAATTTATGTGTTCAAACTTTCAGACCCCCCCCCCCCCCCCCCCCACCAAACTATAAATTTCTGTAATTTGTGTAGTATTAAGTTTTTAAGTATTTTTTATCATTAAATTTATACGTTATCTCTAGATTTAAATCTGTTTCATTTAGTAAATGACAAATCTTTGATAATAATAAGTATTCAGTTTTATAAATGATATGAAAAATTATTCAAAAGTAGGTAAAACATCTTAGTCTTACATTTATTTTAAAAAGTGAAAAGATTGTTTTTTTTAATTAATATTATTTAAACCACATAACTAACACTAAACTTATCATTTTATGATTGTTAAGAAGCAATAGAGTATCCGACAAAAGCTTTAAAATAAAATACATACAGTAGTTTATTATGTTCTTGTAAATAATAATATGATTTATTTATTTATTTTTTAACATGCATTGTTTATTTTCCAAGTTGTTATTCGTTTTAACATCAGGATCATTTCAATTATTTTCATGATCTATTTATTTTGTATACAACAGTTAGTTTACACTATTTTTTTCCATTTCGTTTATTACGTTTCGTTGTTAATGTTTACTTCAATAAATATTATATGACTTAAAGATTGCTTTGTAAAAGCTTTTTAAGAAATTCTCTATGAAACATAAACAAGTATACCGTATGTCACGTTCAGTGGAAGTAAATGTGTTTTAAAGATACATGTAGCGCGAGAAGTTTGTATGGGTTCACAGCTTCTTTTCTAATAATTATCTCGTTTATCACACACTATTTCTTGTCAGTAAAACGTGAAACAATGCAGCTTCCTTATTATACCCATTACAGATTTTCCAACTTGTAATTTTCCTACTAGTTAGAAGATTTTATTTATCAGACGATAAAGAAAGAATGCAGTTAAAATAATGTTGAACAAACTTCGAGACTTTAAGAACACAACTGAAGTTATTATCATTTGTGAAGCTAAAAATATATTTATTTCTGGAGTTTTTTTTCGGAGTAAAACGATGTTTGTTTATATATATATATATATATATATATATATATATATATATATATAATATATATATAATATATATATAATATTTATAATCCGATCTGCCCCATCGTAACAATTCCTGATAAACGATGTCTTCTGAACATTTTTTTTCTTTTCATAATAAAATATTGCACATCAAACTTCTACACGTATGATCAGTTTAAAAAAATAAGTTTAGAATTTGTACTTGATATTTTTATAGTAATTGGAAGTATAACGATATCTATAGTAATGCTAACTCTTATTTTTCGTATAAGGCAGATATTTTTATTTTTTATTGGCACGCATACAAAATCAAGATGTTATTTAATTTTTCTAAACAATGGAGCAATGGACATTGATTTTAAGCAAATGACTTCTAGTGTTGTCGCTATTAAAAAAATTGGAGGACATCCGCAAATGGAGAAAAAAAAAAGTTTTGTGTCACAGTTGAAAAAAAAAAAGATACTTAAATATTAATAAAAATATATTTTCCAAATTCAGTAACCTTTCATTTTTTTAATTTAAAAAAAAAAAGAAAAAAAAAGAAAAAAGAAAATAAATTAAATTGAAAAATAAAACAAGGTTTTCGAAGAATGTCATTTAAGTTTATTAATTTTTAGAAATGGTATGATTTGTATTATAATGGTATCTGGGGATCGTGATGAACATAAAAGGAAAAATTAATAAAGGATGAATCACCAGCGACTAGCACCGGAGTGATTCCGAATACCTAAACAATTTTGACAAAACATATATTCAACACTTTCCCCAAACACCATTATAGGCATGATCGTAAGTAGCAGCACATAATGCGATGCGAGAAAAGTTAAGCTTAAAGTTACGTTAAATTCATAAAGTTAATACTTAAGTTATAATATACTTATATAAATTAGGAAATAGAACTTATTCCATTACTTCAAACATAGCTGAAACACATAAATATAAATAATAGAAAAAGACAAACTCACCAAGATGAAATTAAACTGTAATTTATTCACAAGAGCACTCAAATAAACAACTCACAATTCTATTTAAAATAACTTGTACATATTCTATACGATTAAAATGTATTCTTCTTCAATCACTTTTAGATGCAATATTAATAAATATTGTTTCAATTATACAATTACACATCGATGTCACACGACATCTCAAGAATGATGTATTATTATATTTAATAATTACTCTTTTTAATCAAATCTAATAATTTTCAGTTATTGGATCTGTCCTTAAAAATATTAAAAAGTTACTTTAATACCATTTGTATTCGGTTCAGTGATCCACCTGAGACAAATGAAACTTCTTTTATAGATCCTTAGTTAT